>LPNX010713079.1:45619-125011 GCA_001517045.1 Pseudotsuga menziesii
TCGTGTCGCCTTCGAACAGAGCACTGTAGATCACATCCATTGGTTGGGTTATAGTTTTACTTTAGGAGTTGTACTCATTTATTTGAGTTTTATCTCCACCAACTGGTTAAGCTTCCAGTCCCTATGGAGCCTCTATTGATGCCTCCTGCGTCATAGAGATGTCCCAGTTTGTATATCGAGTCTATGCTGCCTTCATTCAGTCACCATACGCCATTATGCTCTTGTTCGAAGGAAGTTGAAACCTGAGTCAACCATTCCTCAGTTATCTTGACTTTGCATGTCGGCCATTCCTGGTACAGTTACTGGTTCGTGCACCTTATGATCGAGTCCTTCCACATTATACAACCTTGCTAAGTACCTCGTGTTGTATGATGGGGGATGCCCTAATGCCCTCCTTCCAGCGGATTTCATCCCATCGATTTCAGATCATTTATTTTGGGATTGGAGTCTAGAGTCATTTTGAGTGCCTTGAGACTTGCAGTCATCAGTGGCAGGTTCTCTCGCCATCGACAGTTTTGGGAATACATCAATGTCCCCTGATCGATGGATTCTCTCAAGTGTTCGACCTCAACACATTTATTCACACTTGTTAGTTTGCACTCTAGTACCTTAATTCCCATTTTCATTATTGGTGGGTGATCTCGCGTCTGTTAACGGTATACATCAATGACCGGTAATCAGACGATGGACTACTATGTTCAACCTCGACACCTCTATTCGCATAGTAGGACATGTACTCGTAGCGGTGTGTGTAGAAGACCTTCCAGATTGGTGGCATCCACTATATGCTACCTCCTTGATCGTGTCAGTGTTCATGAGATTTCAACTCTTGTGACTTGTTCCAGTATATGTCAGACATTTCCGGCCACTATGGAGATCTTGATCTATTATATATCTTCAGCCTTTGTGGAGATCATGGTCCTTTGTATATCTTCATCATGGAGATTCTGATCTATGTATATTGTACATGGCGATGACCACATATGTGTTATCATGTTTCATGCCTATTCATGGCCATTGTACTCTTATGTATCTGGGACTGCTATATGTATTTGCAGTTATATGCAGAGTTGTATTATTGTACTATGTTGATTGGGTGGCTGGTCTTCCATTTGGGTACCTTCATCACTTCACTTCTGGGATGGACTTATAATGTATTTCGGCCATCGTATAACCCCTCTGATCTCATACATTAGGGGGCATCTGTTATAGCCGATTTCACCACACTAGGTGAATCACACATGGTATGGCCTTCCCCTGTTCCACTGCAGACTCATTAGCCCCTATGGACCACTTTTTGTCTTTTGATGTATCCTTGACCATCCCTAAAAACATAAGAAAAATGATATACGCGACCTTTTCCCCGATAACCGCGTACATATGCGGATATTCCCTCTATAGTCGCGTACATCGGGATGTGTACATAATCCAAAACCTTTTGGAGCGTTCCTTGACTTGGATCCGACTCATATGACTCCTGGCCTTCCATATGCCTTGAGATCGCACGGATTCGACCTTTCAGTGTCCCTTTGAAAAGCTATATAAGGAACCCATTGAGACATTGAAAGCATAAGAGAGAATTGAGAGTAACGAAACTATAGTCCATTGTTGCCAGAACTTATGCTTGAGTCTACATCCCTTTGTCCCTTGGAGCACTGTTGTGATCTTCGCAAGCTTGCCTTTTGCTAGTAAGCTTGCTATCGAAGTGATGGAGGATTGAGGTGGTGGAGGCCCAAGTGGGGGATTCAGTTTCTCCGGTTCGCAGACGTGCCGTCAGAGGTTGTCACTTGTAATCTCTAATTCATATTAATAGAAATATCTTTTCCTGTCTAGTAATGTGTATTTGAATGAATATTGTATGCATTGGAATATGTCAAATGCTTATACATTATTGATTATATATGCTAGAATCGATCTAACACCATGAAATATAGTATGCTTGTATTGTTTACTTGTTGTTGAGAACGTGCTATAACAATTCAAGCTGAAGATTGGAAAGCTCAACGGGGATCTACTTCAACCGTCCGGAATAAGGTACGAGGTTCGATCCTTTAGTGTTACATGTTTTTATTTCTATTGCATATTGGGAAAGATTGATTTCTGGAATCTAGCTGTCTGTTGTGGTACCCCAAGCCATAGGAATTTCTCTCCGTAACAACACCGACAAGCACACCAAGAGGACGGCAAACTTCGTCAAGCATTTCGTCAAGGTCGACATCGACAGAACCGGTGAAGACAAGAAGTCTGCGAGAGATATATGAAGCTGGTACACCAAATTCATTCTCTCTCTATTTGCATTATTTTCTCCTATATATGATCCACTAACATTTGAAGAAGTTGTTAAAGAAGGAGTATGGGCACAAGCCATGGATGAAGAAATAGAATGCATTGAGAAGAACCAGACATGGAAACTGGTTGATGTACCAAAAGACAAAGATGTAATCAGCGTAAAATGGGTTTATAATACAAAGCAAGATACTAATGGGAATGTGCAAAAGCATAAGGCAAGAATGGTAGCAAGAGGGTTCACTTAGCAACCCGGCATTGACTTCAATGAAACGTTTGCACCTGTTGCATGCATGGATACAGTCAGAACAATTTTGGCCATTGCTGCACAAAACAAATAGCATGTTCATCAAATGGATGTCGAGTCGGAATTCTTAAATGGATATCTAGAGAGGAAGTATATTTGGAACATCCACAAGGGTATGAAGTTCCAGGTCAAGAACATAAAGTGTATAGGGTGAAAAAGGCATTATATGGTTTGAAGCAAGCTCATAGATCTTGGTACAGTCGGATTGATTCCTATCTCACTGAAAATGGATTTCACAGAAGTGAAAGTGAGCCGACATTGTACACTAAAATGAATGGGCAAGGTAAGATGTTAATTGTCTACTTGTATGTAGATGATTTAATATTTAATGGTGATTTTGGCATAGCAGAGTTTAAAGCAGTCATGGAAAGTGAATTTGAAATGACTAATCTGGGGCTTATGAAGTCTTTTCTAGGCATTGAAGTTCAACAGACTGAAAGCGGTATTTTTATATCACAGACAAAGTATGCAAGTGAAGTTTTAAAAAGATTTAACATGTCTAATTGCAAGCCAGCCTCAACACCAGTAATAACAGGTTTAAAATTGAGCAAAGATGATGAAGGAACAACTGTCGATCCTATGCTGTTCAAAAGGCTTATTGGCAGCCTTATGTATTTGACAACAACAAGACCAGACATTATGTAGGGTGTAAGTCAGATCTCAAGTTTCATGGAGTCACCAAAAGACTCTCATTGGCAAGTAGGTAAAAGAATGCTTAGGTATGTAAGTGGCACAAAAGACCTTGCATTATGTATTCAACCTCAAAAAAATTTAAACTCATTGGATACACTGACAATGACAATGGAGGCAGCATAGATGACAGGAAGAGCACATCTGGGTACACATTTCATTTTGGTACAGGTGTTGTTTCATGGGCTTCAAAGAAACAACCCATAGTAACTTTGTCTTCAGCTGAAGCAGAGTATGTTGCAACGACAAGTATTGCATGTCAAGCTGTCTAGATGAGGAGAGTATTAAAAGACTTGTCACAGAACCATCAAGAATCGACAACCATCTTTTGTGACAACAATTCAGGCATAGAATTATCCAAGAATCATGTGTTTCACAAGAGAACCAAGCACATCGACACAAGGTTTCATTTTATAAGAGAGTTGGTGAACAAGAAGAAAATTTGTTTGGAATTTTGCAAGTCTGAAGATCAACTTGCAGACATCTTTACAAAACCATTGGCAAAAGATACTTTCCAGTATCTACGTAGTTATCTTGGAATGACAAGTTATGCACAGTGAACTCTGTCATAAACAGAGCATGTCTAAGCTCTGAAACATTTTGTAAATTTTGTTTTAAAAAACCCATCTGCTCATAATTAAGGGGGAGTGTTGGAAATATTAATCACTTGCAGATTCGTACCTGACTCTCAACCAACTCTGTCAGAGTTTGTATCAGTCAAGATCTTGTCGGTCAGTCTGACAAGAGGGAAGAGTCCACGATTCGACAATGTAATCTAGTGGAATTTATTTATGAAGTTAAGTTGTTAGGTAGATAGTTATTATAGTCTTTAATGGTGAGTCAGTCAACTCATGTAGAAGCAATTTTCAGGTTTCCTATAAATAGAAGAAGAAGATTGTAAATTAAGTTAGTCACTAGTCACTAGATAGCAGAACTCACGAGAGAACTCCGAGGTGAGAAAAGAGAAGTTGAAGCTCAAACTTCTGTGTAAGAGATTCAGTGGAAGCTCTGTAAAAGGATCAGTTAGTGACAAGTTTGTAATACCTTTGTTATTTCCGCATAGTTATATATATGAAATAGTTTATGGTTGAATGCATGTTTATTTCCATATTTACTTGTGTAAATGTTGTTTACATTTACCAATTAAGTGAAAGATCAAAGAACCCATAAATTTCTCACGGCGTGAAAGCGTGAAAATTCCAAGTTTTACGGCCCATTAGTCCACTCAGGTCTTCTTACATATTGGGGCATACGTTTTATAAGTTCTTTGGATTTGTTAATGTGTCCAATTTTACTTCATCTTACTCAGAGCTGAACGGACAAGGTGGGTTGAGTAAGCCTACTTGAGAGGTCAAAGAGGTCACCGACTTGAGAGGTCAAAGAGGTAAGCCTACTTGAGAGGTCAAAGAGGTAAGCCTACTGAAGAGGTCAAAGAGTTCAGCTCACTTGGAGGTGAGAAGTGGTCGAGGTAAAAGTAAGTCGGTAAAACCAACAAGTAAGAACTTGTCGAAGTAAATTTAGTCGAGTCTAAAGTACGACTAAAATTTATAAACTTGTCTAGTGGAGACTTAGACAAGTTTCAGTGGACAACGTGAAAAGTGAAAATTAAATTTTTAATATTAACTGAGCTGTAAACTCAAGTTTAGTCGGCTCCGTTTTGACTAACATTATTAACTTGTAACTTCTTTGACAAAACGTTTGAATCATTGGTCATTTATTTTTTATGTAGTACTTCTGCATTTTCTTTGCAGGCTCAAGCCATTATGAGGCTAACCAGCGCTCATAGCTTAAATTACAACACAAGAAGATCGACACTTTCCAGCTTTAAAATCGAACAGACATGGAAATCGCGGCCTTCCAAGCCTGCATCGAACGCTGTAAATGAAAAGCAACTTCATAGACCACCAGTAGGTAAGACACCGATCGCAGATTTTTTATATTGAAGAATATTGACGGGATTGAATGTAAACAGAAAGTAAAATATTTTTTGAGATAGAAAAGGGCTTTTAACTTGATCAAGTTTTCTGGTGCGAGACAAATTCAAAAGTGTGGCTTCGTACACCACGATGAAGCCGGCGACATTGTCTTCTACAGCAGAGAAGAAATCAGACGATCAGATCATCACTCTCTTTGGCTTCTTCATCACAAAATTTAAATTGTTCGTCCCTGCTATTCACTTTTAGACGATCAAATCATCATTCTCTCTTTGGCTTAGTCGATGATAATTATTTTACTTTTACCAGGCTTGTTCTATTGACTTTCTAACAAACAGTGGGAACCCACGCATTTTGTGCATTAGCTTAGCTACGCCGTGATAAGCTAAACTCGTGGTTTTCCTCAAAATCGGGAGGGAGGTTTGGGGTCCAGGAATGTGGCAGGCCGTGGCAACATGTAAAGTATGGTCATGTATGGTGAACATGCCATTTGGTCATTCCTGGAAAAAGAGTGGCCCACCCATCCCTTGGCTCATGGGTGTGAAGGCGCGTAGGATAAGCGTTCATCAAATCGCCCCGTTTTTCCGGCTGATTTTTTATTAAAATCAGTCAAATGTTTGCTGTGAAATTGTTTATTTCATTATTTTGGAATTCTACTAATTTTATTAGCTCTGTCTATACTAAATCGGGCATTTTAAAACTATCCAAATAATTAAAATTACAATTTAATTCCTCGAAAGTATGATTTACACCAAAATTGATCTGCCGGATTCCCTCGAGTCGGGGGATTTGGTGAACGCTTATACTGCTCCGTGTGAAGGCACCTCGCCATGCTAAATAATTACATTTATGTCTCTACTCACTAATGGGAGTTGGTAATTGGTAGGATGAAGCTGTAGAGCAATTTCATAGTTTGGCAGCATTCATTGTGCACAATTGAGCACATTATATTGACACATATTTTATTTATTATTGGTCAATTGTAATACAGTATGTGAATCTTGATTGACATCTTGTAATCGCAAAACTTAATACTTTTTAAAAGTTAGAAATTGAAACAAGAGCCATGCGGTGGAAATGTCCCCGACATTGCCACTCAGCTTTATGGTTAGTTATGAAAAGAAGTTTTTTGCAATAGAAACATTGAGTTGTTTTTTAGTTACGAAGAGAAGTATTTTACAATAGAAACATTGAGTTGTTTTATAAAATTTGATATGAAGCTAAATAATAATAGTTTAAAAGTTAAAATTGGATCATCAAAGCTTTATGAGATAACTTAAATATGTTTGACAACTAATTTTTATTAATGTGATAAACAAACACTAGTTCTATATACATTTCAGAACATTTGGCCTAAAATAAATAGAGTATTTTTTTATAGCATATTTAACTTTAATTTGAATAATCATTTAACACCATATCTATGTTTGTTTTTTCTTAAAATGAATATAACATAATATTGTTTTTTTGTTTCTTTTATTAATATAAGAATTAAATGGTTTTATTAATTATATTTTCCTAAAATTTGAAAAAAAAACTGAATGAAGTACATTCCACCCATTTTTGAATAATTTTGAAAAACTATTATTTATAATGAGGAAGTACATTCCACCCATTTTTGAAGAACTTTATGACCACTAAGTCTTCCATCTGAAATATAATTGCCTTTGGGGTTAATAAAATAATAATGTGCGATATCCACCTGCTCTACAAATTTGCTATAGGTAGTGCCATTATCTATATACTTATTATGGGTTTGGAATTTACTTGGAAAAACATGTTTTTCACACATTTCAATAATATTATCCCATAAGGAGGCGAGCTTTACCATGGGAAAATTAGCCTTGATATCCTTCTTGTCAGGTTTCTTGAAGGAATCATAATATGTGATGCAATCTTCTTTCTCACAACGCTCTTTATAGTACCCAATCTCTGTCCTAGCTCAACAACGTTTACATGGTGCTTGTTTTCAGGGTGCATTATCATTCTACACAAAATGGATATCAAAATGTAGATAAAAGTCATTGTCAAACTACAATTTAATATCAAACTCTTAACACAATAAGAAACTAGCAGAACTTTTACTTCTCAACAAGTTGAGATGATAGCTTTTTACATTAATTTTTTTTGTTCTTCCAAATTTTATTTAAAAAAAAACATGTAAAGTGTTTACAATGGCAAGATGTACTGCTTGGCCTTAGATATGGTTTTTAGGGTATTTGAGTTTTTTCTTGTAGAAGCTATACTCCTCATGTTGCAGGGTTCTTAGAGAGGAAAATGACAGCGGCCCGTGTATGGTTTTTGCAGTATCTGGGTTTTTTCTTCCAGCAGCTATATATGACTTTCTCTACATTAATTTATACCTCATATATTTTTGAGACACCAACTCTGAAATATTTTAATGCACAGATCTTTTAGGTCATGACCATTCTTCAATAACAAGACCGAACAGCAAAGCTGCATATTCCCTGCCTTTTGCATATTTCTTGCCTTTTGATTTTAAAGGTAAAATGATGCAAAATAGCTTGATTTGAAAGCAGGGTTGAAAAGATGAAAAATAGCTTGGTTTTGCATATTTATTGCCTTTTGATTTTAGGTGTGAAAGGATGCAAAATTGCTTAATTAGAAAAGCACGATTGAAAAGATGCAAAATAGCTTGGTTTTCAAAGCAAATGGTATATGCAAAGACACTAAACTAGACATTCTGTATTTACTTTTGAATCAACTTTCACATGCAATATACCTCTAAAACATGACACTTTAGTAACCCGCAAGGCACAAAGATCAACTGGAAGTATACCATCAATACTATTATATCACTCCTACAAACAATTATATCACTCTCGCAAACTAAGATTTCAAATTTCATTGTCCATTAAATACATAAATAAAATGCTTAGAAAACAGATAAAAAACCGGCTCAATCTTAAAAGTATCATTAGATTCACTGCAATCACTGACCAATGGAAGCAACAAATTTTATATTCAATGTAATGCCGAAATCTAGAAAAATACTTTACAAAGCAAAAATTCAAAAAAAAAAAAAAATTAATAACAAAAATTGTACAAGAAAAATTCATATTGAAACTGAAATTCCCTTATGAAACCTAATATAATATTATAATATTATATTAGAGAAATAAAATGAAGGAAATGAATTTAAACTCATAGGATTACGGAATGAAAATTGTAAAACATAATATTTATTTCATGAGAGGTGCTTATCCGACAAAATTATTGAGTCAAACAGTGAGTATATCATATGGCCATTATCAGAGAAATTAGGCTCCTCTTCTCTTTAGAAATTCCGGTGTGATAGTGTATTCATATTGAAAGGGGAGATGAAGGTCTAATTTCCACTTCAAATCTGGCAAGTAACCATTCGGCAGACTTTCTCAATGCGATATTGAATTCAATCCCAAAACACAAAATTCTCTAAACATTTGCAAAGAAAAGCCGTGTACTCTCAACTAATCGTTAAAAATATTCAAGACACAAGACACAACACATGTTCTTAAAACCTGCACTGAAAAAGACACCCATAAATTATAACAAAATGCATTTCGTGAATTAAAAAGCCAATCTATGAAACCAGTTGTATCACTGAGTTTTACCATAGTCTTCGCCATATTGAATCATATTTAAAACTAAATCATAAGTGTTAGCGGAAAGGATCGTTGCTCCAAGTTTTTGTACTCCAAGAATATTTGACGAATTAGCGTTGGATACTGAGAAGGATAACATTCTACACCAAGTACTCCAGCGTTAAAACTGTGAATTGAAAATTGTCGCTACAAATAAAATCGGGCACTAGATTTAGATAGAACTAAAGTGGAGCTAAGAAAATTTGTTCTTCATATAGGATTTTTGCTAATTTGCATTGTCCTGGAGGTAGAAAGTGCAAGACACTGCAGGTGTGTAGACCTGCAGACGTGCCACTAAGTGCATGGTCATACAGGTGTGAGATTGCAGCTACATATAGGTGTAAGTTAGAGACCATGGAAATGACAGATGGCAGTGTAATTCCGAGCAATTCAAAGATAACAGAGTTGCCAGGATGTCCCATGTCAGAACATTAGACATAGCAACCCCAAAATAAAAATTTGTTTTTAACAATAAGAATATGAGAATGTAAAACTTAGGAGAACCACCATAATTAATTGTAAAACTTTGGTATAAAAAGCCGTGGGCTATGTTACACTGTTTTCAAAACCCAGCCGATTACAATATTCTCTGCTTGCATAGAATAATAAGGTTAATAAATATTAATAATAATAGCTATCTTGCCATTAATCCTTGTCATCCATCATTATTCTGCAGAAATTCTCGAGAAACCAGCCTCATAACTCCGCTATAAACCACACTCTGATGCATTTATACCAGCCTCATAACTCTGCTATAAACCACACTCTGATACATTTATAGCATGGCTGACATCAAGTTTCCGCCGGGTCCTCGGGCACGAGAACCTAGGGCAACGTCACCTCCACTAGACCAACAGTAGCCTAAAAAACACAATTAAAAAATAAACTTAAATAAAAATTGTATTGAATATTGCAAAACCTTAATCTAAATTTTTACAATTTTTTAAATTACTCAAATTAATATAATTGACCGATTCATATATATCCCCTTGTCGAGAACATAATAATGGCACGCCTCGGTGTAATCTCTGCAATACACCATTCGTTATTTGATTTAACTTGGTATTTTATAAAATTTGAAAGATGTTTTTTTATAATTTTTTGGAATGATAGAATTTGTAAGTTAACGATAGGTTATTTTATAACTTTTAATTAAGATTAGAGTTTACAAACATAATTGTAGTCTTTTACATTCCATTATTAAATGTTTTTATTATTTTTTTCTTTTATTATAATTAACAACAATCATATTAATAAGATTAATATGTTTGGAATCATTGATGAAGTTAATTTAATAGTTGTATCATGATTGAAGTTAACCTAATAGTTAATCTAATAGTTATCCAACATGTCAATCCCAAAAATGAAAACGAAGCCGAATACATGAATGAAACATATATATATCAAGTAGGTCCACACCTTTATTTTGAAAGATATTTATAATGTTTCAAAATCGAACGGCTGTGGATCATACCTTCTTTGTGACGTCAAAAATAAAGTTGGCACATCATATAAATATCATGTAAACATCTGTCCATACCGGTATCACATATTTGTGTCTTTGGTTTTTAAATGTATATTGATTAGGTTATTTTATACTGTTAATACCTCTACAATGGTCGTGAAAAGAAATTAAGGATTAGTCGTAGTGTGCAGTGTCCTATTAGATTGATGTTTGAAGATGTGAAACATCATACCATAAAGTATGACGACGGATTAGGTAGCGCAATAATGGTAGCCAATCATATTATTGTACATTATCTGCAACGTTGGAAACATTATATGCAACTGAAATATGGCATGTAACCTTTTTAAGGCAGTTTCTGTAATCAATTAATTCCATTTTTTATTAGTGAATATTATTTTTTAATTTTATAAAATTAGTTTTATTGATGTTGTTAATTTGTGATGTTTATTAATTTTTATATAATAATTGAGTGGATTATATAATTTAACTATACCTAAATTCTCTAAAATAACAAAGATTAACATTTTTTCAAATGAAAAAAAAGTTATAATATTAATCAAATGACAACATAATAAAATATCTATATATAAATTCTTACTTCCACAAACACATAAATAATTTATAAATAAATAAATAAATCAATCTCAAAACCAAACACAACTCTACAAGAGTATAAAAACATTACCTAACATTAACTTCTTCAATAAAAATAAATAAATAAACGAAACATAGCTTCTTCACTAAAAAGAAACTTGTTTTTTAGGCAATGGTTTTATTTATCTTCTTGGTTTGTGTATTTGGTTCTTCAAAACTTCCTATCGCTTAAAATACCCTACATTTGAATTTGTAATTACCCTAGCCGACTCTTGGACTTTTAAGATAGTTTATACTATGAATTTGTAATTATGTATTTGGTTCTTCAAAACTTCCTATCGCTTAAAATACCCTACATATGAATTTGCAATTACCACAGAGGACTCTTGGACTTTTAGGATAGTTTATAATATGAATTTTTGATTACTACCCAGCAAAAACATTACTCAACTAAGAAAGTGATTCCATAATAAATTGTTTCTACTTTATAAAAAAGACACGATAGTTCTACCTTGGGCTTCACTTCATCTAATTTTTATAGATTTGAATTCAAATGTTAATTTAGCCAAGTCATATATTGACTGCATTTTCAAGTAACTTTTAAGTGCGTTATGGGATTAATGGTATATGAATGTCAACTTTATGAATAATTGAATGTTTCGTGGCACTCTTTTTTTTAAGTGTAGTGTTTCTTTTTTTTATTAAAAAACATATTTTTGTTATTTTAATATATTATTATTAAATATAGTTTTTTATTTTATTTTATATTAAAAATATTTATTTTATTTTATTTTAATATATGCAATCAATAAGTATGATTTTCTCTTATTTTATATAATTAAATAAATATAATTATGTATTTATTAATTAAAAAACTATATTAGATAATTATATATTTGTTTTTAAGTTTTATATAGCTAAAATTATTCTTTCATTAATTCAAATATATTAAATATTTTTTTTAGATTTATGATGGCATAGATATTTAGAGGTATCAAAAGGTATTAACAATGGTTTAACTTAACGTTTTTAATACATAATGTTAGTAATTTTTATTTTATTGATTTTATATAGTGAGCATGAAAAGGAAGGATGAAATTGAGAGTAATTTAATAATGTTGAATTCATCTAATTTATGTAAATAATTTTTCATGTACTATGGTATATAAAGTTGACATTTCTTTAGAGTGGAAATGAACAACTTCTTTATAGAAAAAAAAATCCAAAATTACACAATAAATAATAATATTAATAATGTACAAAAATAAGTTATATATATATATGAGATAAAAAGTTGGCAAATTAAATCTTTATATAAGTTTAGTTTTTCATTTTTTTAATTCTCATAATTTAGTTTTTTTTTTATTTAAATAGAAGAAATAATCTAAAAGCAAGATTTGGTGATAAGTTTCCATCAATCAAGTGAAACTATAATTTCACATTATATTTGACTACATCAAATATAATGAAAAATGAAAAAATAGTTAGCCTATAAGTATAACACTAGTGGAAGATTATCCAAGCTAGATTATGGTGGCCAATAATTTTGAAAGACTTTAAAGAATATGCCAAATCTTTTGATGTCTATCAACTAGTAAGGAAACCTTACCCTCCACTTTTTAACTTACTCTTTTTATAACTATGTAATAATAATAATATAATTCTTATTTCATAACCATTTTAACTCATCAAAATTATAATTATTATAATTATTTATGTATGTTTTTTTTAATTTCTAACATCTTAATAACCATACCTATCATCATATATAATAATGAAAATACATAATAAAATATTTATCATCATATATAATAATGAAAATAAATAATAGAATATTAAAATATAAAATATAAAATATTTAGTACTCTAAAAATATTTGTATAAAAATATTTAAATTTTTAATAAAATAAGGTGTAATAAAGTGATGATGATGATTGAGGTGTCTACTCGAAATATGAAATATTCATAAACTCAAACACTCTTAATTTTTTAAAATCATTTTAATATTAAATTATTCCAAAACATATCATAAAAATTCAAATTTTGAATTTTCCACCAATTCATTGGTATTCATTGACATGGTGATGGATGTGGATCTATTGGACATAAAGAACCAAATTAATTAGTTTGTTTTAAAATTGTATTCCTATGCTCAAAGAGCTTGGTGAGAAGCGTCCCGAGCTCACTATAATTTTGACAAGTTAAAAGGCTAGGAAGGTCGGTATTGCAACAAAGATTATGAAATTGATATATAATGTGGGTGTATGCAAGGCACTCTAAGAGGAAGTGATTTTCATCTTCAATGTTACTATTCTCACAGAGACGACAGATCATTTCCTCCCATGGTGTTTTAGGAATTGTCCAATGACCTGTTTCACTATGGAGCTCATGAGAGTTTGTTCTTATCTTGGCTATATTAATTTTTTTGTTTGAAGTTGTTAGTACAGAGAGATAATTTTGATCTTCCAGAGTATGGTTGATGACCTCCTTATACTATCTTATCTTTCTTTTAGCCTTTAAATCTTTCTCGCACCACAATTTCTCTTTAAACTTAGAAGTAATCGTATTTTTAATGTTATAAATATTTTGCAATGCAAAATTTTCGTCGATCTCCAAGTGGTTTAACCAAACCCTGATATCCTTATGCCAACCTCGCTTGAGCCTTAATAACCGCATTCAAAGTTCAGTTTTTTATTAATTTAAAAAATCCAAAATCAATTCTTTTATTTTTTTATTTGATTTCAATTAAAAAAACTATGCTTCAAAATATGTTTCCATTAAATTTTTCAATTGAATTTAAATAAATATATATTATATATTTTTATGAAAAGTAAAATGCATCTCCAAATATTATTTTCAACAGTAAAATCTACTTGAAAGTTTAAATGCTAGATAAAGTTTTTTTTTTTTTTCTAAAGAAAAAATTCGTAAATATATTATTCACTTTCAGTAGATGGTCCAATAGGTCCATTGTACAAAATAGCCAACTATGAATTTGTCAAATACATCGATATTTGCCTCAAGAGGAGTACACAATATCATTAACAGGTCCAAAAAAAATGATCCAACTGTTTAAAGTTGTTATTACATTAGTAAATACCTCAAAAAAAGGGCATTACTGTTCATCAATAATCATCAAGTCTAATCATAGCAGACTTTTTTCATCATTCCTAATAAATCAGGTCAGATTTGTGAGAAAAATATAGAAGGTGATCACAAGCAATATAACCCAAAGCATAACTGGCTGGCTATAATAGTCTCAGCAAGCAAAAGTATTGAAATATATGCTGGAAAAAAACACAGCAGCAAATAATTGGCCTTCCATGCCATCCAATGAAGTATTTTCATATCCAATTCATCAAAAAATAAGAGGCCAAAACAGCCCATAGGTCATGCTCTCATAAATATGCTTGAAAATCACCAATAGATGAAACATAAATCAGTCGTAGCATCATATATCCAAAGAAAATCCATAAATCCAGAAATCATAGTCCATCATGAAATCCATCATAAAAATCCAGAAATGCCCAAGCATAAAGCCTCCAAACCAACATGTAGATCATAAAGAACATAAAAAACATGAAGCAATAATACACCTACAGAAGAAATGCTCACAAAACCTTTTTAGAAAACCTGAAAAGTTTCCACCAAAGAAGTACCTCTCTGTTCACATATAGTCCAAGATCCTTCGAGAATGCTGCCACCTGCTTTAGCCAAAGTATCTGCTTTGAAATTGCGTTCCCTATAAATGTGTTTGAAAGACACATAATCCAGACTATCAGCTAAACAATGAACATCTTGAAGAATCATGGCTAATTCAGTATTTAGTAGTCGATACTTACCAGTTGCCCAGTTTATGACTAACTGAGAATCCCCAAATACTTGAATTTTATCCAAATTATGCTGCCTAGTCAGCCTAAGAAGAAGCTTAAGTGCACATCATTCTGCATAATTATTAGTACCCAAGCCTAATCCTACTTTGAAAGAAACATAATGGATATCATATATGAACGGTATACCACCAGCCCCACAAGTCATTGGGTCCCCAGCTGCAGATCCATCAAAGTATCCCCATGCATACGCTTGATCAATGATTTCCACAAAAATAGATCTGATAGAAACCGCAGATAAAATCTGTGGAAAGTTCTTTATCATACCTAAACTGAAGCTTGATACTTGTGCAGGAGTAGTGACAAGATCCTCAAAGCAAAACCTATTTCTTGCTTTCCAGATAAACCAGAGAACAATAATAGGTAAAGATTTGAAAGGAACCACATCTGGAATAAAGCACCAATTTTTAAAACAATCAGACAGGGAATCTCCATACCATAAATTATTAAGTTTCAAATGAACCTCAATAATTGACCAAACTGATTGAGTAAAAGGGCACTCCACAGCAATATGAAAATTGGATTCACGGCTCTGTTTGCATAAAAAGCACCTGCCAGGGCCTTCTCTACCCCTAGAACATAGAACATCCCAGGTCAATGCTTTACCAGATAGAAGAAACCAACTAAGAATTTTAGTTTTAAGTGGACACTTCATCTTCCATAGGACCTTCCACCACCAGATCGAATCAACTTCTCTGTTCAAAAGCTCAGCATAACCCTCTTTAGGAGAATATTTGCCACTTTTAGATAAGTTCCAGATAAGGCAATCGACTGTGGGAGGGAGTCTAACATGACTAGACTTGAGAATGGCTATATAACCATTCCAAGCAGCAATCTCAAGTGGATCAGTAAATCCAATAGAGTCTGCAGATAACCAAGATTCAGACATCAAACCAGACATACAAGGAATTCCAATATCAGAAATGAGGTGAAAACCAGCCAAATGTAATCTGTCTAGCATAGGAACTGGAAGAGTATGTCTCCATTTACATCCAGACCACGGATCTAAACCAATACGAACATCCTTGCCAGCTCCAATCTTCCAGACAAGAGAATTACCTATGAGATCAAAAGCCCAAAGAACAACTTTCCAACAAATAGAAATATTCTTTTTCTTTTTAGAAATAGATCTAATCCACTCCAGAATATTCATTGGGTAAATGTATTTCTGAAATGCAATCTTAACCCATAAACCCGAACCATGAATAATATTCCAGACATTTTTTGCTGCAAGTGCCTTACCAAATAACACCGAAACCTTAAGACCCCAACCACCCATAGATTTAGGCATAGCAAGTATCTTCCAAAAATGCTAGATAAAGGTATCTTCCAAAAATGCTAGATAAAGTTTAAATGCTAGATAAAGCTAACTTTGTGTTTTCTGCACCGATTCCTCCATAAACTCTCGAGCAATAGTCCACGACTCAGCTCACTATTTTTTTTATAATGGAGGGATGAATGTTTATGAAATGTCTACTAAAAAGGTATTATTTTGATCACAGCAACCAATTTAATGTATTAACAACAAAATTTATCCAATTTTTTTTAACAAAATATTTGAATATTTTGTCCAACAACACAGGAACAACTATGTGCAACATTAACACCAAACAAATATCAAAATTACAGCCTTCCCAGCTTACATAGAACGATGTCGATGAAAATCAACTTCACGGTAGGTAAGATGTTTATCATATATATTGCATAACGAAGAATAGTGGTTGGGTTTAATGTGAATAGAAAGAAAAAGGTTTTTAAGATAGAATTTTTTTTTTAAGCATGGCTCAATTGTTTTGTGTGCAAGCCCGCAAATAGTTAGGAAGTTATGTGTGCAACGCTTCTTTTATAAGAGAAAGGAGAGACACCGTATCGGCTTATTTAAACCTCATATATACAAATATTAGGAGGGAATAAATATCTTTCAGTTCAAAAACTCAAGGAAATGTTCACACCTAGAGAGATTGGATTTTTTTGGGTGCTTGATAAACCTAACATTTAGATGGATATATGTTGGTTTAGAATGATCTGTGTTTGTATAATCACAACTATAATATTCATATTATCCATATAAATCTACACATTAGTTACATGCACATATTATTTAGACATGCATTATATTACAATTCCACATTCTTAACTATATTAATAACATGATAATAAAACCATTGTCTCAACTACACACTAAAACTAAAATGTAGGTATTACTACTCATTGCAAGAAATTACATACTCTCAACTATATTATGCATCCAGGTATTATATGTTGGAACATGAAATTAAACAATAGAAGAGGAGAATAAAGATTCCAAGGACAATGGTGGTGTTAAGAGACAATATATAAGAACTTAAGCAAAAGGAAAAAAGATCCATGATGCATGATGTATTTCCCACAATAGACTGATCAAAAGATCATCTATATATAATTTTAGGTCCATAATTGAAACACCTAATGTATGGGTTTTCACCCCATACTTACTCCATAAAATGTGGATTTGGTATCTCCATATCAAGGAAAATTTTGGGGGCAGAATTTAGCCCATGGGAGGAAACATCCAATTACATAGCATGCGTCCTTAATCTAATATGGAGTTGAAATGTTAATCACAATGAATAGATCCAATTGAGATATAATAAATCACTGTCATCTCCAACATTCTAACAACCAAGGTATAATGAATAAAAACTTAAACACAACTACCACAATTAGATTGATCAATCAAGGTATAGTAATAATCCTAAGAAGAAGTCTGAAAAACTATCACCAATCCATTCCTTCACCTAATATGCTAAAAAGGTAGTGAAATAATTGTATGCACCATGCTAATAATCAAGAGCATATGTAAAATAAATAGTATTATAGTCGATTAGTCTTGTAGACAAATGAGATCTACGCAATTCCAATCGAGAAGTTGACTAGTCCAATTTGTTGTCCAAAGAGTCTCAATCGATGAGTTGACTAGAAAAACAAGACACATAATGCTAGTATTTAGCAACAATAATCATTTTATGTCCATCAAATAGTATCTGTCAAGGTAAGCATCAAATGGGTGCCTGATGCAACATATAGCAGTACTATATCCCAACAATCCATAAATAACTTGATCGACATATTGTTACTAGCTTTTAATCACCGATCTATAAAATCAACCTCAACATACCCAATAAATCCGATTCAATCTTAATGCATTAGATAACTCAAGTTGGTTTACATTCATCAAATTAGCCAAAAATCAACAACTCCTTCCCTTAAACACAATTGAACGATTATTACACAAATCAAATAAAAACATAATTGTCAAGCACTTCGCAAGCAAAAATATCATTTCTAGTTGAAATTCAATCAACTATATCTCTAGTCAATCGTCATTCGACCACTCCAATGGATCAATATAGCAGAAAAGAGGAAAATTTTATTGTTCTAGAGTAGATGATATACATTAATAAGAAGACCTCAAACACTTGTTCAAATGTTTTTATGATGAGTTATCAATCCAACCACAATCAATCCTAGGACTAGTCCAAAGTTCTATCTCTCAATTTTATTTTATTTTTTGAAAAGAATGATAAATTGAATTTCTAAATGTACAAAAAAATTAATTCATGGAAAAATTATTTTGATCCTTATGATGAAGATGTCAATAGGACAAAGATTATTGTTTTTAAGAACAAAAGGTATACACTTATATTCTTATTCAATCACTAGTTTAGAACACCCCCTACAAATCAACAATGCCATATACAATATCATTTTCATATTCTGGCCTACTATTTTCCACCAAATTTTTGGTCAACTCATTGGAGTCATCAATAGTAAGTTGATCTTCTCGCAAATTACTTTTCCAAGAGATTCTCGCAACTTACTTGCAACAAATAAAACATTAGTCAATGTAAAGGAATTCTCGTTAAAAATATGGCCAACGTATCCAAGATCTAATCTAGGTTGTCTCCACTCAAAAATAATCAAAACAAGAATTCCCTCCATTCTTCCCATGTCCACATCTAGTTCAACCCATCTTTCTTAATATTCAAGACCAAATACCAATGGTCAGTTTCTCAAATTTAGGAGAAATATCAATAGTAATACTTAGTTAATAAGGAATAGGAGAAGGTATTTCAAAATAATACCTTCAAAATTATTTTTCTTTTTATTCACCAGGAAATAACAAAAAATGTAAGCATCTATTAGGCCATTTGAATTTTGATTATTGGGCCATTATTAGATTTGAGAACTGTTTGAGAAAAGGTCAAGTGCAGTCGAAATTGAGTTTGCAAGCTATATTGTCAACAAGTGCAGCTATGGTTTCCGAGTTTCTACGCGTTCAAAACGCCTCTAAAGTAAATAGAACGGTCGTCAATGGTAGTACTACTTTGATATTCGTCCCTGAAAAACAACTAACCAAGATGAGATCTATGATTTCTTGTGCCAACGCATTGAATTTGTCTCGATGTTTTATTTTCAGATCGACCGTTGCAATATGTTTGCTTTCCATAAGAATTTCTTTCGTTCTTGTTTTGGCTAAAGACATGTCGCGAATAAAGCCGCAGATGATGCAAAAGGTGCTTTCATCGATCGGACTTTCAGAGGACAAGAAAGCTGATTTTGCTCCTGTTACTCATCAGGCCGTGGTCTTTGATGGACAATCTAAGGCATCGAGTTACGGCGAAATGTTGGGATTATTTCCCGTAAGCAGCGGTTTCGGTTTTGGTTGAAACCCTAAAGTCACAGAAAATAAAATGATCTTGCCTTTTGCAATCGCTAAACTAATCTGGAATCCAGGTATTTTCATATCCAAACATTTGTTGTTCGGACTTCTTGATAGTTGAGTGAGTTTAAATGTTCGATAACGCTAAGTTTGTGTTTTCTGTACCATGTTCAGCAGATTCGTTCCAGCAAAATCTTCGGAGCAACAGTTCACAGCTCGTATTAACAACAAATTTATGCAAGTTCTTTGACAAAGTTTGAATCTTTAGCATTTTTTTTTGCTTATTTTATTTTGACGGAAATTTATGTATTAACAAATTAATGTAAGTTATTTGACAAAACGTTTGAATCGTTAGCCTTTTTTGCTTTATTTTATTTTTGACAGAGTATTTTGGCAAGCAATATTTAACTGCAGCTATTTGATAATCATTGAATTTTGAACAGCTTAAGATTTAACGGTTTATTTTATTTTTGATCCCAATATTTGGGCACACAATATATAACATGCTGCAGAGCATTTAATGTGGTTGCAGCAAGTTTGATAACCATTAAATATCAAGCAGCTCAAAATTCAACTCTCATCAAACCACTAGTCCACTAGTCAAACCTACTGCAACTGCATTAAATGCTCTATAGCAAGCTAAATATTGTTTGTTGAGTACATTTTGTAGCAGGCTCAAACCATTATAGGCTTGTGAACAACGCAAAAACAACGACGCTCTCTAGCATTAAAACTGAACAGATATCAAAATAGCAGCCTTCCAAGCCTACATTGAAAGTTGTAAATGAAAAGCAACTCTGTAGACCACCGGCAGGTAAGACGTTGATTGCAGATATTTTATATTGAAGAACAGTGAGTGACTGGATTGAATGTGAACAGATCATCCTTTCTTTGGCTTCTTCATCACAAAATGTTAAAACGTTCCTCCATGCTATTCAGTTTTATCTGCATCCAACAACAATTATTTTACTTTTACCCAGATTGTTCTAACTGATTTTCTAAACAACGAGGGAACCACTCATTTTGTGCATTAGTTTTATCTACATCTTGAGAAGTTAAACTTTAGTTTGTTTATTGAAAGGAAAAATGATTGATACTTTTTTCACCAAGATTCAACTTTAGTAAATGATATGATACTTTTGTTAAGCTACTAATAGATATAATTTAATCATAACTTAAATATTTGGAAAAAAATTATATATTTTTTTCTGAAAGAAAATAGCAGTTACTTGTTATTCATAAGTGAATCAAAGGTAACAAGTTACATCAACATGATATAGATATCAATCATAGTCACAATAACTTGCATAACTAGAGTTATCATGAGCTGAAATTCACAGAGTCATATGGGGCAAAAAAAAGAAGAGCTCATTCCATCTAATCCTGAGTGTTCGAAAGCTGACCAAAGGGAAGATAAAGAGAGCCTAGAGATATTCTCCAAGAAAGGATCCGGGAAGTGACTAAATCAAGAACACACAAAGTGTTATGGAATTAAAGGATACCAGAAAAATAGAATCATACCATACTCAAGAAGCCCTTTGGCTGAGGAGTAAGCAGATTAGAGCAGAGATCTTCAAAATAATTTCATGGATGCTTCCCCAATGACTATACCTTCATAAAACTCAGTGAAGGATAGTAAGCCAGATTCCTTATGAAGCGCTCCCTTGGATAAGATATCTGCCCTCTCATTATATTCTCTATAGGTATGTCGAAAGTCAACAGATAAGAAGAGCACTTTAAGATCTATAATGTTTTTACACCAAGCCTCCAGATCTAAAGAAGAGAGAGAAGATGTTCCTTTGGCCCAATTGATAACGACTGTAGAGTCACCATAAACATGCAACATAGGAAGCCCAATAGCATTTGAGAAGTACAGAAGGGCCCAAAGGGACAATAGCTCAGCTCTAGTGTTTGTACTCTTACCACAGCCCATCATAATATAGAAATAATGATGCTGATTGATGAGAAGAAAAATACTAGCACCCCTAATATGCTTAGCAGCAACACCATCGAAAAATCCTATAGGGTATGTAATGACCAGTGCACTGCCTATGTTACTTACTCTGGATTTTCTGCTATGTTGCACATGATAGTCATTGACATTTAGCATTATGAAATGTCCAAGTCTATTCAGATCCAGTTTTTTGTCTTCGAAGATGGAGGATTTTTGTGTCGTCCACAAGTTCCATATGAAGGAGAACAGAAGATATAGAAGGTCCTCCTTTCTATTGATCCAATTCTCAAGATTTTCCAGAACAAAGATGTCAGACCACACCAGAGTGTAGTTATAGTTCATGTGAAGGAAAAGTATGGTATCCCTAGTGAATACACAGTCGACCAAGAGGTGTTTGATTATTCTTCTTGGCACTTACAAAGGTAACTTCTGCTGGGGCCAGTCCAACCTTTTTTGATAAGATTATCCCAGTTGTTGACTCTTTTTTTTATGACCAACCAAATAAAGCATTTGATGTTCTGTGGTATGTTGAAATACCAGAGTTGAGAGTATAGACAATGTTGAGCTAGGGTCAAATGGGATGATAAAATTAGATCATATGCCAGGTTTGCAGTAACCACACCAGTTTTTAAATTGTGCATCCAAAGAAGACAATAACCTCATGAGTTAAGTCTGATGCCACTGTGTTGTAATCCATAAACATAATCAGACCATTTATTCTTCCATATACCTCCAAGGTTCAAATCATCAGCAGAGTACCAATAATCCTGTCCAACAGTCCCATAATCCAAGTTCTGTGAAAGTGTTGAAATGCCAAGATCCTCGAGATATTCTCTGAGATCATTTGAGAGTATATAAGGTGCACATAAACTAGTAATGGGATCACTTCCCAATTTGATTCTCAAACCGTTTCCAACCCGCTAGCTAAGTTGACAAGTGATCCGGGACAATGATCTGATAAACCCGTTCCAAAAGTAAGAGGTTTCGATAACAGGGAAGTGTTGAGAGCGTAACCATACCTCAACAAAACAATTTTTGAGGTATTTGAGAGAAATAATCTGACTCTAGATACCCTTACCAAAAAGAACCAACCACAGGATTTTTATTTTGAGAGCATCCCCAAACCAATCAAGATGTTTAATATTCCAACCACCAAAGGCATATGGAGCAACTAAGATGTGCCAGAAAACAAGATGAGATTTTCGCTTACCATCAGAGCTTCCCCAAAGGAAGGAATATATACAGCGCCTCAGAAGGTTCAAAATGGATTTGGGGATACGAAAAAGAGCCATCCAA
Source organism: Pseudotsuga menziesii (assembly GCA_001517045.1). NCBI lineage: Eukaryota > Viridiplantae > Streptophyta > Pinopsida > Pinales > Pinaceae > Pseudotsuga > Pseudotsuga menziesii. The sequence continues at coordinate 68,385 of LPNX010713079.1, forward strand.
TAAACAACCTGGCTAGAGAGAATTGATCTAATGAGGATCACTCTGCCACCGAGCGACAGAAGCCTACAAGTCCAATTGTTGATTCTTTTTTTCAAACTTAGTGACTAACCAACGCCAATCAATCGTTCTATACCCTGGGGGTTTGAGATAATAGCCCAAATACTTAAAGCATGTGGAAATTGGAGCCATTTTAAAAGGAAGCAAGGTATATATGTGCAATCTAATCTCCTCATCTACATCATTAAATAAAAAGGAGGACTTTTCAAGACTGACACTCATACCAGTAGTAGAGCAAAAAAGATCAACTGCCTCCTTGTAAGCAACCCATTCATCCAAAATACCAAGACCAGATAAGATAACATCATCAACAAACAAGAGGTGCGTAATAGCCAAGCTGGGAGTAAGCTGAATCCCTTGATTTTACCCCTTTTTTGAACATATGTTATAATCAGACTGAGGCTTTCAATGACCAAAATGAAAAGGAGAGGCGACAAAGGACATCCCTAACATATTCCTTAAGAGGATGGAAAGAAATTAGAGGGAGTCCCATTTACCAGAGCAGCAAAGTTAGAAGAGAACATACATCCCATGAGCCAATTTACCCCATCTAGAGGTAAACCAATCTGCAACAAAACAAGTCTCAGAAAATTCCAATTGACCTGATCAAAGGAGTTTACAAGGTCAAGTTTGAGAACCATAACCTTAAGATGTTTGGTCTTTATAGAGTGAAGTATCTCCTGAGTAATGCCAATAGGCTCAGTGATTACTTTGTCCTTGAGAAACCCAAATTGTTGGCCTGAAATGGCCTTATGTAAGAAAGGTTTAAGACGTATGGCAACAATTTTGGAGATGACTTTATAGACTAAGTTACAGAGGGATATAGGTAAAAAATTAGCGAAGGTGAGGGGTTTTTCAAAATTGGGGATCAATGTGAGGTAGGTAGAATTGATAGAACTAGTTACCATACCTTCTAACTGATATTGTTCAACATCCTTTAGTAAGTCCCCAGCCACCAGGTCAAAAAATAGATAAGAAGAATTCAATAGGCCAACCATCATGGCTAGGGATTTTATCTTTCTTGAAGCCCTTCAGTGCAGATTCAACTTCAGAATGAGTGATAGGAGCGAGGAAGCAATCCTTCTCAGATTCCTGAACATATGATGGGAAGAGACTAATAACCTTAAGTTGATCCCCAATGTTGGTTTTCCCATAATCCTTGAAGAGTTCAAAAAATTGTTGTTCCCCCAATTGTTTAAGAGGTGTATCAATTGAAATCAAGTGCCCCTTGTGATCATTGAGAGCCTAGATAGCCTTAAATTTTCTCCTGGTCGAGGCATAAGAATGGAAAAACTTAGTATTGACATCTCCCTCACAAATCCACAATGCTATACTTTTAAGTTTCAGTGTCAAAATATCCTATGGGAGGAAGTAATCCTTTTTTGCTTTGAGATCATCCAGTCTATGACAATCAGAGTCAGAGAGAATACCAGAGGACTTCTGAAGAAGAGATCTAATTTTAGAGATAATGTCCATGATTTCAGGTTTCCTCAAACGCTTTTTATTTTTCTCCCAGGATTTCATAGTTCCTTTAAGTCGTTTGGGTTTGTGTGAAAGGATCTCAAGGTGATGACAAGGTCGAAGGTGGGTGTTAGCAATACAGGAAGAATTGAAAAGTGAGGAAAAATCATCCTCCAGGAGCCAGGCCCTATTGAACTTGAAAGGATAGCAACAATTAGTGTCCCGAGGGCCCTATTCTAAGCAAATAGGAAAGTGATCTGAGATCTCAGATGGAGTAGCCCAGAAGCGATATCAAGACAAGATAGGGAGGATTTTTTTAGAGATAACAAAATGATCAAGTCTTTTACTAATACCATCCTCACCAGAGAAACCATTTCTCCAAGTGGGACCAGGAGAGCACAAGTTAAGGTCAATCAGATTGTTGTGAGAAAGGAGCTAGGAAAAAAAGGAGAAAGAGGATCAGGTCTAGCTTTAGTGCCCCAAATTTCAGAAGATGAGAGTGTGAAATTTAAGTCTCTAGCAAGGAGAAGATTAGGCAAATTAAAAAGACCACCAGTCTTGAATTTTTCCCAGAAATCAGTTCTATGAGAATAGGGACCATAACAGTTGATGATAGAGAAATATTCACTTATGCCCTAGAAGTTGGCTTTGAGCAGTATACCAGCAAAGGAAGTGAAAGATTTGTAGCAAATCATAAGAGGATTCCAGCTCGAAAGAAGACCACCAAAAAGACTAGTGGCATTAATAGCACATAATTCCCAACCCGTTTTGAGCTTGTAGAACGGGGTGAGAGCTTGAGAGAAACTACACATAGTTTCTTGAATGAGAATCATGTCAGGTTTTAAGGAAGAAAACAAAGAGCTAAGGGATTTTTGTTTGGAAAGCCCCCCAAAACCTCGAATGTTCATGGAAAGTATCTTCATGGAGTAACAGTCTCTTCAGGTGTCGAGGCTCTAAGTACCAGTGAGGAAAAGTCAAGTGTGTTTCGTGGTGATTTTGCTTCTGCCTTAAGTCGAACAGAAAGGGGAGTATAGAGGCCAGAAGCTCCAGGGTCTATAAGGGTAGAATTGGTATTGGCCTTTCGATATTTTCGAATGGTAACATTCTTGAAGCGAATAGAATCAATAGGCAGGGAGGAAGGTGAAATAGGGGATTTATTAGTGAAAATGGAGAGGGATTTTAGGAGGGTGGTGTCCATGAATGCAAGGGAATCCTTGGGAATGGAACGAGAGGGAGCAGAAAGTGAGGGATCAGAGGAAGGAGAAGGTAGAGAGGTGTTAGATGAAGAGGTAGGAAGGGAATGGAAATTTTTAGATGTAAAGGGAGGAGGTCCATCGGAGGATGAGGGGGGAGGAGGCAGTGAAAGGGAGGGTAAAGGTAAGGGAGAATATTCCTGAGGGTGACCAGTCTCCAAGCAGGAGTGGGAAATGGAAGAGACCTCCGGTGTGTTAGGTCGAGAGAGGCAAGCACAAGTTTCCACATCTTCAATAAATAATAATTCCCATTTACTAAGGCCATCGTAGGGGGTGGGGGAGGAGGAGACATAAGGTTCCTCCTAAGAAGGTGAGGAAAGATCAGCAAAACTATGATCAAAACCACATTATCAGGAAGCCCAGGTGAGGAATGGGAACTATGATCAAAACCACAGGAGATCGATGTACCCTGGAGGATAAGGGTACAAAAATTTCATAGATGTCCAGTATTATGACAATAATTGCACCTGAAAGGCATATTAAGGTAATCGAGCCTCTGGCTAATGACGAGGTCACCACATATAATATCAATATCAGCCAGTAAACCTTTGGAAACATCAAGTTCCACAAGGACCCTGGCCATGCGCTTGTAAAAAATGAGGTGAAAATCCTATACTAGGGAAACAAAGCGACCAAGAGAGTTTTCCAAGCCAGTGAGAAAATACTTATTCCAAAGGGGGAAGGGAAGGGATGGCAGGAGGACCCAAAGATGATGTTTGGTAACCCTTTCCCAGAGTGGGTCAAAACTCGAGTGCAAATGACTCAGAACCAAGGAGACCTTTTGTATTGTACAGAGAGAATTCAGATTTCTAGTAGCATTATTTTCCTCGGTGAAAACAAAGACAAGCCACTTGTTGGCTAAAAGGCTTATAGTAGGGACAATGATTGATAAGGGGCTTCCAGTGTAAGGTTTCCCAATCAATCCACTCGTCCTTCGATAGAGATAAATATTCCATTCTACCGACAAGGGCTCGACAGCAGAGCACCTCGACCTTGTTATGGTAAACATCCCTGCCCAAAACATATTGTGTCTTAAAGTCGAGAGCCTTGATAGACTTCATTTTCCGGTGAGAGTGAAAGGTAGATTGATTCTGGGAAGGATGGAAAACCCCTTCTCCAATACCACCCTCCGCAAACATGTTATAGATTAACCCCAGAAAAGGGAGCCCGAGAAGAGTGAAACAAGACAAATAGTGGCCAAGAATAAGACAAAAAGTGGAAGGTCGTGAGCCAAGAAACCCCGGTTAGGGTTTTACCACAGGTAAAGTAAGAAGACTCAAGGGGACAAATAATTTCATAGATGCTTCCCCAATGACTATACCTTCATAAAAATCGGTGAAGGATATATACTAGATGCCTTATGGAGTGCTCCCTTGGATAAGATATCTGCCCTCTCATTACATTCTCTATAGGTATGTCGAAAGTTAATATATAATAGGAGCGCTTTAATATCTATAATGTTTTTACACCAAGCCTCCAGATCTAAAGAAGAGAGGGAAGATGTGCCTTTGGCCCAATTGATAATGACTGTAGAGTCACCATAAACATGCAGCATAGGAAGCCCAATAGCATTTCAGAAGTACAGAAGGGCCCAAAGGGCCAATATATCACCTCTAGTGTTTGTACTCTTACCACAACCCATCATAATATAGAAATAATGATGTTGACTGATCAGAAGAAAAATACTTGCACCCCCAATCTACTTAGCAGCAACACCATCAAAAAAACCTGTAGGGTATGTAATGACCAGTGCAATGCCTATGTTCCTTACTCTGGATTTTCTACTATGTTGCACATGATAGTCATTGGAAATTAGAATTATGAAATGTCCAAGTCTCTTAATATCCTATTTTTTGTCTTCGAAGATGGAGGAATTTTGTGTCTTCCACAAGTTCCATATGAGGAAGAACGGAAGATATAGAAGGTCCTCCTTTCTATTGAGTCAATTCTCAAGATTTTCCAAAACAGAGATGTCATAGCACACCAGAGTGTAGTTATAGTTCCCGTGAAGGAAAAGTATGGTCTCTCGAGTGAATACACAATCGACAAAGAGGTGTTTGATTGATTCTTCTTGGCACTTACAAAGGCAACATCTGTTGGGGCCAATCCAACCTTTTTTAATAAGATTATCCCAGGTGTTGACTTTGTTTTTGATGACCAACCAAATAAAGCATTTGATCTTCTGTGGTATGTTGAAATACTAGAGCTGAGAGTATAAACAATGCCGAGCTGGGGGAAAATGGGATGATACAATGAGATCATATGCTAGGTTTGCAGTAACCACACCAGTTTTTGAATTGTGCATCCAAAGAAGAGAGTAACCTGAGGAGTTAAGTCTAATGCCACTTTGTTGTAATCCATAAACATAATTGGACCATTGCTTCTTCCGTATACCTCCAAGGTTAAAATCGTCAGCAGAGTACCAATAATCCTGGCCAACAGTCCCATAATCCAAGTTCTGTGTAAGTGATGAAATGCCAAGATCCTCGAGATATTCTATGAGATAATTTGAGAGTATATAAGGTGCACATAAACCAACAATGGGATCACTTCCCAATTTGATGCTCAAACCATTCCCAACTTGTCAGCCAAGTTGACAGGTGATCCAGGACAATGATTTGATAAACCCATTCCAAAAGTAAGAGGTTCTGAAAATAGGGAAGTGCTGAGAGCGTAACCAGATGTCAACAGAACAATTTTTGAGGTATTCGAGAGAAGTAATATGACTCTAGATACCCTTACCAAAAAGAATCGACCACAGGATTTTTAGTCTAAGAGCAGCCCCAAACCAATCAAGATGTTTAATATTCCACGTACCAAAGGCATATGGAGCAACTAAGATGCGCCAGTCAACAAGATGAGATTTTTGCTTACCATCAGAGCTTCCCCAAAGGAAGGAATATATATAGCGCCTCAGAAGGTTCAAAATGGATTTGGGGATACGAGAAAGAGCCATCCAATAAATAGCCTTGCCAGAGAGAACTGATCTAATGAGGATCACTCTGCCACCGAGCGACAAAATCCTATAAGTCCAATTGTTGATTCTTTTTTCAAACTTAGTGACTAACCAATGCCAAACAGTCATTCTATACCCCAAGGGTTTGAGATAATAGCCCATATACTTAAATCCCATGTAAATTGGAGCCATTTTAAAAGGAAGCAAGGTAGATATGTGCAATCTAATATCCTCATCTACATCATTAAATAAAAAGGAGGACTTTTCAATATTGACACTCATACCAGTAGCAGAGAAAAAAATATCAAGTGCCTCCTTGTAGGAGACCCATTCATCCACAATACCGAGACCAAATAAGATAACATCATCAACAAACAAGAGGTGCGTAATAGCCAAGTTGGGAGAAAGCCGAATCCCCTTGATTTTACCCTTTTTCTGAGCATCTGTTATAATTAGACTGAGGCTTTCAATAATCAAAATGAAAAGGAGAGGTGACAAAGGAAATCCCTATCGTATCCCCCGAGAGGTTGGAAAGAAATTGGAGGGAGTCCTATTTACCAGAGCAACAAAGTTATAAGAGCACAAAAATCCCATGAGCCAATTTACCCCATCCATAGGTAAACCAATATGTAGTAGAACAAGTCTTAGAAAAGTTCAGTTGACCCGATCAAAGGATTTTACAAGGTCAATTTTGAGAACCATAACCTTAAGATGTTTGGCCTTTATAGAGTGAAGTATCTCCTGAGTAATGCCAATAGGCTCAGTGATTAGTCTGTCCTTGAGAAACCCAAATTGCTGGCATGAAATGGTCTTATCTAAGAAAGGTTTAAGACATAAGTAAAAAAATTTGGAGATGACTTTATAGACTAAGTTATAGAGGGATATAGGTCAAAAATCAACGAAGGTGAGGGGTTTTTCACATTTGGGGATCAATGTGAGGAAGGTAGAATTGATAGAATTAGTTACCATACCTTCTAACCGAGATTGTTCAATATCCTTTAGTAAGTCCCCTGCCACCAAGTCAAAAAAAAGATAAGAAGAAGTCAACAGGTCAGCCATCAGGGCCAGGGATTTTATCTTTCCTGAAGCCCTTCAGTGCAGATTCAACTTCAGAAAGAGTTATAGGAGCGAGGAAGCAATCCTTCTCATATTCCTGAACATATGATGGGAAGAGACTAATAACCTTAAGTTGATCCCCAATGTTGGTTTTCCCATAATCCTTGAAGAGTTCAAAAATATGTTGTTCCCCCAATTGTTTAAGAGGTGTATCAGTCAAAATTAAGTGTCCCTCGTGATCACTGAGAACCCAGATAGCCTTAGAGTTTCTTATTGGACGAGGCATAAGAATGGAAAAACTTAGTATTGACATCTCCCTCACAAACCAAAATGCTCTACTTTTAAGTTTCAGTGTCAAAATATCCTATGAGAGGAAGAAATCCTTTTTTTCTTTGAGGTCAGCCAGTTTATGACAATCAGAGTCAGAGAGAATACTAGAGGACTTCTGAAGGAGAGATCCAAATTTAGAGTCAGTGTCCATCATCTCAAGTTTCCTCACGCTTTATATTATTCTCCCAGGATTTCACAGTTCCTTTAATTCATTTAAGTTTGTGTGAAAGGATCTCAAGGTGATCACAGGGTCGAAGGTGGGTGTCAGCAATACAGAAAGAATTGACAAGTGAGGAAAAATCATCCTCTAGGAGACATGCCCTGTTGAACTTGAAAGGATAGCAACATTTAGTGTCCCGAGGGCCCCATTCTAAGCAAACAGGAAAGTGATCTAATATCTCATATGGAGTAGCCCAGGAGCGATAGCAAGATAGGACAAGGGGAGTTGTCCAGAGATAACAAAATGGTCAAGTATTTTACTAATACCATCCTCACTAGAGTGACCATTTATCCAAGTGGGACTAGGAGAGCACAAGTTAAGGTCAATCATTATTTTTGTGAGAAAGGAGCTGGGAAAAAAATGTGAAAGAGGATAAGGTCTAGCTTTAATGCCCCAAATTTCAGAAGATGAGAGTGTGAAATTTAAGTCTCCAACAAGGAGAAGATTAGGCAAATTAAAAACACCACCAGTCTTGAATTTTTCCCAGAAATCAGTTCTATGAGAATAGGGACCATAACAGTTGATGATAGAGAAATATTCACTTGTGCCCTCGAAGCTGCCTTTGAGCAGTATACCAACAAAGTAAGTGAAAGCTCTGTAGCGAATTAAAAGAGGGTTCCAACCCGAAAGAAGACCACCAGAAAGACTAGTGGCATTAATAGCACATAATTCCCAACTAGGTTTGAGCTTGGAGAACAGGGTGAGAGCTTGAGAGAAACTACACATAGTTTCTTGAATGAGAATCATGTCAGGTTTTAAGGAATAAAATAAAGAGCTAAGGGATTTTTGTTTGGAAATCCCCCCAAACCCTCGAATGTTCATGAAAAGTACTTTCAGGGAGTAACAGTCTCTTCAGGTGTCGACGCTCTAAGTACCTATGAGGAAAAGTCAAGTGTGTTTCGTGGTGATCTTGCTGCCTCCTTAAGCTGAACATAAAGGGGAGTATAGAGGCCAGAAGCTCAAGGGTTTGTAAGGGTAGAATTACTATTGGCCTTTCGATATTTTCGAATGGTAACATTCTCGAAGCGAATAGAATCAAGAGGCAGAGAGGAAGGTGAAATAAGGGATTTATTAGTGAAAATGGAGAGGGATTTTAGGAGGGTGGGGTCCATGAACATAGGGGAATCCCTGGGATTGGAACGAGAGGGAGCAGAAAGTGGGGGATCAAAGGAAGGAGAAGGTAGAGAGGTGTTAGATGAAGAGGTAGGAATGGAATGGAAATTTTCAGACGTAAAGGGAGGAGGTCCATTTGAGGATGAGGGGGAGGAGGCAGTGAAAGGGAGGGTAAAGGTAAGGGAGAAGGTTCCTGAGGGTGATGAGTCTCCAAGGAGGAGTGGGAAATGGAAGAGACCTCCAGTCTGTTAGGTTTAGAGAGGCAAGCACAAGTTTCCACATCTTCAATAAATAATAATTCTCATTTACTAAGGCTATCGTAGGGGGTGGGGGAGGAGGAGACATAAGGTTCCTCCTAAGAAGGTGAGGAAATATCAGCAGAACGAAGTGGATTATCAGGAAGCCCAAGCGAGGAAGGGGAACTCTCATCAAAACCATGGGAGATCGATGTACCAAGGAGGAGAAGGGTACATGCATTTCGGAGGTGTCCAGTATTATGACAATAATTGCACCTGAAAGGCATATTAAGGTAACCGGTTCTCTGGCTGATGACGAGGTCAGCACATATAATATCAATATAAGCCAGTAAACCATTGGAAACTTCAAGTTCCAGAAGGACCTTGTCCATGTGCTTGTAAAAAATGAGGTGAAAATCTTGTTCCAGGGCAACAAAGCGACCAAGAGAGTTTTCCAACCCAGTGAGAAAATCCTTATTCCAAAGGGGGAAGGGAAGGGATGGCAGGAGGACCCAAAGATGACATTTGGTAACCTTCTCTTGGAGCGGGTGAAAACCCAAGTGTGAAAGACTCGGAACCAAGGAGACTTTTTGTATTGTATAGAGAGAATTCAAAATTCTGGTAGCATCCGTTTCCTCGTTGAAAACAAAGACAAGCCACTTGTTGGCTAAAAGGCTTATAGTAGGGACAATGATTGATAAGGGGCTTCCAGTGTAAGGTTTCCCAATCAATCCACTCATCCTTTGATAGCGAGAAATATTCCAGTCTACCGACAAGGGCTCGACAGCAGAGCGCCTCGACCTTGTTATAGTAAACCTCCCTGCCCAAAACATATTGTGTCTTAAAGTCGAGGGCCTTGATAGACTTCATTTTCCAGCGAGAGTGAAAGGTAGACTGATTCCGGGAAGGATGGACAACCCCTTCTCCAATACCACCCTCCGCAGACATGTTACAGATTAACCCCAGAAAAGGGATCCCGAGAAGAGTGAAACAAGACAAATAGTGGTCAAGAATAAGACAAAAAGTGGAAGGTCGTGAGCCAGGAAACCCTAGTTAGGGTTTTACCTGGAAACCCGAGTTAGGGTTTTACCACAGGTAAAGTAAGAAGCCTCAAGGGGACAAATAGGCATTCAGTAAGCATCCAAAGACCAAAAAACTTGACAGAATCCCTTGGAGCCCAGACAAAATAAAGAAAAAACCTAAAAAAATTCCACTTATTTTTACATGGTTGGTACTAGCCCTCAGGTAAAGGAGGGTGGACACCATGTGGGGCGTACCGCCATCCAAGAGGTGGAAGGCCTTAAAAAATAACAAACGCCCCAATACCTAGACTGAAAAAATAAAAAAAAGTCAAGTAACAGTTAGAGATAAGGTACTTAAATATTTGGGTCCGTCGAGATGGTCTTCAGTCCATGAAAATCGTAACAAACCCAACGAAAGTCACGGAACTGCATGTGATGTGCCAGTTGACAGTGGAAAGCAACTATCAATCATAAAGGCGACGGAGAAAAAGAACGTCGTGCCTCCGCAAAGTGTGTAAGTTCACCATGCAAAGAGCCAAACCGTCAACAAAGGTGACAGATTGCCCGAGATAATAGCCGCAAAAGAAGAAAAAAGGAGATGAACGCAACATTCCAGAGGGTGGAAAATTGAGGACTAACAGGGATACAACGGTCGAGTGGTTTTCATGAGGCGAAGAGATACCATAGCCGAAGGAACCGCGGAGCCCATCTCCAGAGCTAAAACCCTCATATGTGTTCCTTGAAAAAATAAATCACATTTAATCATTCTTTGTAATACGGCATATATTTTTATTTATTATTAATCATCTACATTACATTGTGTGAATCTTTAAATGTTTTTTTATAATTTTTTAAAATGATATAACTTGTGGTTTAACATTATATCCACTTAGATTGGAATTGGAAAACAAATTGTTTTACAAAAGTTAATATTTTACACTCTATTATTAATGTTTTAATTAATTTTCTCTTTAAATTAAATATATTAATTTTATAATTATATTTGACCATAAAAATAGTCAATCCTTAAGCTCGTGTCATCTAGCACTCAAGGTCGTGTAACTTGTGAACCATGTTATGACCTATCATAACATAAAACAAGTCCTTATTGATATATCCGGTATCCATCCTCAATATGAAACGAAGCCAAATACATGAATGAAACATATGTCAAGTAGGTCCACTACTTTATTGTGAAAGATACTTATAATGTTTCAAAATCATATCTCATTTGTGAGTACGTCAAAAGTAAAGTTGGCACATCATATACTATGAAAACATTTCTATGAGGCCATCCAACATTTCTATGAGGGGGTATGGAAATCCACACGTATCACATTTTTATGTCTTTCTTCTTTAATGTATATTGATTTGGTGAATTTTTTTAGAGTAATACCTTAATTGTTGTGAAATAAGGATTAGTCTTAGTGCCCTAACTTGTAGAGACTTGCATGTACGGCTATGCTTCAAGATGTCACAAAGCATACCATAAAGTATGATAACGGATTTGTGGTTGTCGTCGTTGTTGTCGATCGGGATTTTCTTTACGGCATTGATTGCTTTTAATCTTGGCGTAATGGACTTTTTGGAAAGTTTTGGCCGTCCTCTTCCATGAAGAGTATGAACTTGTTTTCTTTTTTTTTTCTTTTTTTATCGTTTTTTATTTCATTATATGGAGTCCGTTCTTCTCAGGAAGGTCTTAGTATCAACCATGTATAAAAAATGAGAATTTTAGATTTATTTGTTGCCTAGGGTTTTTTGTTTTCTGTTTTTGGTTCTGCGGTGCTCGAGTTTTCTGCCTCGTAGCTTCGGTGGATCTGAGGGTTTACGAGGTTGATTGTTTCTCTAAGATTGACTTTTTATTGGTTTCTTTTGAAACTTTGGACCCACGTACCGCGTCCCCTCCTTTTGCAATGGTTGTCGGAGGCAAGTTCACTGTTGCAGTTTCATCTTACTTTTGGCGTTTTTTTTTTCCTGGTTCAGTATTTTCTCGGTCTTGCTTTTGGTTGAGGGTGGTTGCCAGAACGTTTTTTCTGTCGGGGTGTCATTCTACCCTTTGCTCAAGGGGTTTTAGTGTCTTTTTTTCTGATTTCCTGGCATCGTGGTTTCTTTTTTGGTTTTGGTTTGTGGTCTGGTGGTGGATCTTGTCCCGTGTTTTTAACTCTCAGTGTCTGAGCTCCCAGGGTCTCTGCGCTGTTGGATGCTGACCTCTCACTATCACAGACTCTGACCAGTGTTTTTTGTTTTTCTCCTGTTTGTTCTTCTCTCTCGTTTCCTACTCGCAGTTTTAATAAACCCTGGTTTAGGGGTTGCGCGTACTTTCCTTTGAGTTCGGGGTTGTGGTGCATGCATTAGAGACTTGCCTGGGGTGGTTTTTGAGCCCGAAGGGCAGTTTACCCTTGGTCAAGTGGTTGACTTGTATCAGTTATCATGGTCCTTGACCATCCCATGTCTTCAAGACATGGGACTGAGCAGATGTGGAGGCTAGGGTATTGTCGAGCGTGACCAAAATCAAAGGCTTTAAAAGCAAATGTTACGAAGATAAGTTATGTACTGGGCAAGAATATTTTTATGGAAAAAGTGGAATCCCTGTGCAACTGCGCTCTTGTGGCGCGTCTGGAGTATTGCAACTTGAACAAGGTTCAATGGGTTGAATGGGAAACGCAGCATTGGAAACCTATGTTGGATACATCCCGACCATTAGCCTCTTGGCTAATAGGTGGCTAGTATTTGTCTTCTTGGATAATAAGGATGCTACTAGAATTCTTGAGTCCCTCTGGACCATTGGAAAAGGCTCGCTGGTGCTCAATCGATGGCACACGAGGTTTGATCCTCTTTGATAACGTGTATGTAAGTGTCACCTTTGGGTTTTACTTTCGACCCTGCCCTTGTCATTATGGAACAAAGATCTGCTTATGGGCATTGCTAATACTTTGGGTCGTTTCGTGGCTGTCGAAGAAAACTTTCCGCATATTTTTGACAAAATAATGGCCCAGGTACTAGTTGAGCTCAACATTTCCTGCGGTCTTATGGATGAAATTGATGTCATCTACAATGAGTGGATTATCACTCAAAAACTAGATTACTTAAATGTCCCTTTTCGTTGTAATTTCTGTCATGAAACAGGTCACCTTTGAAGATCATGTACCTCTCTCTTGCATGGTCATTATTGGAGAAGGTCGTTTTATCCAACGGTTTTGACTCATGAGTCTACCTCAAATTTCGATGATCAGACTGAGCCAACACTTATTGATGAAGGTTTGTACACATCTGTCTTCCCTACTGATTATGAGGATATTACAAAGGGTGAACTCCTCTATATAGAAGATGTGGAAACTTTAGTGGGTTTAAGCACATTGAATTCTTTGTTGGGACCAGTTTTTTTATATTGATAAGAGTAGTTCGGTTGCACCTATGTGTGACTTGGTGGCTCCGGTGACTGTGGATAATGTTGGCGTTTCTTGTCTTCCCGAAGTCAAATCTTTAATCCCTTCTCGACCTAAGCTCTCTTTACTTTCCCCGCTTCTGTCTTTCGAGTCCTCGCATTCTCCTCAGACTTGCGAAACTGCTCCCCTTTTCTCTAGGGAGGACTCCCCCCCTCTCTTTGGTGCACCTTTCCCCAGTCTCTACAGCTCTTGACCTTGAAATCCCTTTAGCTTATCCTTCCTTTGTGGATCCTTCTCTCTTGAGCTCTCTCCCCATTTTTACAAATAAAACACCCCTTTCCCCCTCCACTCTTCCTCTTTTTCTATTAGATTTGAAAATGTTACTATTCACAAATTTAGGAAACCCAAAGCTTCCAACCTTACTGGGGTCAAGGGAAGCTCATATTTGTTTGTTCCTCTCTCTATCCGGATTAAAGATGTTTCTAGAGCGTACACTCCTTCCCCTTGTCCCTCTTCTTATCGGGTGCTTAGAGCAACGTCACCCTCGGTCTTGGGTTCCTCATGAAAATTCTTTCCATGAATATTCATGGGTTTGGAGAGCTGAACAAGAAAAATGCCCTCATATTGATGCTCTCGGAAATCAATTTGGATATGGTCCTTTTCCAAGAAATGATGTGTATTTACCAGCAAGCTCTTCTCTCCTTTGCTAAACTGAAACCTGGCTAGGAGTTTTGTTCTATTGGTGTTGATGGCCTCTCAGGGGGTTTATTGGCGGGTTGGAACCCTTTGGTTGCTCGTTGTAAAGCTTTTTCCTCTTGTGTGGGGATTATTCTAAAGGTCAGCTTTAGGGGACTTGACCCAGTTTTTTCGGTGCTCAACTGCTATGGACCTTATCATAACAGGGAACCTTTATGGAATAATGCTATCTCGAAGGGGATTCTTGATCTTTCAAACCTTCTTGTGGATGGTTATCTCAACTTTACTCTCTATGATTCTGAGATCTGGGGATCCCAAGCATGTATTGACCCTTTAGCTTCTTTTTTCTCCCAATTGTTGATGAAAACTAAGCGGGTGGATCTTGTACCTTCTTGTCTGGGTTCGACTTGGTGTAATGGTCACTCTGGAGAGGCTAACATTAGTAAAAGATTGGACTAATTTTTAGCTTCTGAACTATTGTTTCCCATCTTGCATAAGTATAGAGCCTGGTATTATCCTTTGGAAATATCTGAATCCTATCTGTTTGGAATGGGATGACTGTAACCCTAAGCTTTCCTATCCTTTCAAGTTTAATAGAGCTTGGTTAATGGATGAAAACTTTCCTTTGATTGTTGAAAATTCTTGGTTGGATGAGGTTCCTTTATCTGTGGATGTCTCTATGTTAATTTTGGTTTTTAAGCTCAAACAACTTAAAAGGGTGGTGAAAGGGTGGGAAAAGGAGCAGCTACGGAAAAGAAACTTGGATATGATGGTTATTGAGACTCAGATCAAGGCCCTTTTTTATTCTTTCCCTTCGGGAATTCTTTCTATGGATGATTCTATTATACTGGATTCTCTAAAATGTAAGAAAGAAAAGTTTCTTGCTCATAAGTTTTTAACATGGAAACTGAAAAGCAGAATCAACTGGATTGACCATGGAGATGCCAATACCAATTTTTTTCATTATGCAGCTTCAGCAAGGAAGAATATCAATTCTATTTGGGCATCGAAAAATGAGAAAGGTGATATGGTAAGTGATGACTCTCAACTCAAAGCTCTGGGTGAGCGGTTTTTTTCTACCCTCTTGAAAGATGATGGTTCTTCCTGTATTTCTAATCAACTAAAGGTGATCAAGTTGTTCCCTTATTTTCTGTCGAATGAGGAGGCTGCTTCTTTTTGCTCAAAGGTGACCTTAGCAGAGATAAAGGACAGAATTCTTGGTCCAGATGGGTGGCCTGTAGAATTCTTTCTCAGGTTTTTCAAGTTGGTGGGTGTTGATTTGCTGATAGCAGTGGAACAATCGAAGTTGGAAGGGAGGGTTCATACCTCTCTCGATTCTACTTTTCTAACCCTTATTCCCAAGTGTGAAAAACCTCAATTCTTTGCTGATTTTTGTCCTATTTCATTATGCAATCTTGTTTATAAACTTATATCTAAAATCATAGTGAACCGTCTCAAGCCCATTCTAGACAAGGCTATCTTGGCAGAGTGATATGGTTTCCTGAAGAAAAGAAAAATTATGGAACCTGTGGGGACAATTGAGGAAGTCTTACATTCCATAAAATCAAAAAAATTGAAAGCTTAAGTTTTGAAACTAGACCTTGTCAAAGCCTTCGACATGGTGAATTGGACTTATACGAGACTTGTTATGTTGCAAATTGGCATTCTTCTAGAATGGGGTAAATTGGATCATGGGATGTATTGCCTCTCCAAAGTTCTCGGTGTTGGTTAATGGCTCTCCCTCATTCTTTTTCTAGGCTTCAAGGGGCATTTGTCAGGGGTGCCCCTTATCTCCCTTGCTCTTTATTTTGGCGATTGAAGGGCTCAACTTACTCATTAAGGAATCAAAATGAAAAGGCTCCATAAAAGGGGTTAACTTCTCTATGTCCCTGGCTCTAACTCACCAACTTTTTGTGGACGATGTGGTTCTATTTGGATTAGGCACTTTGGATGAATGGGTTGCATACAAGGATTTCTTGGATCTCTTCTAATCAGCTTCTGGTATGAATATAATCAGGTAAAAGTCTTCCTTCCTTTATAATGATATTGTGGAGGATATATGTAGGAGTATTTCAAGGATTTTTCCATTAAAAAATGGTCCATATTGATATTGGATTTAAATATCTTGGTTATATACTCAAGCCTATAGACTACAGTATAAACGACTGGAGATGGATCCTAAAAAATTTTGAAAATAAAATCAGTCTTTGGTCTCTTTGATTTCTCTCTTTCGGGGAAAGGTTAATACTTAATCGTTCTGTTTTATCTGGTGCCCCAGTTTACTGGTTTGTTTTGGAGAAAATTCCAAGAACTATTTTGAACCGTATTCGCCAAAGAATTTTCTCCTTTCTTTGGGGTAACTCGGATCATAAGAAAAGGATGCACTTAGTGGACTGGCACTCCCTTTCAATGCCATATGAGTATGGTGGATGGAACATTAAAAACCTAGAATGGTTTGGTATGACACCAAGGCTAAAAACATTATGGTCGGTATTAAAATGTTGGGGTATTTGGAGTATTGTAATAAGGACTAAATATCTTAAAAACTTGTCCTTAGAGGTCTGGTTAATAAAGAAACGGTTCTCTGTAAAGGGTACCTCCATATTTTTAGAATGGCTTCACAAGGACGCTGTCGTGGTTAAGTTGTAAGCTAGGATGAAAAGATGGGAATGGTATCAGTATAAAATTGGGAATTCATCCCATTTCAGGGTTAAATTCTTCCTACATACCTTCTGAAGATCTTCGGGATTACCTCCAGGACTTAGGCATCAGTACTCTGAACCAGACGTGCAACAGGGGTGAAGGTGCATCTAGCACCTCCTATTGGTTCACGACGAAGGATTTGAACCTGGGTGGCAGATGGAGCTTTGAATGGTCATCATACATTGAAGGTTTATCCCATGGGGGTATACAAATTTTTGAGGATCATGACTCGATACTTTGGATGCATAACTCAAAGAATGGTGAAGTCTATGCTAGTGTTTATTATGATCTCATTGTTTCTTTTCATTTATCAAAATTGTAGGTATGGATTCACTCTCAAATATGGTCCTGGAAAAATTTGTTGAAAATTAAATGCTTCCTCTGGCTAGGTTTGGAAAATAGAATTTCTACTTGGGATACTTTGTCAAAAAAGGGTTGGAATGGACCCAACAGATGTTTATGTAATTCTTATGAGGAAAATGTGTATAATCTCTTCATTTCTTTCCCCTTCGTGCTGGTTGTTAGAGATCTCCTGTGCAAAAGAAATAATACGACTTTTCCTTGGACCGCTCCTTCACTGGAAGTGAACCTCACTAATTGGTATAAGCAGAGAAGGGTTTTCTATTATCTTCCCTTTTTTATATTTGGAATATCTAACTATGTCGTAATCGTTGCATCTTTGAAGACAAAAGACCGGAGACGGCCCCCCTGTGCTTCAGAATAATGGATCGGGTCATTGCTTAACCTGTGGTATTTAAAACATTGAAGGACATGGTCATTGGGCCTGTGGAGAGCATCAACTATCCTTTTGGTTTCTTCGACGGGGCAACTGCAAACAATCACGGTGGTGCTGGTTTCACTTTGGCTATCAATCAGTCTCATTCTTTTTGCTTCAAAATGGGATGTGGGTCCAGTACTAACACCAGGGATAAGTTACTAGTTCTTTGGGCCCTGCTCATTTCAGTTGTTTACATGGGGCTGCCTTCTCTTTTTGTTCGGGGAGATTCCTTTTATAATCATAAACTATACAAACTCAAAATCTTCTCTTTGAGCAATAAATTTGGATTATTGGTGTGACAGAATATCAAATATCAAACAAGCCTTTCTCCTCATTGATTGTAGGCATGTCTATAGGGAGCACAATGGGAGTGCAGACCGTTTATCCAAGGAAGCATTGAATACAAAGGCTGGCCTTCTCTCCTTCTCGGAACTTCTAGAAGGAGAAATCATTGAGGAAGGCATGATACAACTTTTTAAAGAGATTTTTATCATTTTTTGTGGCATACTCTTTTATGCATCTTTAGAGTATGGGACTCATAAGCCTCTTTTCGTGTTTTAGATGGGGATATAGATTTGTTTGACCCCCCCTTGAGTGTGCTCTCTCCACCCTTGATGCCTCCTTGGATAAGTTGTTTGGGTTCCCTATGTTCTCCCTGTTGGTTTGTTCCTTCAGTCATCTTTGGGTTCTTAAGTTCTGTCCCTCCCTGCGGGAAAGTATTTGCTACTTTTCTCATTCTCTCGTTAGGATTGACTTATTGGCAATATTTTGTACAAGTTACCTTTGATTCACATGAATTCCAAGGAAAAACTATTTTTCTTCTGAAAAAAAAGTATGATGATGGATTATGGAGGGAAATAATGGCAAGAAACCATACTATTGTATATTATCTTCCACGTTGGAAACATGATATATAACATAACTATAACATCTAACGTTTTTAAGGAAGTTTCCACTGTCAATCTACTCCAAAATGTCATATGTTAACTTCAATTACCCCCCATTTTAATTCTCAATAAAAAGTATACCATGTGATGTTGATACTCCGTATAAATATTTAAAAAAAAACTTTTTATCATTAAAAACTGAGTTTTCCTTTGTTATTTTTATAACAAAATCATTGCTAGTTTTGTTGGTGTTGATAATTTGTGGAGTTTGTCATATAGCACTAGGGAATAATTTAATGGTGATCTCATTGCTTGGAAGCATTATTATCATTGCAGAAAGTTCTAGGACAATAGAAGGGACTAGTAATGGTGACCCCAAAGATATTCCAAAAAGTTGTGTTGAACATTTTCTTCAAAGTAATTTTAAAAATAATTTGATCAATGTAAAAATTATTGTCGATTAATGTGATAGTTGGTGTAATGTTTATAGAAAGGAAACCTTACTAGGATATTTTGTAGGGGAAACTTTCTTTGATGTTGTTATTTGTAGCTAGGTTAGGGAACCATAGCAACATTTTGACTTGTAATACTTTCAAAATTGAAGTTTTAACAAAGAATGTTTCTTATTTCAATTAGTCAAGTTCACATCAAAAATGAATGATATAAGGGACTTGGAATTGTAATAATGTCTTGG
The DNA here is from genome assembly GCA_001517045.1 of Pseudotsuga menziesii. Lineage (NCBI taxonomy): Eukaryota > Viridiplantae > Streptophyta > Pinopsida > Pinales > Pinaceae > Pseudotsuga > Pseudotsuga menziesii. Next base: position 87,233 of record LPNX010713079.1, read on the forward strand.
TGGTACTCCCTGCCTACTCTAAGGGTTTATGAGCTTACCAAAATGCTCAACTTATGTACCTAATATGGTTGGATTTCCCCAACTGACCATTGGAAATGTGGACCTTCTTTAGGAGAATTTCAACCTCAATAATAAGGTTTATTTTCTATGAGTCAGATAGGTATTTTAACCCTAATCCCCAACATTGGGTTTGCATCAAACTCAACCCATTAAAATCCATGAAGAGGTGTGTCTACACAAACATAGATCCATATGAACCTCATATCTATCAAACACTAGGAGGGATTAAATCCCTTCAAGTGCAAAACTTGATGAAATGTTGGCATCTAGACGGATTAGATCCATCTTTGGACTTGATAGATCTAACATTTAGATGAATATATGTTGGTTTATATTGATATACATTTTTATAATCACAAATATACTATTCATCTTATTCATGCAAATCTACGCATTAATTACACATGCATATTATCTAAGCATGCATGATATTAAGACTCCATATTCTCAACTATATTAATAACATGAGGATAAATTCCATAATCTCAATACATTACTAAAATATAGGTATTGCTACTCATTGCAAGAAATTCCATACTCTCAACTATAATATTGTAATGTACTTATTCTGATATGAAATACATTAACTAAGACTTAGAAAACTTCAAACAAAAACAATGGAAGATATGAGACCAAACTAGTCATATTTAACTAGATTCGGGAGACATTATTTAAAACATTCACATGACTCTTCTTAATACCTCCCAATAAGTGTTTTAGGATATGCTAAGGTTGTAACTTAGATGGAAAACAGGACAATACTCTAACAACAACACATTTATGGGTGCTTCATACCTCAGAAGATTTTCTTGGGTGAACCAAGACTATCAATGCACGTTCCCCGAGTGCTTCTAGGGAAACCCAAGGATTTTGGTACTTGCACGGAGTAATCAAACCTGTGGATATCTAGTTGGATTTTTCCTAACCTACTACAACAGAAATACAAAGGTTGGAATGCAATTTGGAAAATTTTGGAGGTCAAACAAGCAAATATGTCATTTGGGACTGCTTAACTAGTTTAAGTTCAGGGTGACCCAAACAACATAAGAGACCAACAAATTTGAAAACTAGGACTTAGAATGTGCTCATTAGGATCTTAATTAACTACAGGAATTCACACTATGAAATTTCACTTAGCATATATCAAATACTAAAAGTATACCGAAAACAAAACAAATTCAATGCAAATCTAGAGTAGGTGTGAAAAGCTCATAAAAACTTAGACTTATACATTATAAAAGTTTATGACTAATATTAGATGTTCAAATAACACCATATACATCATATTGGATCCAATAGGCTTCTTACAATCATTTTGTACTTGACATATTTCATTACAAACAAATATCACTGGAAAGAACTGGAAATCTTCAGGATTCGAACTGTTGGCTTCTCAAGAATCTCTATGACTTTTAAACCGAATTGAAACAGCATTGTAACCTAAAATGAAATCAATGGGAATTGATGGATGCCATCATCCACACATCTAACTGAAGAAGTAGCTAGTTGAAGAAGTAGCAAGGGCACATATCCTAGTTGTGACTAGGGGCACACCTCCCAAGTCAAATTGAAGGATTAGAGCTCTATGAAACCAAAAAAAAATGACCAAAATATGTGAATGCGGTGCACCCTCCCTCTTTTATAACTCAACTAGATTCTTGGGCAAACTTCCTTGACCTTATTCTCATCCAATGCGTTCTCATTAACCTAATCGGAAGTTGTTGCTTTATGTAGCTTTCCTTGCTTTTGGAACTTTCCTAAATTTAGTATGCCTTCCGTAAATTTTTGCTGCCTTCCTATTTTCCTTGGATTTTTCTGTCTTTTTTCTAGTTGTTGCCTTTTCCTTGCTTTCTTCTTTTCTTCTTTTTACAGTTCCCTTCTTTTTACTAACACCTTTCTTTGGGATGCTTTCTTCCAGTTTCCAACTTTGGTAAGGAAAGTATAGAGACCCACCTTATCTTCTATGCAACCTCTTTGATACATGGCATTATAACTCATCCAAATATTAAATAACAATGAAAATATAATTTAATTATATGATACCTCAACTTCTAAGTTATTAATTTAACTAATTAAATAATACATTGTCTAAATTTTAATCCCAAGCACATCATGAATTTATTCCTAAACAATTTATTTGATTCTTCCACAAAGACCAATGGGGATCTCAAGGGATAGTGGTTGCTCCATTGTGCTATCAAAATTGGGGACATTATAATTATGCATACTTACATTATATGTTGGAATATAAAATTTTACAATAGAAGAGGAGAATAGAGATTCCAAGAACAATGTTAGTGTTAAGATATACCGTACGCACTTAAACACAAGGAACAAATCTCCATGTTGTATGATGTATTTTCCATAAGAGACTAATCAAGCAATCATTTATATATAGTTTTAGGTCCATAACCAAAACCCCCAGTGTATGTGTTTGCAGCCCATACTTACTCCATAAAATGTGGATTTAGTAACTTCATATGCCTTTCGGGTCCACTCTCATTGGTAGACAACCTTAACATGATCAACTACATACATTGAAGAGGTGAATTTACATCAATACCCAAAGGTTCCAACTCTACTATTTAAACTCAAATCGGAGGAAAGATGATATTACATATCATCCCTCCTTAATCTAATGTTAATCATAAATAATAGATCCAAGTGGGGTAGAATAAATAAGAACTTAATCACAACATCCAGAATTAGACTTATCAATCAAGGTACAGTAACAGTCATGATAAAAAGTCGAAACAATTGTCACCAATAAGTTCCTTCACCTAATATACCCATAAATTGGTGAAATAACTTGTACACCATGCTAATACTCAAGAGCATATTAAAAATCAAAGCTGCTAAAACTTCCAAACCATTATCTAAATAGTCCCAATGAATTAGTTGACTAGACAAATGAGACACACTATTCCAGTCAAGAAGTCAACTAGTCAAATCTATTGTCCAAACGGTCTCAATCAATGAGTTGGGTAGAGAAACAAGACACATAGATATAGTTTGTAGCAACAATAACCATCAAATAGTCTTTGTCAAGGTAAGTATCAAATGGGTACCTACTACAACACACAACAATTCTATATCCAACAATCCATATTAAATAACTTGGTCAGCATATGCATACTAGATTTAGTACTAGATTTTAATCACTAATCTGTAAAATCATCCTCAACATACCTAATAAAAACCCAAGGAAACTTAAGTAAATGAGATAAATAAAGTTGGATTTAAATTAATCAGATCAAGAACAAATAAATAACTTCCCCCATTAAACAGAACTGGGTGATCAATAGAATAGTCAAATAGAAGTATAATCATCATGTAATATGGCGAACAAATATGCAAGCAAAATATCATTTCTAGTTGAAATTTAGTTGACTAATATCTATGTTCGATCCTTATTTGACCACTCCAATGGATTAACAACAAGAAATAGGAAAATTGTACTAATGTACAACATATGATATACATTGGTATGAAGTCCTCAAACAATTGTTCAAACGTTGCCATGACTAGTCATTAGTCCAACCACAATAGATCTTGGTAGTTACAATTGGTCCAAATTTTTGTGTCTCGCATCTTTTCTACAAAAAGTGATCAAATCAATTGTCACATGTTTGAAAATTTCAATTCTTGAGAACATTCTTATGATCCTTATGACAAGGATTCCAATATGGAGAAGGTTTGTTTTTTGGAAGTAAATATGGTGTAGGATTAGGTTATGATTCAATCATTGGTTTAGAACACCCCTACAATCAACAATGTCATCTTCAATAACATTTTCAAATTTTGGCATAGTATTTTTAACCAAATTTTTGGTCAACTCACTAAATTCATTGGTAGTGAGTTGATCTTCTGGTAACTTAATTGCAACACATAAAACAATAGTAGATGTAGTGCCACTCTTGTTAATCGATGAAAAACAATCATATCTAATACCTATTATAGTCTATCTCCACTCAGGAATAAATGAAACAACAATGCCATGTCCATTCTTCCCAAGTCCACCTCTGGTATAACCCATCTTGCTTAATGGTCATGACCCAATATTAATAGTCTATTGATTTGTATTATTTGGAGAATTAAAAAAAGGCAAAAATATAAAAACAGAAAAACAAATGAATATTTTATAGAGAGCACAGTAGTATAGTAAAACCAAAATTTTATTAATGAATGGAATGGAAAAACATTGTAAACTGCAATGCAATACAAACTAGCTCAAATGGTGTTAGCTTGTCTTTGAAGAGAGACGTGTTAGATACAATCATTCACAAGAGCTCATTACAAAGAGACGAAAAGGGGGAATTTTATAATAAGCATAAATCCAAAGAGGTAAAACCCTAAATATAAAAAACTAACCTTAGGAGATGAATTGCCAAAAATGGTTTGTGGTCCCCAAGGTGGAAATCTTACAAGTCAACTTCCTTGGGGCACAACTTCCACATACAAACTCCAATGTATGATATCTCGTTGGAAAGATCTCAAAGAGAAGAACAACTTTCAAAAATTTCAAGGCATTTTTGGAGATTTTTAGACCATTTAGGGGCTTAATACGTCCTCAAAAAATTGGGATCTGAAAATTAGTCAAAAATTATGAAGGAGATGGAGAACCGATGTGATTCATTGGAATAGGTGTGTGCCCACCAATATCCACCTAGACCAATCCTCCCTCATTAGGAAGAAATTGTGTCAATTGCGTTAAGTTCCCTTACTAGACACAAAAGTTTTCTTAATTTGGCTCTTGGTGAGCCACTTTTCTTGGTGAACAAGTTTCCGTGTTGTGACAACTCAATACATTTGAATGTTCTACTGGAAATTTCCCTTCATCTGAGTATCCATGATTTAATCTCTTTCTCAATGTAGTCAGAGTTGATTTCACAGGGGCGAAGTTCTCAACCGCCTCTGAGGTGTCTAATAGAGGTGGAAAATATGGTTGAAGGATATACATATTAAAGATCGGGTGCAAGCCAAGGAACATGAGAATACTTAATTCAAAATCATTCTCAGCTACAACCTTGGCAATGATGTAAGGACTATATCTAAGTGGACGAATCTCGTGATGTGGTCCTACAAGATTCTCTTTCTGTAAATGTAACTAAACCTTATCTCCAACCTGAACCTAATGCTAGTCATGTTGATGCTCATACTTGGCATTGAATTTATGTAAGAGATCATGAACTTGTTATTGGATGTGTTAGATCTATTTAACAAATTTGGATGCCCTATTAGCCTTAGTTTGAGCATGGGAGTATTGTTCACATGTATATGAAATGGGTAGTACTACATTGATTGGGGATAATGGATGGAACCCCAAGCATATCCCAAATGGGTTGTTCCTAATATAGTTATGAAGGTAATTGTTGTAGCTATGTTGAACATTAGGAAATATCTCATCCCAAGTGCATGTATGTTTGGAGTTATACACTCTCAGGATATGCAGAATCATATTGTTGACCACCTATGTTTGTCTATCAATTTAGGGGTCGGAGGAATCTTATTTCATCAAATTGGTGTCCATCACTGACCATAGGTTGAACCATAAAGTACTCAAGAACTTGTTGTATCAATCTTAAATAATGATATGTAGGAGGCAAAAATGAACCCAAACACACTTGAAGAAGATCTTAGTAGTGGAATTTGTTGTGATTCTCTTCTGACAAGGAGTTAAAATTGCCACCTTAGAGAACAAGTCAACAACCACAACTACACAATCACTGGCATGCTTGGCCAAAGGAAAAAAGGACATGTAGTTCATTGAGATAGGATCCTGGGGCCTGTCTAGGGTAGGCAACAAAGTGTGAAACCCTTGATTCTTGATCATAGGTTTGGAAATGGCATAGGCGATGCATGATTGGATGTACTTACTAATGCCCTTTTAGAGATTTTCCCGGTAGAAGTACTTCTACAACACTGCCACTATCTTCTCTATGCTAAATTTCTTGATCACTCGAATGTGATGTGCCTCACAAAACTGTTTATCATTCTCGCTTGAAGAAACATAAAGGTGGTCGATATGGAATAAAATTTCATTTGGGAGATGAAAGTTTGAGATCAATCTTCCTAATTGTAATGTTTTATAGGAAATAGAAAAGTTAAGGTCACAACCATACAATTTAGGCCACCCGGATATCTCATATCCACAATATTTGAGCACATTGGTTGGCGTTGCAACTGGAGGTCGGTTGAGGCAATCTACAACTTGATTGGTGGTGCCCTTATATAAAAATTGAGCTCACAGGAATCTATGAACCAAGACAAAACTCACAAATAGATCTCACAAGCAATTTACTCATAATTGACATGAAACAATGCAAAAAATGGGTTGTAGTTGTATAATGTTTTTCATTAATAAAAAAGTAAATGGATACAATCTAGATAATTGTTACAATGCAATACACTGGCATTAATAACCAAACAATTAGAATTCATGAGAGTAAATTCGAATTGGTTCACTCATACTAACTGAATGGATAACTAGACATGTCTAAATCACTATCGAAGCTTAGCTAGTTAGCTCTAGTTGTCTAAATCAGTGTCTAAATCAATTAGAATCAGTTAAACTAGTCTAACTGATGTGGTAGGTGAGAAAAGACACCTTCCCACATGCATTTAATCAATGAATTGCACTAACTGAATATAACTGAATGTAACTGAATGAAAAGACTCCTAATTTAGGCATAATTGACCAATTTGGACAAGTGAGGATTATATTCCTAACACCCCCCTGAATGCTAACCTGGACAACTGCGGTCCTAGGTCACTAAGACCAAATGTCACCCATTACAGCTAAAATGCAAAATTAACTGCTTAATACAACTAAGGAAACGAGGAAAAACCTTATGGGAAAAATACCCCCCTCAAACTAAATAGGTATAATTAGGATCAAGCTTGTTCTTCTGTGCACAGGTATCCTGGGTCCTGGCATGTGAAGTTCTTCCTCCAAACTGAATGATTATGTTTGGAGGAATCTTCCTCTTTGGAAGAAGAATAATATGCTCAACTAAATCAGAAATATAGACAGCTGCTGGATGAAAACTGGACCCATGTAGAGCAACTGAAATCAACTGATGAGAGACCAAAAGTGCTTGAGAATTCGAACCATGTGAGGAGCACCCAAGTAACTGATATATTGCAGCCTTGAACAGAAAACCGTGTGAGGAAATATCAGATCCAAGTGTTAGGAGCATTTGTCCAAGAGGATGCAGAATGTCTCCCTCTTTACTAGGTCTGTGAGGAGATGAGCATGTGTTCAAAGGTAGAGAAGCCCTGGGATTGTGGAGAGAGAATGCTTGAGCTCCATAATCTGATATATCTTCAGAAGTAACCAATTATTCACAAAATAAAATATCAGCAACTAACATCAAATTCCCAGCAACAAGTTTGAAGAAGACTTGCGGTACTTGATTTGTCACACCAAAATTGATGAGACCAACAACAAGCATGAATGAAGGCTCTTGGAACTTAAAGTTCGAACCAAATAATATCATATTAGATCCAAAAAATATCATATAAAATCCAAATAGGTTCATATCATATCCAAAAGTGTGGTCCACTAAGATGGTAGATGCACGGTTTTCTCCTTCTTCAAAATTGTGAGTATTGGTGCATGCAATCCTGTAGGAATTTGCTGGAAGACCTATATCAATAAGAATGAATGGACCACTCCTACAATATGATATTATTTCTAAAATATCCAATTTATTACTTATCTGCACACCAACAACAACATTAGAGGGAGAGAAATCAAATTCCTCTTCAATTTGTGAAACAATCACTGGCAAGTTTATCACATAATTTAAAGGAGAATCACTAGAGAATGTTTGTATAGAAGTGAAACAAAGTTTTTCTTCAATATTAGACATTTGGATTTCTTATTATGGATCATACATATGAGAATATGAGATATCATAGATCTCATAAACTTTCGGAGCATCAGGAGAATGAGTCACTGCAAGGAGATTTTCTTCAATTCGAATTGACTGTGAGAAATTTTGCTTCTTCTTCATCTTGAACAAATTCATTAGAGAGAGTAGAGGATGAGACTTTTGAATAAATAACTCTTGTGGTTCTAGGTGTGATCTCAAAATTTCTATTATGTTCCTCATTGTGCTTGCCAAAGGTTCTATCCAATTTTGTCCAGAGATCCTTTGGGTATTCAGCGGAACCAATAAGGTAGCGCAAGATTGGAGAAAGGGCCAGACATATTGTTCCAAAATATCTATCACCATCATTTAGCCAGTCATTCTCATTCTCACAATACTCTTTACGAATTCCAATAGATACCTCATAGAGATCTTGTCTCTTTAGAGATGAATCATCTTCAACTTCCATTTTGAATATCTTGTGGATGGATTAAGAAGAGGAACTAATAATTTCGAATCCATATTAAGTTGTACCTGCAATTACACAAAAAAATACAAAGTAAGGTCGAACGACCTACACTTTTGGAGTTTTCATCACACCCATCTTAGTCAATCAAGCAATCTTGATCAACAATTCCTTTGCCTAGGAATTCTGTGGTAAACTCTTCGCTTCTGGTCCAGAGCTGGAATATTTTTGAGTTTTTTGCTCAAATTGCTTTGATCCAGTATGAAATCTGTAGAAGGAGAAATTCCTTTTCCTCCTGAGGCCCTGATACCATATAAAAATTGAGCTCATAGGAATATATGAACCAAGACAAAACTCACAAATAGATCTCATAAGCAATTTACTCAAAATTGACATGAAACAGTGCAAAAAATGGGTTGCAGCTATATAATTCTTTTCATTAATAAAAAAAGTAAATGGATACAATCTCGATAATTGTTACAATGTAATACATTGGAATTAATAGCTAGACAATTTGAATTCATGAGAGGAAATTCGAATTTGTTAACTCAGATTAACTGAATGGATAATTGGACATGTCTAAATCACTATCGAAGCTTAGCTAGTTAGATCAAGTTGTCTAAATAAGTTAGGATCAGTTAAACTAGTCTAATTGATGTGGTAGGTGAGAAAAGGTTCCTTCCCACATGCATTTAATCAATGGCTAGAGCTAATTGAATATAACTGAATGTAAATAACTCCTAACTAGGATTGACTAGTCACCAACTGAACTCAACTGAAGGAGGTTGGTGTCGGCACTCCCAGTGGCTCCTAAATTGTAGGGATTAGTATAGGAGGAACCTAAATTGATGCATGCAAGTGTAGTCAGTGGAATTTAGCCTAAATTAGTGTTCCCCACACTCTGTTAACTAGTACATGTGGCCCAATTAGGCCATGTGGACCCAATGGTACTAGTGACTCAATAATGACTGGAAAGACTCCTAATTTAGGCATAATTGACCAATTTGGACAAGTGAGGATTATATTCCTAACACCTTCTTATAATTTATGTTTAGGTGGAAATTTTGGAGGTACATGCACAAATTTTGATGGTGGTCATTCTATAAATTTCCCTTTGTCTACATGAATCATATGGACTTATGATCAGTGTGGATGATGTCTCCTTTCCTAATATGTAATGTTTCCATTGACCATAGGAATGCACAATGGAGTACATCTCCTTTTCATAGGTGGGATACCTAGGAACATAATCAGAGAGTGTGTCACTATGATAGGCCATGGGATGTCCATGCTAAGTGAGGACTACATCGATAACCTAGTCATAGGACTATCTCAATCTCAAAATGTTGTTTCAAGTATGGCATATTGAGGATTGAAACTAAGTAGATATGTTGTTTCATATCCTCAAAGGAATTTTGTTGTAATGCACCCCCAAACAAACTTGGATTTGGCTCCATCCTTAAGAACTTGGAATAAGGGCCAAGCAACATGAGAGAACCACAAAAAAAATTTGTGGTAAAATTTAGTGAGGCCCAAGAAGTCATGGAGCTCTGATAGAGTTGTTGAGGTTGGCCAATCATGAATGACTTGTAACATGGATAGGTCGCATCCAACCCATGTTCATCCAAGATGTATACCAAGTATTGAATTATCTCCATGCCAAATGAGAATTTATCCAAATTGGCGTATAACTTGTGTTAGTGTAAGGTACCAATGATTTTTTGAATGTGCTACAAATGTTCCAAATTATGTTGAGTATCAAGATGCCATCTATATACGCAACCATAAAATATCTTTTGAATGGGAACAAGATATCATCCATCATCCTCATAAATGTTGTTGGAATATTAGTCAAATTGAAAGGCATGACCAATCACAAAAAAAGGGTTTATTTAGACTTGAAAGTTATCTTCCATATATCATCCTACTCAATATATCAGACCTGGTGCTATCCTGACTTCAAATCAATCTTACTAAATAATTTAACACTCTTAAGTTGATCAATATTTTGTCATCAATCCAGGGGATTGGGTATCAATTCTTGATTATGATTTTGCTCATGGATCTGTAATCAATACAGAGTTCCCATATCCCATCCTTCTTCTTTTCCAACATAATTTGGATTTCATAAGGTGACAAGTTCGGTCGAATGTGTTCTATTTGGATGAGATCCTGAATCTGACGCTTTATTTCCTCTTTCTCCAAAAGAGAGTGTCTATACACTAAACCATTATGTAAAGGAGAATAAGGTATCAAATCAATTGAATGTTTGACCTAGCAGTGGAGAGACACCCATTTATGTGTGGTACATATATCTCTATATTCTATTAAAATATTAGTCACCTGCTTCTAATGTTTAGAGAGACCTTGTGCTGAGGTCGTGACAGTTTCAATGAGCTCTACCTTCTAACCAAACCATAAAGAGGAAAATACTATCTTCCATCTGTCCTTTTGAATTATGATCGTCCACATTATATTTTTGTAGTTGACCTTTTAGTAATTGGATCTCCTCTCTAAACTTTGAGAGTTCCACTTCATTTTCCATTGATTCCAAACTTAACATTTCAAATTCTTTCTTTGAGGAGCCAATTTCAACTTCTTGTTCTTGACACGAATTTTCCTTTCTTTTACCTACTTCCTCCTTCTCTTTTGATTGACTTGTTAGCATCGTATTCTCTTGTTGATACTTCTACATTTGTTCCATTAGAATCTTGTTCTTATTTATTTATTTGTTCAACTCATCTAGAGTACTAATTAGTTCTACTTCAAGATCTACAACCCCTTCAATTTTCGAATCTTCTTTATCTTTAGAAGCATTGCTTTTAGAATTTCATCATCTAATTCTGGATGTTCGTCATTTTTTGTATTTAACTTTTCATTTTGATTGTCTTCATGTTCATGATGGAGAGATCCATCTGTCTAGAGGTTTTGTATCTTGTCCCGGAGTTCTTTAGTTGATGTACACATTCCAACTTTTTCTTTCACATGATCAGATTATCCATGCAAGGTGATATCCATTGCCATTGCATTATTCTTACCTAATTCCTTTTTGGATTTTGTTTTTGGTGGTGTTTTTTTAGAAGTGGAACCATTCACAACAAATTTCTAGAAACTCAAATATTTTCCCTAAAAATAAAGTTTCATCCTTATAATCCAATTATCAAAATCTGATCCATAGAACAGAGGAACCCCATCTACATAGTAAAGACTTTCATGATCATCCATGATCTCCAGATATCTTCCTTCCAGTTGTTAGACTATATTTGAAGGAACCCGCTATGATACCAATTGTTGGACATCCTAAACACACTGAGATGGGGGATGAATCAGTGTTTGTACCTTTTATTAATTTTCAAAACTTTATTATTATCACCATCTTGTAAAGTACAACATTCATTAATACATTGTCAACCTTTACATTTCATAAGCATATCATCATCACATCATCATCACATAAGAAACATACACATTACATAATATTTTTACGTGGAAACCCAAGTACTGGGGGAAAAACCACAAAATATGTTGTTTATAATATAGAAGTTACAATCAATGTGTTTACCAGAAGCAATTAGAAGGAAGCCCTAACTCCTTGATTTTCTAGCACCAACTAGAAGGAGGCTCTGACACCCTACATTATCATCTCCAACTAAAATGAGGCTACAATCCCCTAAGATCATAGGATCCAACCTGTAGTGAGGAATCCAATCCTCAATGAGCACCAAATCACAATTCTCAGGAACCAACTTGAATGAGACTACAATATCCTATCCTTGGCTCCTCCTGTCGCCCTGATATGAATAGAAGAAATAATATGTAATGATCATTGTATCATTGTCTCTAACAACTTGTAAATGTATCTTTGTCCCTACACATGTATCACTGTCCATGTTCCTGTATCATTATCCATGTTCCTTTGTCACTATCTATTTCAACCTATATCATTGTATAAATACCTCTATCAACCTATCAAAATCATTATCTCTATCACAATGCCCAATCATTGTATCTCTATATAAATGCCACAATCACTGCCTATGTCACAATGCCACTGTCAATGTCACAATGCCACAATCATTGTCACACTATCTTAATACATGTCACACTATATTAACATGTACGTGCCTCAAGTATTGATCTAGATGGATATCGACGACCACCCACCTATTCCACTGGTTCAAAACAATTGTCCGTTTTGGCAGTTTCCTAGTTAATTTTCTATAGATTTTTGGGTCCCAAACTTCCGGGGCCGTTTTGAGGTCCTAAATGACATTTTTTGTTGATTCAAGAGGCCAATTAGTTTTGCATGACATTCATTTGGATGAATTTGAAATATGTAAAACTAGTATAGACCCTTCGAACTGGCTATTGAGCACCCAAATCAGAGATCGTACGCAAAAGTTATGACCTCGAAAAGTTTGTTTTTTCAACTAACCACCTTGGGGCCACAAACTTTATGACGATTCATCTTCTAGGGTTATGTTTTGGAACTTTAGGGTTCTCACCCTCATGATTATTATAAATATGCCCCTTTAGCCTCATTTTCTATTCATCTTGACACAGATGAGCGTAGGATACACATCTCTTCTCAGAGATAGCTACCACCATTCTAGTTGTTGTATTTATAGTCTGTTCTATTTATGCCATTTTATAGAATATGTGTTTACTGTATCTATGTTTTCATTGTAATATTTTTGTGTTTATGATTCTATATATGTTCTTTAATTTTGTTCACACATAAATCCAGATCAAGTATATACCCGGAAACAATCATCCATAGATTTCAATTGGATCCTCAACTTTTACATCAAATACATTACCAAAACATTTAACATTTTAAGGGATGAGACATATGCCACAACATAACCATGGAATCTGCCAAGATAATCACTATGATCTATGCCAAGATCATCATACAATCTATCTAGATAATCACCATAATATATACAAACAAATCACCAATATCTATGCCATGATCATCATATATTGTGCACCAACATATATACCAATTTCACCATCAAGTATGCCAAGATATGAGCACAAAATTCATGCCTTTTCAAACAATAAGACAACAACATACATGTACAAACTTCATACATTTTCAAGACAACAAGATGGACCCTAGGCCATGAGAGGTACGACCATCACAAGAGAGACCCATGTATAAGAACCATACGAGATCTATGCCAATATGACAACCATCAAATCCCCCATAACATATATAATGATTTCAAAGAGATATACCAAGAGAGAGTCTCACATACCTAAACAAAAGATGTTCCATCACAAGAGAAACCCATAAGCATGAAGATTTATAAATTAGCTCCCCTTGTGTTCCTGAGTAATTTACCAAACCACTATTTTGGTGACTTTTCATTGATCTTCCTTTCATGTTACTTACAGTTCCCCTCAACATTATCCATAATATTGGGATCCTTTATGCCAAACTGTTTAGAATAATAGGTACATATCTACTATAGGATCATTACTTGTAGTCTTGGCACCTTTCCTTTTGCTTGTTGATATGTCATTATAACTTGACTCTGCAACTACTGTAGATATGTCCTTTGAGTCTTATGTATTGACTTATTTTTCCTTCACATCTTCAACATGTAATACCAATTCTTTCCTATCTTTGATCTTGGGACCTGTTCTACTTTCATTTAGTGTACTATGGATCTTTAAGATAAGAAAATTGCTTTGGTTTCTTGTCTTAAACTGTGAACTTTCATCAATTATATAATGAACCAATCCACAAGATTCTTCATTTTGTGCTTCTGGCTTCTTCTTCTATACTTTCTTATATTTGATATCAGCAATCTCCTTTATGTAAGACTTTATCATGCTTCTACAATCATGATCTATGTGTCCATAGTTGTGGGAGATTCTAAGAATATCTTCATAACTCTTATCCTTTTCTTCACTTTCCTTATTTGATATCTTGGATCTTTCACTTTCATCAATACTCTTCTTAGACGTAGAATTTGTTTTCAACTGGGAAGCTGTCTTGTCTAAATCCCCTTTTAGTGAAAGGATCTCAAGTTCTTTCCTTTGACAAATCTTTATTCTCTTGAAGTTGACTTGTTATATTTGCTTCAATTTTCTTGGCCTCTTCTATTTGAATTCTTAAACCAAGGATGGTCTTCTTTGTTTCTTCAATACTATCTTCCATTTGTCATTTTGAATTATGATCATCCATATGATATTTTTGCAGTTGAACTTTTAGTAACTTGTTCTCCTCTCTAATCTTTGAGAGTTCCACTTCATTTTCCATTGATTCCAAACTTAACTTTCAAATTCTTTCTTTAAGGAGCCAATTTCAGCTTCATGTTCTTGACACAAATTTTCCTTTCTTTTACATGCTTCCTCCTTCTCTTTTAGTTGACTTGCTAGCATTGTATTCTCTTGTTGATGATTATGCATTTGTTCCATTGGCATCTTGTTCTTATTTATTTCTTCCTTCAACTCATTTAGAATACTAATTACTTATGCTTCAAGATCTACAACCCCTTCAGTTTATGAATCTTCTTTATCTTCAGAAGCATTTCTTTCAGAATTTCATCATCAAATTCCAAATGTTCTTCATTTTCTGTTTTTGACCTTTCATTTTGATTGTATTCATGTTCATGATGGAGAGATCCCTTTGTGTAGAGGTTTTGTGGTCTTGTCCCGGGG
The DNA here is from genome assembly GCA_001517045.1 of Pseudotsuga menziesii. NCBI lineage: Eukaryota > Viridiplantae > Streptophyta > Pinopsida > Pinales > Pinaceae > Pseudotsuga > Pseudotsuga menziesii. The sequence goes on from LPNX010713079.1 coordinate 102,308, forward strand.
TTCTTTAGCTAATGTACACTTTCCAACTTTGTCTTTCACATGATCAAATAATCCATAAAAGATGATATCCATTGTCATTGCATTATTCTTCCTTAACTCCTTAATGGATGTTGTTTTTGGTGGTCATTTTGGAGCAGTGGAAACATTCACAACAGATTGCCAAAGACTCAAATCTTGTCTCTGTAAATAAAGTATCATCCTTATAATCCAATGATCAAAATTTGATCCATAGAATAGAGAAACCCCATATGCAGAGTAAATAATTCCATGATCATCCATGATCTCCAGAGATCTTCCTTCCAGTTGTTAAACTGTACTTGAAGGAAAGCACTCTTATAACAATTGTTTGACACATTGAACAAACTAAGAGGGGGGGTGAATCAGTGTGCATACATTTTATTGCTTTTCAAAACTTGATTATGAAGAGCTTGCAAAGTAAAACATTCATTAATACATTATCAACCTTTACATTTCATAAGCATAGCATCATCACATAAGAAGCATACAAAATACATAATATTTTTATGTGGAAACCTAAGTACTGGGGGAAAAACCACAAAAGATGTTGTTTATAATATAGAGATTACATTCAATGTGTTTACCAGCACCATCTGGAAGGAAGTTTCAACTTCCTTTTTAAAATTTGTCAACCATAGTAAACATAGTTAGCCTTCATCAACCATGGTCACATAACTATTTTCAACAATAGTTCTTAACCTTAGCTAACCAATGTCAACCATGATCAAGTATGGTTCAATAAAGTCAACCATAGTTAATTAACGTCAAACATTATTCACTAAAGTCAACCGCGGTTCACTAAAGTCAAACATGGTTCTAACAATAGTTAACCATGGTTAACTGTTCCAAACTAAAGTCAACCAAAATCAACCTTGGTTCATTAAAAACAACTATATAGTCAAACAATATTCAACAACGGTAACCATAATTTGACAACCATTGTTAACCATTTGAAATGATGGTCAAGCATAATTGACCTAAGACAACCATGGTAACAACAATTAATTTAATGTTCTTTCACAATACAAACTTTTTAAAATATAAATTCCCTTTGTGTTGTATTGCATAGTGTCACCTATGCAAAATGCAACCCAAATTCACATGAAGCAAATAGATTATAAATTTAAAATTTATTAAACTAGTGAGCTCTAATAAGAATGAAATATGGGGATATCTCAAAACCCTCTTTGTTTTTAGATACATAAGGGAGTCTATTAAAATTTGGGAAGGATTCCCTGGTTTCATTTGCCTTAAAAGACATGGATTGTTTTGTGTGATGGAGAGTGGATCACAGATTGATTGGTCTCGGTGGAGTCTAGTGTAGTCTAATAATGTTAGTAAGGAAACAAGACTCAGAGCATAAAATATTCTAGTCTATTCATTAACCTTGAAAACCCTAATTAATATTTAAGTTAGGGTACTACTCAACTCAAGATGTCGAGGTTACTACTCGACTCGGGTTATCGAAGTAGAGAGTTTGTGGCAAAGGGAATAGAACCATCGGATATTTGGAAGGAGGGAACCTTAGAACTAAATTAAAATTTGAAGAGATCTAAAGAAATGAGAGGCATTTGGATTCTCTTCATAGCTTTTAAATTATCAAAATGACAACCATTTTCCATTGGATTGTATGCATCAAATTAAAAAAAATACAACATTTATTGCTCGATGGTTACCCCCTTGAATCCCTATATTGTTGATATCTCAAGCCACAGATTGGCCATATCTGGAATCCATGGATTTCCTAGATGATACTAGTGAAGACATAGGTAGGGGGGTGATAGAAACTCTCCAATAAAATCCTTTCTCTCTCTCTATATATATATCCTACTCCCCTAACACCCCTTTCTCTACCTACCTATAACCCCCACTCTCTATCTCTCTTTATCACCTCAACCTGTACCTAACCCCCACCCATCTCTCTCTACCTCTAACCCCTTAACACCCCCCCTCTCTCTACCTATAACCCCTTACCACCCGCCCTTTCTCTACCTCTAACCCCTTACCCCCCCATTCTCTGCCTCTAACCCCTTACCACCTCAAATTATTTTTAATGTTATAATAGACAAACAATAAAATTGTAAGGTTAAAAATCGCATACGCATTTTGCAATGCTAAAATGTGTGCACATTGTGTTTTTGTGGACTTATAATTTGAATTTAAACAAAAAAGATACACCTTACTTAGCACCATGCTCGACCCTTCGCACATGTTGGTGTAGAATTCCTATGCCTATGTGTCTACTTCAGACTTTTCTTTGGATTTACCATGCATGTGCCTTGGAGTATGATATACCATGGCTAATTGAACATTACATCCAAAATTATCAATATGACCGTGTTTATCCGCTAGTTATAATATGCTACACACCATCATTTTTTATGAAATTTTAGACACATAACATTTTTTTATGCAAATTCTAAATATGCAATTTTTAAAAAGAATATAGATATTTTTCTATTTTTTTATTGGTTTTCTTGTGTCATGACTCCTTAACTCAAAAAACATATTGTTTGTGTTTCATCCGTAACTCTTCCATTCCTCAATCATTTTGAGAAAATATTGTACGGTGCACTAAAGGACACCAACCTCTACATGATATAATATTTTTTTCAAAATAATTGCATTTAGACCTGAAAAGGTTGCACGCACACTTGGCGTACTATTTTCAAGGTTCGATCACAGATAGTTTTAATTTTTTTTGGGGGGGAGAGGGGCGGGGAAATAGTGGTACACTAATACTAGTTTTTCTCTATATGTCTACCAGTTTTTGTAAGTTGAATCCATCATTTAAGTACTCGAAGGATACACCCAGAAAAAAATATACCTTAGAATTTGTCCCAAAAATAAAAAGTGTCCTTTAAAAAAGATCAAACTCTAGATAGTTAAGAACATTTCAATAAGAAAAGTTTATATCTTCAGAAATGCCATTCAATTTCCTACATTTCATATTTTTTACTCATCGCAAGATTAATTGGGTATGTGTCTCAAAATATCCATGTAAGTTGAGGGATGCCTATTTTTGGAGTCTTCTATAACATTTAATGTGTCAAAAGTGACCCTCATTAGCTTGCACAAACTCAAATTCAGAAGTGAAACATGGTTCACTAAAGTCAACCATGGTTCAAACAAAAATAAATCATGGTTAGATATGGTCAGATTAAAGTCAAACATAATTAAACAAAGTCAACCATGGTTATCCAAAATCAAACATGGTTAACTAATGTTAACCATGGTCAAACAATAGTCTACCATGACTACCTATGGTAAAACTTAGTCAACTAAGGTAAACATAGTTAACCTCATTAGCCATGGTTAAACCATGGTCACATAACTATGGTTAATCATACTTAACCTTGTCTAACCAATGTCAACCATAGTAATCAACTATGGTTCACAATCAACCATGGTTAATTAAAGCCAAACATTATTCACTAAAGTCAACTATGGTTCACTAAAGTAAAAAAAAAAATTTCGCTTCATTAAAGTGAACTACATGGTCAAACAATATTCAACCATGGTAACCATCATTTGACACTAATCATTGACTATTTTGAATGATGATCAAGCATACTTAACCAAAGCCAAACATGGTTAACTAAATTTAACCGTGGTTAAAATTTGTCAACCATAGTAAACATAGTTAGCCTTCATCAACCATGGTCACATAACTATTTTCAACAATAGTACTTAACCTTAGCTAACCAATGTTAACCATGATCAACTATGGTTCAATAAAGTCAAACATGGTTCTAACAATAGTTAACCATGGTTAACTGTGGCCAAACTAAAGTCAAACATGTTTCACTAAAGTCAACCAAAATCAACCTTGCTTCATTAAAAACAACTATATGGTCAAATAATATTCAACCATGGTAACCATCATTTGACAACCATTGTTAACTATTTTAAATGATGGTCAAGCATAATTGACCAAAGACCATGGTAATGACAATTAATTTAATGTGCTTTTACAATAAAAACATTTTAAAATATAAATCCCCTATGTGTTGTATTGCATAGTGTCACCTGTGCAAAATGCTACCCAAATTCACATGAAGAAAATAATTATAAATTTAAAATTTATTAAGTTGATGAACTCTAATAAGAATGAAATATGGGGAAGGGGTGGCAGGTGCGGGGGGCATCTTACTAGATCCGGGAGGACAAACGGAAAAAAACTTTGCTTGGGGGCTAGGCCACAAGATGAATAATGAAGCAGAATGGATGGCTCTCTTGCATGGTCTTGAACTCACAGACACAATAAATATCCCTAGGTTTGCAATCTTCGGAGACTCGAGACAAGTCATTTCCAAAATGATCCATGGTTATCCCACAAAATCCATAAATTGCAGAAGGATGTATGACAGAATCACTCCCCTTCTTTCTAGTCAAGTCGAGTTTTTTCACATTCTTCGAGCAAACAACGCTCTCGTAGACCCTCTGGATAATCAGGGGGCCTCGCTTCCTCAAGTTCACATCAGCATAAATGATCTAGACATTGTCACCAAACCTATTCCCTAATGTCAAAATGCATACTCCAAATTTTATTTTACCTATCCTAAGTTTCATCTCACTCCTCCACTTGGATTATGGTCTAATGTTTTATTTCTGTCTTGGAAACACATGGCCTCCACTCACCCTCAGCTCCTCCACGCATCCTCCCGCTTTAACTCACCATCCCCTCAGGCTTAATTGAGGGATCTGTCAGCACGCTTCTCGCCAGCCTCAACAATGTACCATGGCTTCATCTGGAAGCTTCATTTTCCCCTTTGCCTTCCTTGATAGTCACTTTGGTGTTAATCTTCATGCCGCCACTCCGGAGGAAAACTCGCTCATTGACAGGTCTGGTTTTGAAGAAGGTTCTCTCCCACAGCTCGGTTCTTCGCAGGTTTTTCCTTGGGAATCCTTGCCTCTGTTAAGGGGCTTCGTGAAAGAGAGATTAGCATTGGCTGCTTTCCTATGATTGTTTCTGTCCTTCTCACTGCATCCCTGGCTCCTCTTGGCGTTTAGCTACAGGCCCTATGACGAATTTCCCCTTCGAGCAGCCCCTCCTTGAAGGTAATACTCTAACCCTTGGTTGTAACTGTACTGGCTAGGAGGAAGATTCGATAGGTACTCTCTCTTGTCGCAACCCAAGGGATTCTAACAACCTATAGCAAGAACTTTTCATTCTCAGTTCTGTTCTCTTTAATTTGTCTTCTAGAAGCTGGTGTTGCAGTCTCTGTAGTGGATAGGTTTTCATTTCGTCTAGCTCGGTGCCTAATCAATTGTCAAGCCTAAGCCTTCACAACCATAGTCTTGGTCAAGATTTTCACCAAATTCAGGGAATGGAAGGTGCAGGGGAAAATGAAGGTCTTGCAGATTTGAAGGTGAATATTCGGCGTTTGTATGAAATGGTGGCCATAGGAATTATGGACAATAAAGAGACTGCTAAAGAGGTAAAAAACCTCGTTGATGTAGTGGGATACACTTCTTACTAGATTAGCAATCATGATGTTAGAATAGACGATAATGAAATGAAACTGGAGGAAATCATGGGGAAAGTCGACCGCATTCAGGAGGATCTGTAGTGCTTGGTGCAGATGAACCAAGGAAGCCAAATTCATGAGAACCCAGCAGGAGCAATCCAGAACATGGAAGAGGAATATGTCACTCATCCCGTGGGGTACCCAGGCAAGCCTTAATGTGTCTCTTAACAGTCTATGTTTTTTTGTATCTTTATTAATCAAAAGTTTGTTCGAGTTTATACTTCGTCTGTAATTAATCGAAATATAAGAACCTTCTGTGGCATACTAAGGTCTATCTTCTGGTCTGGTTTTGTTTCTTTTTTCTCTAATCTACAAGAATACTTCAGCAACAGTTTTTTTTGTAATGAATGGTTGTGCACAGCTTGTTTAATATTACTCTTCTTTAATTTTTTGTTAAAAAAAAGAATTAAATATGGGGATATTTCGGAACCCTCTTTGTTTGTAGATCCATAAGGGAGTCTATTAAATTTTGGGAACGCTTCCCTGGTTTCATTTTCCTTAAAAGACATGGATTGTTTTGTGTGATGGAGAGTGGATCACAGATTGATTGGTCTCGGTGGAGTCTAGTGTAGTCTAATAATGTCAGTAAGGAAACAAGACTCAGGAGCATAGTCTATTCTAGTCTATTCATTAACCCTAAAAACCCTAATTAATATTTAAGTTAGGTTACTGCTCAACTCAGGATGTCGAGGTTACTACTCAACTTAGGACATCGAAGTAGATAGGTTGTGGCAAAGGGAATGGAACCATCGGGTATTTGGAAGGAGGGAACCTTTGAACTCAATTAAAATTTGAAGAGATCTAAAGAAATGAGAGGCATATGGATAGGCTCCTCATAAATTTTAAATTATCAAAATGGCACCCTTACTAAATCCTCTCGCAGTATCCTTTCTCTTATGGAATTGATTTGCAAGGAAGGAAAGAGTCATTTTGTTGAATGTGGAGGTTCTAGGAAGCAGAAGTATGGTCGTTAGGAGGATGATGGGGAAGAATCATGTAGTTTTGCTCCCTACTCATGTCAGCTCCATTTTTTTTTATTGTTGTGTGTAAATCCAAGCACAAAGCAATCACTCATAATAGTCCACCGTATTCAATTTTGTTTACATACCACATTGAAAATTTTTAATTACACATGTTCACAAATCAATCACCCATAATATTGCGCACTATTCAGTTGTGTTTACATACCTCTTTATGTAGTACTCTGCTTACTCTTTCTTACTCCAAATAGAACTCTGATAGGGAAAACTAGCAGGACCCCATGTCAATGCCACTTCTACTTACTGTAAATAGAAACTCCGAATAGATACAGTAATCACAACACATAATAGTCACCAAATATGTGAACTATCGAAACAAATCTAGGCATGATAGAATAAGAGTCACACAACAATCACCAAATATGTGATCTCATGTCAAAGTAAGGTGTTTCTTTTATTAAGAATAATCACTGTCTATAACAACGCATATTAAAAAAATGCTATAAGGATTTGGGTGTCTACGCCAATTGATGCCTCTTTTATTATGAAATGATTTTCAATGAAAGCATATTCAATTACAACTAAATCACAACACAGTATATATATATATATATATATATATATATATATATATATATATATAATGATAATGTAATGACATTTTACTTTTATTTTTACTAGTGATCATACATAAGTTGATATTTGATGTGACTCCAACATTTTTTTTCTTTGTAACCTTCTAGAACAAAAAATAATTAAAATTAATTGTAATCACTTGCAGGACAGCAAATGACAAAACAAATGTCAATTCTCATTAGCTCATTCAGTTAAGGTGTGGATCTAGTCAACAGGGAAACCCAGGTTCAATTCCCGTTAGGGGTGAACTAGTTGGGAGGAGACACCAAAAAATATAGCCATATTAAGGGTTGGTGTGGCCCAGGTCAGCTCCCAATGATAAAGCAAATAACAAATGCATTAACTCCATTATCCACTTTCAGTGCATTCCACCTAAAATTTGATTTGAGAGTACTATTACATCATAAATTAAATTGTCATTTTCAATATATAATGTAATGATTTCACTATAAAGACAACCAATAAAATACTAAATAGCTTAAATTTAATAAATAGTAAAAAATACAATAAATAAATTATAAAATTGAACTCTAACACATGTCTAAAATATTTTAAATCAAAACATAATTTTTTTTTAATATCTTGGCGAGACAATGGTCACGAAAGCCCACACTACTACTCGACCTCAAGGAAATAGTATGCTCCATCATTAGTAACATCTATACTTAATCCACGTTTCCCCTATGGAAATATCTATGCTGCTACAAAATTGGAAATAAAATTCCGAAAAGGAAATTGAATTTTGAGTTTATGTCCATCTTCAACGAATTTGGTGAGTTACATGTGTTGTTGGGTGAATTTTGAAACTTTGACAACAACTCTTTTAAGTGAGATCAATTCGATAGATTTATTTCTATAATATGTTTGGTAAAAGTTTTATGAATGTTATATATTTTAGTTTATTAATTTTTAATTAATTTATATTAGTATAAATTTTTTTAATGTTATGTTAAGTTATAACATCTTTTTCATAATAAGTTGTAAAACACTTTTTCTGGATGCAATAATCGTAAAGTAATAGTAATACTATTTTTTTTTGAAGAACATACTTGAGTAGCAAAACTTGTCAAATTCAAATTCAAATTCTGAACACATGATGATGCATGAGCAAAGGTTATTGGCACGTGAGAGTGACGCGTTGCAAAAGACTATTATTCTTAATAGAACACTCTCGGGGGGTTAAACTCGGTTCTCATGTTGTTGATGATGAATCCCCTGCTTGGAACCCTCGTGATTTTTGATGTAAGGATTTTGTGACTGACGCGGGCATTCTGTTAGAAGCTTTAGCAAGGAGATCTTCTTGTGTTTGGAATTTCCTCAATATTTATGTGCCATATCGGAATAGAGAGAAGTTCTAGAATTTAATTGTTTCCATGAGTTTATTAAGTCTACCAAATATTTTTGTTACAGGGGTCTCAATTTCTTGACTTCAGCTTCTGAAGTTTGGGGTATTTTTGCTAGAATAAACCCTCTAGGTTTATATTTTAAGAATCTGATTGATGTGATGCATCTTATTGATACTTTGCCAGTGAATATTGGTCCCACCTGGAGAAATGGTAGGGTGGGAGGTGATGGAATCGGTAAAAGACTGGACAGGTTTTTGGTAGCGGAAATACTAATTCCTTCCTTGTTTCAATATAGAACCTGGGTTCATCCATCTTCAAATTGTCTGATCATTTTCCCATTTGCTTGGAATGGAAAGGGGGTGGTGAGAGTCCACAGTACCTTTTTAGGTGTAACCATGCTTGGTTACTTGAAGCTGATTTTGAAAAAAATATTAAGGATCTTTGGAACATTGATTGCAAGGGTTTTACTCGTGATAATCCTATTCACACTTTGATTAGGAGGTTAAATCTACTAAAAAGGCAGTTATAAATTGGGAATGTAGAAGGAAACTTGAAATGAGACACTCTCTTACCGAAGTAGAACAACAGATCCAGGAATTATTCCTTTTGACACCAACTGGGGTACTATCGTCTGAGGAATTGGCTACTTTAGCAGGTTTGAATATTCAAAAAGAGAAGATTCATGGATTTGGAAGCCGCTTCCTGGAAGTTAAAAAGTCGATCGGTATGGATGGCACTTGGTGATGAAAACACCAAATTCTTTTAGAAATATGCCAATGCTCGCAGAAATGTGAATGCCATTTGGGATTTAGATGATGGTGATGGAAATACTCTGGTTGATGATATGTCCCTAAGGAAGGCTGGTAGGAAACATTTCAAGTAGATGTTTGAAGATAAGGGTTTGGTTCACATTCAAGAAAAGTTAAAAGTGCTCAGCCTTTTTCCAAGATATTTTACAATTGAAGAAGTTGATGTTATTGGAAAACCTGTATCTATTGGTGAAATAGAAAATGTTTTGAAGAACTTTGTGAAAGATAAGGCATAGGGACCGGACGGCTAGGCGGTTGAATTTTTTCTTGGCATTTTTGATATCGTTGGCGAGGACATTCAAATGGTTGTGGAATTTAGCAGAACTTGAGGTTGTATACCGAACACTTTGAATGCAACTTATATTGCCTTAATACCAAATTGTGATAAGCCAAATACTTTTTCTGATTTCAGACCGATATCACTTTGTAACTTAATTTACAAAGTCATTACAAAATTTTTGTCAGATAGAATTAAACCTTTGCTGGCAGAGGCTCTCTCAGATGAAGAATTTAGTTTCCTAGGGAAAAGACAAATACATGAAGCAGTAGGGATCACATAAGAGGTTATGCATTCTATCAAGATAAAAAAACTCAAAGCTTTGATTTTAAAAATGGATATGATCAAGGCATATGATTATGTTAACTGGACATTCTTGAGACGTATATTGCTGCAGATCGGCCTTCATGTGGAGACGGTGAACTGGACAATGGATTGTGTGTCAACTGCAAATTTTTCGGTTATGGTCAATGGGGTACCATCTTCTTTTTTCTCAGCTAGCAGGGGTTTGAGGCAAGGTTTCCCTCTTTCACCATTAATTTTTTTATTTGTTGTGGAGGGCTTAAGTCTGCTCATTCGTGATGAAGAGAGAATGGGAAGAATTACTGGAATCCACCTAACATCTACTATGTTTATCACCCACATTCTGTTTGTGGATGATGTGGTCTTGTTTGGGCATGGAACATATGAGGAATGGAGCAATTTCAGACATGTAATTGATTTGTTCACAGTTGCTTCAAGTATGGCAATTAGTGTGGAAAAGTTGTCTCTTATAAACGATATATCTAATGATGTTATGGAGCAGGTTAAGGTGCATTTCCATTACAAAATGGAGGTAATTGAAAGGGGCTTTAAGTATTTGGGTTTCTGGCTTAAGCCACTTGATTACAAGGTCGCTGATTGGTGTTGCCTCATTAACAAAATTTATCGTAAGATCAATAACTGGACTTAAAAAAATTTATCTTTGGGAGGACGCCTCATACTTCTAAACTTTGTTTTAGGAGCTTTACTTGTTTATTGGTTTTCATTAATGAAGAATCTAGTTTCTATTTTAAAAAAGATTGGAAGATTGATATTCAATTTCTTGTGGGGAGGAAACGCTGGAAAAAATGATTACCTCTAGCAAATTGGGATTTACTGTCACGACCCTTTGGCAACGGTGGGTGGAATATCAAGAATCTTGATTGCTTTAATACAGGGCTGATATTAAAATATTTATGGAGGGTCTTAAACGTTAATGGTATTTAGAGCTGTTTAATTAAGTCAAAATACATTAAAAAACTATATGTATCTGATTGGCTAAGAAAAGGAGAGTACTTGGCTCTGAACACTTATATTATATGGAATGGGTTTTTACACGTTCTATGTTGGATCAACAAAACTATTTGTTGGAAAGTGGGTTGCGATGACAAGGTGCCAATTGGGGTGACCCCGATCACTGGAATGGAGAAATCATACGCTCTATCCCCTTCCCTTGTTAGCTATCTACGTGATTATGGTTTTTTCATCCTTGATTAGATATGTGTTGATTATATTGGAAATGGTTATGGTTTACATTGGTTGTCTGTAGAAGAACTTGAGCTGGGGGGTTTATGGAAAGGAGAATGGGATTTATATATCTTTTCTTTGAGATCTTTGGGTATTAAAATTAATGCTAAGGAGGATGTATGGGATTGGTATTTTAATGAGTCAAGCAAATATGTTACAAAGCTTGCCTACAAATATATTATGGAGACATCATGTGGTCTTTTAATGAGTCAATCATTAAAAGACGGATTAGATCCCTGATGTGGGCATGCTAATCGAAGGATGGTCAATGATGTGGCGTTACTGGATTGTTTTTAATGAGTCACGCTTGCCTACAAATATATTATGGAGACAACATTGGTCTTTTAATGAGTCAAGTGGACAACGAACATTACTTTTTTATACGATTGGGATGTCGTCAAAGTACAAATACCAGGGATGAGCTATTAGCCCTTTGAGGGTTGTTATTTGTGTTGTTGAGATGGGCCTCCCAGAGTTGAGAGTTTTTGGTGATTCAAAAACAATCATTGAATGGGTCAATGATGTGGCATTACTGGAGGTTCTTGCTCTCGATCATTGGTGCAGCAGAATCAAAGATTTGGTCAGTGGATTCTACAACTTTACTTGCAATCACACATTTAGAGAATACAATCAGGTGGCAGATAGCCTATCGAAAGAGGCTTTGGAGCTTGAAGCTAGTTATTTGACTATTCAATAATTTCTAGAAAATGTAAAGTGTCATGAACATACTTTAAATTTTTCTTTTTAGTTGTTTAAATGACAAAACTATATTGACGATCGGTGATATTAGGAGGGATAGAACATATCGTAGTTTTTGGGGTTTCTAGCTTAAGCCACTTGACTATATGTCTTGAATGGTTTTATTTTGAAAGAGATTTTAAAGTGGAATTTCTGAATGTAAATAAGTCCTTGATAATAAAAAAGGATTGTATTTTTCTTGTTGAAAAAAGAACACTCTCACTTATAATATATTATAAGGTTTTTTTTGTTTATAAGAATAAATTATAAGTTTTTTTTTATAAGAATAAATTAATAAGTTATGAATAGGTTATAGGTTAAATTTTTTATGATAAGAATAAATTAACATGTTGTTATGAATAAGTTAGACGTGTTTATGGTTTTGGAGATAGTTGAATTTATTTAAAAAATATATATATTTTCAATAATAAAAATTTGCGATTTCAACACTGATTTGTTGGGAAATTCCTACAAAAAGTACAAAATTAATTTATTCATGTGAAAATTGCTCAAAACATTTAAAAGTAGGTAACGACATTTAAGTTGCACATCAAATTCAAATTCCGACCTTCATCAAGAATCAAGATCAGCATTCTTCCCGTCTCGTGTATGCTCCAGAGTCCAAATACAGGGAATGTAGGCACAATTCACTTCTAGTTTTTCACGTGCCACAAATAACGCAATGGGATTCTTCACGTCACATCTGTGGAAAAATTGGAGAGTCGAGTCGTTGGTCGGAGCACATGGATCACATGCTGATGCTAACCGTCCGGATTGATGTCCGGCCAAATTCATTTTCGTTATAGAAACCGATTATTCCTCCACGTGGGCATATAGATCACGCCACTAAAATTGTGTGGAAAAATGGAAAGCCTCTATTTATTTGGCTACGGGCGAGATGTCCGCATGCCGATTATGCAGCTTTTGCATGCAGCGCAGCGGCGTTTTCGACTCACCGATTTTATCTTGTCATGCATGACCATACACAGCTTTTACACGCAAGGCAGCGTGTTCTACTCACCTATTCTATTTATATATCTTTCCAGGGAGAAGGCAAAATTGTCTGTTTGGTCAATCTCTTGAGGTAGCAGACCTACGAGAAAAAGTAATTTGCAGTGGAAATTTTGGTGATTTATAAGAACAATCGAGTTTGCAAGCTATGGCATCTGCGTTTTCTGAATTTCTATGCATTCAGAACTCCTCTGAATCAAACGGAACGGTCGTTAATGGAAGTACTGGTTTGGAATTCGGTCCTGGAAAACACCAAGACAAGCCGAGATGTATGCTTTCTTTTGGAAACACCTTGAATCTTTCTTCCCGTTCTCGTCTCAATCGTCAGACTGAGGTCTTTACTGGAAACTCTGAGGGATCCAGTCACGCGGAAATTATGGAATTGTTTCCAGTAAGTACAGGTTTCGGTTCAAACCCTAGAGTTACAGAAACAAATATAACTGTGCCTTTTGCAATCGGCCTACCTGATCTGAATTCCAGGTAATTTCATCTCCATATTTGCCATTCCAGTATTTTCTTGGAATTCTTTTAATTGAGAGAAGCTTTAAATGTTAAGATAGCTAACTAATATGTGTTTTTTGCACTATTTCAGCAGATCCGCTCCAGCAAAAGCGGCTGAGCAACCTTCCACAGCTCAACTCACTATTTTTTATAACGGAGAGATGAATGTTTACGATATGTCTACCGAGAAGGTCTTATTTTGATCCGAGCAACAAATTTAATGCGTATTCAAGAAAATCTTTACTGTAATTTTTTGTCAAATCGCATGAATCGTTAATCTTTTTGTCTTTATTTTGTTTCTCGCGGAGTGCATTGACCATTTTCTTTGCAGGTTCAAGCCATCTTGAAGTTTGCCAGCACCAATAGCTCGAACAACTCAAGACCGTCTAAGATTACCAGCAGCAAAATCGAACAGATAGCGCAACAGAAGCCTTCGAATCCTGCATTGAACGCTGTCAATGAAAATCAACCTCAAGAATCGCCACTAGGTGAAACGCGTATTACACAATATATTTTATATTGAAGAACAGGAAACGATCGAAAAGGGCTTTTACGGTAGAAAATTGTTTTAACATGGTTTCTTGTTCGGAATGCAGACCTGGAAATAGTGAAGAAATTATCTCTGAAACGCTTCCTCCAAAAGCGAAAGGAGAGGTAAACAAATTCTTGAATATTTACAATCTTTTCTGAGTATATTTAGGTGATTGAATAGAAAATCCAACGAATAAATCATTTGTAGATTATTTTTAGTGTAAATTGAGATCATTCATTGATAAGGCAAATGTGTTTTAAAGCAATGCTTTTTTTGGGTGGAGTGCAGATTAAACAGCGTGGCACCTTACACCACGAAGGAGGCGGCGACAATGCGTTCAAAAGCAGAGAAGCATTCAGATGAGCAGATCATACTCTCGTTGGGTTATCAGTGATATGATCAGCCGATATGCTTTTATACACATTTTAGCTGATCGAGGGAACCAACTCGCTTTCCCCTATTGCCTATCCTTCTCTGTGTTACCGGGTAGAACACACCGTCACAGGTGAGTCTCATGGGCAGCAGAAGAAACAGCAAGGTAGCTAATTGGGAAGCATTCATTCTGCACCACAAGAGACATTTTATATTGTACAAAACCAGGCAGTTGTGGAATGCTATTTAGAATCATATCTTGTTTCTGACGTAAAAAATATCAAATGGTTTGTGACATCAAAAGTAAAGTGTATCTGGCCGCTATAATTTAGTTTCTTTACTAATGGAAATCTATCCGTCCACCTATCAAGTGGCTTATTTTATCACTATGCACTTTTAAGGAGATATGGAAATCTATATCACATGTTTTAATTAGGTTTTCTTAACAAATTTACATTCTAGTGTGATATTTTATAAGCAATTGCCTCCGAAGGTGCAATGTAACGTCCAAAGGAAAAATAAAATAAACATAAATAAACGGCCAAGTAAAATAAACCTCATCGTCATGAAGCCAAAAAGGGAATATTAAAATTGATGGAATGAAGAGTTTCATTTTTGTTTTTATTGAAATTCTAGGAAGAAAAATGACGAAAAAATATTCATTATATTATTAAAGACTCAATGAACCATGTTTGGTCAAATAAAAAATGATAAATTATTACAAATTGTGTATTAAAGGTTAAGAGAGTAAAATATTATTTATTTTTATTTGCCATTATTTATTATTGCATCTAGATTTTCACTATCAAAGATGTAATGAACAAAATTTTGCTCAAATAAAAAAATATCACAAAGTGTGTATTGAAGGTTAATAGAGTAATGCACTTAATTATCCTTATTATTGCATCTAGATTAATGTGGTCCCACCACCACCAACAGGTTTCAGTTTGAGAAGTCGGTTTGAAAATTTTTATCCTCACCATCAGGTCATTGCAAACCCAGCAAGGGGTGACAAGGGGTGACACTGCAGAACTTTTTGTCATAAAACAACATAACATTCAAATCTACAAAGCTCCAAAACACATTTATTCACTGTTAATTTGTGTCATGTATAGTGTCATGATCATAATCAAGCAAACTTAGTGTCTGGTTGGGTGGCGAGTGAGTGCACAAAGTTGAGGGTCTCTTTTGGCGCGTTAGATGAAATACAAAATTGAAAAAACAGTATCCATCAACTTGCAAGGATATTTTGAGACACTTACACAATGAATCTTGCGATGAGTAAAAAACAAGAAATGTAGGAAATTGAATGGCCTTTTCAAATATATAATTTTTTTTCTATTGAAAATGCTATTAACTATCTAAAGTTAGATATTTTTTAAAGGCACTTTTTTATTTTTTGGACAAATTATAAGGTACATGTTTTTGTGGGTGCAGCGTCTGAGTGTCTAAATGATGGAATAAAATTACGAAAACTGGTATACATATAGAGAACATATAGTACTAGTGCACGACTATTTTTCCAATAATAAAAATGATATTTTTAATTGTTTTTTTAATTATCTAAGAGATCAAACCTCGAAAACGGTACGTCAATTGTGGGTGCAGCGTTTGAATGTCTTAATGCAATTATTTGGAAATGGGTTTTTATAGCATGTAGAGGTTGGTGTTCTTTAGTGCACCATACAATTTTTTTTTAAATGGTTGAGAAACGAAAGAGATATGGACGAAACATTAACAATGTGTTTTTTGAGTTGAGAAGTGATGACAAAAGATAAATAAGAAAAAAATAGAAAAAATTATGTATTCTTGTTAAAATTAACATAATTAGAATCTACAAAAAAAAACATATATGTTTATAAAATCTCATAAAAAATGGAGGTGTGCAACATAATAAGACGAACCGCTAAACACGAGCATATTGAAAATTTGGATATAATGCTGAATTAGCCATGGTTTATCATACTCCAAGTCATAGGCATGTTGAATCCGAAGCAAAGTACGAAGCAGACACTGTTGGAGACATTTACCACCATACACACTCATTTTGGTCAAATTGGCCTAGTTAAACCACTATCCTAAGTATTATTGACATTAATTGACATCAGTGGAGCATTAATTGACATCATCTAGTCACACCCACGCCTACCTTCAGTCAAGGAGGCTAACTTAGCCTTCTCCTACATTCGGGGAGGCTAACTGGAGCACTCCGGGGGTGATCTGAGTGATATTAATGCACCTAATTGCTAACTGATGGTTACAATCAGTTAAACATGGAAGTGAAGGTGCCTGCTTTCATTTAATTGATTATTCAATGATTAATTAATGAACTGGAGTCAACAGGGGTGCCTCCACCAACTTCTGATGTTCAGTTCAACTTCAGTTAACCTCATCGGGGTTCATTGGAGTCATTGAAGGACTAGCACTTGATGGTTGGCTTGCTATGACATGTGTCTGATCTCTTTCAGTCGAGACTCAGTCATTTATTGCACTTCGACTTCAGTTAGGGCTCAGTTGAGTCAATTAGGGTTATGATTAGTGGTTAACTGGAGTGTTGACTATGGCTTACATTCAGTTAAGCTAGCCTCACTCATTCAATTTGAATGACCTCCTTGAGGATTCGAATTGCTTATTCATTCATGCTTGTAGCATGACATTGTATGGTATTATCATTCTTTCATTTGATTATACAGAGCGGCTACTCATTCTGTAGACCGATTACACCATTTCATGAGTTATTTGTTGATTAATCTTTGATGAGATTGATGTTTAGTCCCTAGATCAATGTGCAAGATTAATATGGCATCAGAGCTCACGGCGGGACAAAGCTCTATCTCTCAAAAACAAGCTTTTTGACAGATTTCTGCATGAAAATTGAGCAATAGCTCAAAAATCCAGCACTGCACCAGAAGCCAAGGCTTACCACTTAATACCCCAAGTAAAGAACTTGTTGATCAAGCTTGCTTGATTGACTATGATGGGTGTGATGAAAGCCTAAAATGTGCAGGTTGTCCGACCTTACATTGCTCTTTCTGTTTTGATTTTCAGGTTTTCTATAGGTGAAGTATTTGCTCCAGCAAATATAGATGGCCTCCTCAGTAGATCTTCTAACTCCATAAAATTTCCACTCATCAAAAGGTGATATGGAGATTCAGCTGTGCTCCAGAGGACTCTTTAGAGTCACCATGGACACTAAAGATGAGCTTGGTTCAGCCATAGAAAAATCAATATTCTTGAACAAGAAGGATGAAGCCTTCGGTTTCTTGTGCCTCTCTATTTCTTGGGATATTCTTTTCCATCTTGTGGGATTGAAGAATCCAAAAGAAATATGGGACAAATTGGAAACTCTATATGGAAAGCATGATGACTTGAGAGTTTACCAGCTCGAAAATGAATTAATGCCTCTCCAGCCCTCCAATTTTGAGACTCGGAATGACTTTTTCACAAAGTTCAAGCATACTTTTTTACTCTTGAAGTAATGCAAAGTGGAGAAGGAGGATGATCAGCTCATCCTCGCCATACTCTCCAAGCTTGGGGCTGATTATTCAGTTTTTGTTTCTACATTCCATGCGGGGAAGCTCACAACCCTTGGATGGAAGATGCCTACACTCAATGCCTTCATTGAGTCCCTAATAAGTGAACATGACAAGCTTGTCCAGATGGAGATCATCAAATCTTCCCATGATCAAGCCCTCCATGTCTCGGGGCCCAAAGATCTAAAGGGTAAAGGTAAGCAGTAGAAGAACCCAAAAACTAAATTTGATGCTCCTAAGCCTAGAGTTGAAAAATAGCAGCATGATGAGTCTTCTGGCTCAAGGAAGAACAAACAAAAAGGGCACCATGGCAAGGAAAAAGTTAAGTGTTCTTATTGCGGGAAGGGCTTCCACCCTGAACATGCCTGCATGAAGAAGAAGCTTGATGAAGCAACCTCTCTCCTTGAGAGAAATCACATCAATCTTCCGGAAATCTTTCGGAGGAGAGATCAACAAGATCGTGAACCACAGCATGAAAAAGGTCATGCCCTCATGGCAAGCACTTCGAAGTCCAAAGCACTCTTGATTGATTCTGGAGCTTCAAACCACATGATGGCTGAAAGAGACTCCTTTTCATCCTTGGAGACCGACAAATCCATCCCCATCCACATGGGAGATGACTCCACCATCATTTCAGAAGGACAAGGTACTGTTGATCATGAAAATGATTTTTTTTCAAATGTTTTGTATGTACCGTCTCTGGCATCAAATCTCCTTAGTGTCTATCATATGACACATACAGGAGTGCCTAAGAGAGTTTATTTCAACCCAAATGATGTTGAGATAACAGAAATTGCATCCAGGAAACTCATTGCTAAAGGCCTTGCAAACCATCATGCAAAAGCCTATGAGTTCTCTCACTTTGTTGCGGATGCAAAGCCCACAGCTCTGCTAACTCATGGAAATGAGGTTAGTAGGCTGTGGCATGAGAGGTTTGGCCATCTTAATTTCAAATATTTGCAGCAATTACAGAAAAAATCCATGGTTGAAGGCCTCCTGGTCATCAAGGAAACCACGGGAATTTGCAAGGGTTGTGTGATTGGAAAACACCCTGAGCACAAGTTTAATCGGGGGAAGGCAAACCGAGCTACATGCATATTGGGGCTGATACATTCTGATATCAGTGGTCCGATTCCTGTCACATCCATGAATGGATCAAGGTATCTTCTTACTTTTATTGATGATTTTTCAAGATACACATGGGTCTTCTTTCTCAAAAAGAAGTCTGAAGTATGTGAAATGTTTTCTGAATTGAAGGCCTTGATCGAAAATGCCTCTGGGCTTAAGATCAAGATCTTGAGATCCGATAATGGAGGGGATTATGTTAGTAATGAGTTGCTGTACATATGCTCCCAAAGTGGTATTTAGGTCCAACATTAAATTCCCTACACTCCCCAGCAGAACGAAGTAGTGGAAAGGAAGAATCAGTCTCTCAAGGAGATGACCACCTGTATGTTGGAATCCAAGAAGCTTGCTGCAAATTTGTGGACTGAGGCCATGCATGCTGCAGCATACATTTAGAACAGGGTGCCACACTCATCCATGAAAGGGAAGACCCCTTTCGAAGCATACTTCGGACACAAGCCGTATGTGTCGAACCTACGGGTGTTTGGGTCCACTACATGGGCCCAAATTCCGCTTGATAAAAGAAGGGATTTGCAACTGCAAAGCATAGAATTTATGTTTATTGGGTATCCTCATGAATCTAAAGGTTTCAAGTTGCTGGATATCAAGACCAAACAGATCATCATCAAGAGAAGTTTCAAGTTCGATGAGCCTCTTCAGGAGGTGGAACTAGTGAAGGAGAAAACTGCTGAATTTCCTTCCTATTCTACTGAATATTTGGATGATGAAATTGGGGGCGATGAACCTAATTTGGATCCTCTGATTTCTGATATCAGTGTGCAGCAATCATCAGATGATGAATCAGAACCTGAAGTGAAAAATCATCTTCCTACATGGGCCCGACAGACACTCTCCTCCGCAGGAGACAACATTGAAAATTCGGATGATCCAAGGAGAACCTGGTCTGATTTCCAAAGTGCAGGTATTGTGCTCTCTTGTCCTGATAATTTGCTGTCCAAAAATTGCTATTTGATGATTAGTTCAGATCCGAAATCCTACTACCATGCTTAGAAGGATCCGAGATGGCAAGTTGCCATGGATGAAGAGATGAATTCTCTTCAGAAAAACACTACTTGGGAGCTAGTTTCTCTTCCTTCAGGAAGGAAATTGGTTCAATGCAAGTGGGTGTTGTGGACCAAGGTTGCTGTTGATGGAAGCACTTACAAATATAAGGCAATGCTGGTGGAAAAAGGCTTCTCTCAAGTCCAAGGTGTGGACTACCATGAGACCTTTGCACCGGTTGAAAAATTGGACTCCATACGCCTTGTTTTGGCAATTTCAGCATCCAAGCACTGGGAAGTGCATCACATGGATGTTAAGTCATCCTTTATTCGTGGAGATCTTCATGAAGAGATATACATGAAGTAGCCTAAGGGCTACATCACCGATCCATCTTTGGTTTGCAAGCTAAAGAAGTCACTATACAGTTTAAAACAGGCCCCAAGAGAGTGGTATTCCAAGATGGATGCCTTCCTTCTCTCGCAAAACTTTAAAAGGCGTAGATCAGATTCAAATGTGTATTTACAGCAGTCTGATGGTCATCTAATTATCATTGTTTCATATGTTGATGAATTACTAATCACAGGTAGCACAGTTGCCTCCATTTCAGCCATAAAAAATTGCTCTCCATAATGCCTTTGAAATGAGTGATTTGGGGCTTCTAAAACAATTTTTGAGGCTCAAAATTGAGCAAAATTATGATGGGATTATGGTCACACATTCCAAATACATTTCAAACCTATTATTCAAGTTTAACATGGCTGATTATAGGCCTGCACCATTCCCTTTCCTTTCAGGGATTAGCCTTGAAGAAGGAAAAAGCACATCTCCCATGGACTGCACTATCTATCGACAACTGATTGGTAGCTTGTTGTACTTGACACATTCTCGGCTTGATATATGTTATGCCATGAATGTTGTATCAAGATATATGCAGCAACCTCATGATCTTCATTGGAAGGAAACCAAGAGGATCCTCTAGTATATTCAGGGAACCAGGACCTATGACATTCACTATGCTACAGAATTTGAGCTAGAGCTGGTTGGATACATAGATTTCGATTGGGCAGATGATTCTATTGATCTAAAGTATACTTCCAGATATGTATTCATGTTTGGTGGTGGCCCCATTTTCTGGTCAAGCAAAAATCAGGCTACCATAGCACTATCTTCAGTAGAGGCCGAGTATCGAGGAGCGATGAATGCTTGCATCCAAGCAGTTTGGTTGTAAACCATTCTTTCAGAGTTTGATCTTGGTATTACTTTATCCACTGTCCTCTTTTGTGACAATCAAAGTGATATTAATATTTCCACAGATCCAGTTACCAGGCAAAGGACCAAGCATGTAGAGATCCACATGCACTACATTAGGGAGCTAGTGCATGACAGGACCATCATTTTGCAATACCGCCCTACTGATGAGCAGATTGCAAACATCTTCACCAAGATATTTTTAGAAAAGAAGTTCACTTACCTCCGTTCACTGTTGGGGGTGAGTTCATCAGGGTGATTTAGACTACTTTCAGTGTTCAGCTTGAGGGGGGGTTTTTCCCACTGGGTTTTCCTTTTTTTTCCTCACTTAGTTTTTTTTTGAGAATTGTTTCAGTTTCAGCATTGTACAGGGTGACCTATGGCCTTAGTTGTCGGGGCCCTAGCATCTTTATGCATTTTTTTTTCTAACTCCTCCTGAGTATAGCTTAAGGGGGGGTGTTGGAAACATTTACCACCATACACACTCATTTTGGTCAAATTGGCCTAGTTAAACCACTATCCTAAGTATTATTGACATTAATTGACATTAGTGGAGAATTAATTGACATCATCCAGTCACACCCATGCCTACCTTCAGTCAATGAGGCTAACTTAGCCTTCTCCTACATTCAGGGAGGCTAACTGGAGCACTCCGGGGGTGATCTGAGTGATAGTAATGCACCTAATTGCTAACTGATTGTTACAATCAATTAAACAGGGCAGGGAAGGTGCCTCCTTTCATTTAATTGATTAATTAATGATTAATTAATGAACTGGAGTCAACAAGGGCGCCTCCACCAACTTTTGAGGTTCAGTTCAACTTCAGTTAACCTCATCGAGGTTAATTGGAGTCATTGAAGCGCTAGCACTTGATGGTTGGCTTGCTATGACATGTGTTTGATCTCTTTCAGTTGAGACTCAGTCATTTATTGCACTCCAACTTCAGTTAGGGCTCAGTTGAGTCAATTAGGGTTTTGATCAGTGGTTAACTGGAGTGTTGACTATGGCTTACATTCAGTTAAGCTAGAATCACTCATTCAATTCGAATGACCTCCTTAAGGATTCAAATTGCTCATTCATTCATGCTTGTAACATGAGATTGTATGGTATTATCATTCTTTCATCTTATTATACAGAGCGGTTACTCATTTTGTAGACTGATTACACCATTTCATGGGTTATTTGTTGATTAATATTTAATGAGACTAATGTTTAGTCCCTAGATCAATGTACAATATTAATACACACATAGGCATAAGAATTCCATGAAAGCACGGGTGGAGGCTCCGCCTTATCATTTGGAGGGAATAGATTTTTGAATTTAAACAAAACATGAGCGCGATTTAGTAAAGCAAAACAAGAGCACGTTTTAGCTAAGCAAAACAGGAGCACATTTTAGCTAATAAAAACAGGAGCTCATTTTAGTTAATAAAAATGGGAGTGTGTTTTTAAATACTAAAATGAGTTTTTTTTTTTTCAATTATACCAACACTTTTA
>LPNX010713079.1:130377-156695 GCA_001517045.1 Pseudotsuga menziesii
TGGGTATACAAGTGACGAAGTTAGAGAGACATTGAATGCTGAAGGTATGCTCGAAGAAGACAATGTTGTTCAGACCACTCAGGAGGATTTCCAATTGTCACTGTCTGACCATCAGGAAGACACAGAAGGACATGAAGCTCATGTTCAAATGCTAGAACGACTGGGTGATATGGTACAAGGTGCAATTCCAACCTCCCTACCTCCATCAGCAACTTCACACCAAAGAAATCCAAAACGCATACAAATCGATGAAAGTCTCATTGGTTCGCTTGAAGGTACGTTGTCTAAACGTAGTATTGCATATCAAGCTCAACAGATACTTGTCAAATATTTTGATTCTAAATGTGATGGAGATAAATGTAGATTATTTATGTCATTGTTAAAATCAAGGTCTATGACTGTTGTTAGGAAAAACTTAAGGATAAAGATGATAAACAGTTCTGAACCAAGTTCTCATGTTGTCAGAAGTTTGGTAGATGCATTTAGTAATAATGGAAAGAAATCTTGTTCAAAGGATCACAATGCAGCTCGTCGTGTGTTGTCACAATCAATCGTGAACAAAAGCACCAGGGCCCTTCGCCTTCTTAAGCCTACATCCAAACTTGTAGGATTGGATATCAAAGCACTCCGTAGGTATTGTTCTAGAAGAGAACAACTTGACTCTGGTGAAACAGATGTCTGGTACTTCGTTGGAAAGTTGCCACGCTCCGATATGAAGCTCATTGATGTGGTAAAGGGACTGGTGCAAGAGTTTTGGCATGACAATAGTAGACCTTCATCCAACCAAAAATATGTACTAAAATTGAGAATGGATTCAAGGGATCGTGAGCCCCACATTAAACATTTTCTTTACATGACACAAACAGAATTATATGAGAGGTTTAGGCATGAACATAATGAACTTAACTTGGGCCAAAGATCCTTCAAGAAATGCAAACCATGGTATGTTAAAATAAACACAACTCGTAACACATGTTGTTGTCGATATCACATTGATTACGCTTATTATTATGACACATATATACATATATTGCGTGTTTTTCATAACACTCTTGTGCAGGAATGCTCAACTACATTGCCACCGACATCATCTAGAGAGTTTATCTATAGCATCTTGTGTAGAAGGACAGAAGGTTGCACATTTTATCGAAGGACTTGCATAGATGGGACATGCCCAAGGTGTGGTGCAATGGCATATTTAGACAAATGCATACATGTCACCGATGAGAATGAACTTGGGAGACATGAAGTGAACTTGCAGTCATTCAAATATGTCACATATGATATCGGTAGAGGGAATGAAAGGAAAAAAATACAATTGGTCACCTCTCAGGTTAGCAACGAGTTCCTAAATAGTATTTTTTCCTATTGATATCTATTGCTACTTCATATATGTAACAACCTATTGATCTGTACATCTTTATTGTTGATCTACCAGGCATTGGTATGCAACTTCATGCATGAATTCTTTGAAAAGAAACAACAGTATGTAAAGCATGTATATGTGGCTTGTTGGAAAGATGAGCAGTTTAGAGCATTTAGGGATACATTTCCTATTGGAACTATATTATCAGTGGTCGATTTTGCAGAAAACTACACTCTTCAACCACAAAACGAGATTCAAAGTCAATATTATCACACAAATCAGGTCAGCATAATGGTCCATATCACCTATAGGCATGGGGCAGATAGTACTGAAGAGAACATGTTTATATTGAAGGAGTATCACTTTTACATAAGTGATGACAGGTGTCATGACTTGGCTTTTGTACAACATAGCTTTCAATTGTTCTACAAACACTTGGAGGATAACAATATATAGATGGAACAACATTGGATTTGGTCTGATGGTTGTGCGGGGCAATTCAAAAGTTCCTGTGTCTTCCAATGGTTGTGTATTCTCCACAAGAGGCACAAGGTGCCACATATTTGGAACTATTTTGAGACCGGACACGAAAAAGGGGAACATGATGGAGCAGGTGCATGCATCAAGACTGTATTATGTAGGAAAGAGATGAAATTCACAACTATTTCACTCATCCGAGATGCAAAGACCATTGTTGCATGGTGTTCTTCAGTGATGGGGCAGGGAGCTAGAAGGCAAGAAGACCAATCATCTCAAAAAGCACATGTACATAGATATTTTTGGGAGGTGGTTGATGTAGATCGATCACACCTATATGAGTGCAAGACCGTCCAAGGAACTCGTGCATTCCATTCAATTAGGATGTCAGACAATGCTATAGTTGAAATGTGGACAAGAAAACTCTCTTGTTTTTTTTATTCATGTAGCAGTGGTGAATGGGAAAACTGTGAATCCACAGATTGGGTTGACAGCTGGGATCGTGTATCACTCCCCATTGGTCGACAAATAACTTCATAATTATCCTAGTTGGAGGAGGGCCAGTCGAGTATTTCACATGACTATGACCATATTTCAGATCTCATACAACCAGGTCGACTATTATGTTGATCACTTTGAAATGTTTGACGACTAGTTGTGTTTAGTTAGCTGACTCCTAGGTCTGCACTTTACTTTATGCAGGGCACATATACGCAGTGGTTGCCTCGAGAGACAATGAATGGCACACTGGCTACTGGTTGGCACGTTGCTTGGATGGGAAGCAGACCCTCATTGTCTCATTAAGCAATTCCAAGGGAAATGATTTTCCAATTGGGTCGATGGTTATCAAAGGGGAATATTTGAAACAGGTTTCCCACGCACGAAAGAAAAAAGGTTATGTATTTGAACATTATAGACCAGGTCAAATTGTATACCATTATACAAACTTAGTTATTGGCACAAACCTCCAGCTGCAAACAATGCCAAACAAGAACTCATCAAAGTCACGATACTTATTGCCTTACTCCGAGCATGAGAGGCTAAAGGATACTATTGCTATTAGAGGTGATCTCGATGGTCTAGTCGAATGAACACAGGTAGGTAGTCAGGTATGTGGTGTTAGATATTTTGGTTTCATGGTCTCATTGATTATTTACAGTTTGATACATTGAGAGATTGATATATTGATAAATTCAATAGACTTCTACAATGGATTTGTTGTATTATATTTATAGTTACATGACTCATGCCTTATAGCCTAAGACCATTATCTACCACTCTATCTGGGATATGTATATTGCATTTTCCTTGAATATCGAAGTTGATCCTATAAGGACATCTCCTTGAATCTGATAATTATCTCCTTCACTCTGATAATTTGTTTCTCCACCGGAAGCCTTAAACACACTTGCACGACCCACCAGAAGCCCTTTTTGATGCACGGTTTCCATTCTATGCCCCGGGTAGGGATTCAACAGGTGTCCCTGAAATCCTGTAGTAGGTGGGATTCAATGTGCGATAGAATGATGGTCGTTGCTCGGATCGACGAACTCTCGGCTCCATTGGATTCAGGACATCGGGATAGCGCTATGGGAGGCCCTCTAATTTGGTTACATGGATAAGAGACCATTTTTTTGGTCAGTTTTGGAAACTAGGGTTTTGCTCAGAAAGTGAATGTGAAATTTTTGCACGCGGGGGTCAAACTCGCATATTGCTCGATTGTGAAGGTGTGGTTAGCATTCCCACATAACAAATGCCTAAACACACTTGCATGACCCATCGGAAGCCCTTTTTGATGCACAGTTTCCATTCTATGCCCCGGGCAAGGATTCAACAGGTGTCCCTGAAAGCCTGTAGGAGGTGAGATTCAACGTGCGATAGAATGATGATCATTGATCGGATCGATGAATCGTCGGATACGTTGGATTCAGGACATCGAGATAGTGCTAGGGAGGCCCTCTAATCTGGTTCCATGGATAAGAGACCATTTTTTTGGTGAATTTTGGAAACTAGGGTTTTGTTCAGTAAGTGAATGTGAAATTTTAGCACATGGGGTTCAAATTTGCATATTGCTCAACCGTGAAGGTGTGGCTAGAATTCCCACATAACACATGCCTAAATGCGCTTGCACGACCCACCATAATCCCTTTTTGATGCATGGTTTTTGTTCTATGCCTCGGGTAGGGATTCAACAGGTGTCCCTGAAAGGCTGTAGGAGGTGGGATTCAACGTGCCATAGAATCATGACCGTTTCTCGGATCAATGAACCGTCAGCTGCGTTGGATTCAAGACATCAGGATGGTGCTAAGGAGGCCCTCTAATATGGTTCCATGGATAAGAGACCATTTTTTTGGTGAATTTTGGAAACTACTCTGGGTCCATGGACAAGGGATCATTTTGTTTTGTCAATTTTGGAAACTAGGGTTTTGCTCAGTAAGTGAATGTGAAATTCTTGTACATAGAGGTCAGCTTGAAGGTGATTGTAGATCTTCCCCTCTTGAAAAAATACTTGTTGCAAACTATTATTCCATGTGCATTTGTCGAGAATTATGTTACTTGTTGTGAGGTGTTGATCAAGACTTATTTCCCATCATTGTCAAGCAAGAAATATTGTTTGTTTTTGTTTGAATCAAGGTGAAAGGAGTTGTCAATCTCTATGTGGAGTTGAATTGATCTTAGGATCTCATATCATTCATGGGACTGGAAACTCGAAAGAAGGTTGTTTCCCATATTAAGTTAGCTAGGTCATCCAAGAGATGTGAGCATTTGTACGATGAAATGCAGGAGGAGACAATGCCATTACGTCAGTAACCATGTAATGGAACATGTTTATGTTTAG
Source organism: Pseudotsuga menziesii (assembly GCA_001517045.1). Lineage (NCBI taxonomy): Eukaryota > Viridiplantae > Streptophyta > Pinopsida > Pinales > Pinaceae > Pseudotsuga > Pseudotsuga menziesii. Next base: position 135,060 of record LPNX010713079.1, read on the forward strand.
AAACAAGTGGCCAACCTATTACGCCATTATTACAAAATATATATATCTTCACGCTACGAATGCTTCGAATAATACTCCATAAACACAAATTTATAAAACAAGATTCAGAATAGTACTTCTCTAATCAATTTAAACTATAATAAAATCACACATAACTTTCATCTCTTTCAAATTTGTTACTCGAGGTCATTCATCAAATGCCATGTACATTAACAAAATGATAAAATAATGTGTAGGACATACATAATGTGCAGGATATAGTCATAACCATTATTTTGAATCAACCTTATATTACCTGGATATTTTTAGGTTTGATGTGTATCCCATGTATTCGTTAGATGAAAGACATCATGCCAAACACTAATTTTCTTTATGTAGACCACACAGTTGCATCACTTAGGTGTGTCAACTTTGTGCATCCTTTAAAATTTTGTTAGGTTGTTATGTGGGTAAGGTATTTTTGTATTCCACTAAGTTGGATCAGTTGCTTAGCTGTGTTGGGTGCTTATGTGTATTAGGTATGTTCCATCTTTGTGAATACAATTTGACATTGTTAATATAACATTGTAAATGCAATTGGATCGTGGTAAAAAACAATTAAAATATAAATTTTTGTCATTACGTAATATTGTAATTGTGCATTGTTCTCAAATTTATAACTGATATCTCCACGCAATCGTAAAATCTATAAAAAATTGGGAACATGATCACATAGAAACATTCTTGGCCACATGTGTATAATAACACTTAAAATACTGAACCATGAATATCTCAAGAGCCTTGATATGAAATTTTTTTTATATCATGAAAGTTATAATACAAAAATAGAAGGCCCATCTATGGCCTGTCAAGGTACATGCATCAAAAACATATTTGATGTACATGTGCAAACAAAAGTACATCTATCCTGGACCACGCCCCTATCTTCTAACTCGAGATTGTACATAAAAATACATATTTGTCCTGGACTAACACATCAAAAATCTAACTTTCTCTTGTTTTTCCCGGACCTTGATGCTTTTCGCCTCTGTCTATAACCACTGTGCATCTCTGGAGACTGCAAATCAATGACAATATTTCTTGATCAGGTAACTGAACTAGTACTGTCCAGCAATAAGAAAGTTTGAAAATTTAAAATATGACTCAATTGTAAATAAAACAAAGACTCACTGCATCCGTCGAGGGTATAGGTGCCTCTAGTGTCAAGGGTATAGGTTCCTCTGGTGTCCTCCTCCTTGCAGAGAGTCTCTCTGCAGATAAAAGAAAATATGTCAATTATCTCAAGAATTATCAACATGTACATGAATGAGAAAGTACTAATCAATTATGTAAAAAATGAACATCTCACCGAAAAAACCATTTATAGGGGATTATGCTAGGACTCTTCAGTAGTAAGAGGAGTCGTAGGTTGAACATCAACCTCAGTTGCGTGCACTAATGGACTAGGGTGTGGCTACACTCACCAAATGATAAAATAGTTAGACATCGTGCATGTCCATAAACAATACAAATGAAATGTACAATTACAAATATTCAAGTAGATGTACCTCAGTGTGACTTATTCCTATTGTAGATGCAACATTGACCTTAGCGTTAACAATCCCACTAAGGTCCGGCACGGATGACTCTACATCTTGATGCTGTAAACATGCGAAAATACCATTAAGAAAAACACTTGTGAAGTGAATTCATAGCTAACCAACAACTACCATTGGAAGTGTGTACATTACCGTGGGATGAGTAGGTTGATCCTCATGCACACCTGCTATGTTCAAGGAAGAGGGCTTTCTGGTGTAAACAACCACCTTATCTATGTTTGGACTACGGGGAGATCCAAACCAAAGAGGCGGTGCAGGGATCTGCGATGATGTCTGCAGTCATAAAGTGTTACCATAGTTAGACATGGAGTTGAATGGATGGAATAATATGTACTGAAAAACTAACATGTTTTAATATTCTTACCCCTTCCTGGGACATATCTCCCCCATGGGAGTGACCGCTTCCATCAATTTCTTTCCCCTCTTCAGATGCTAATAGCATCTGCAGGTTTAAAAATTATAAATATTAGCGATCTATAAAGGAGTGTACAGTAAGAAATTTAAATAGTTCGAACAAGATTCATTCATAACCCATGTACTTACATTCTTCAAGTAATCATAAATTCCACCTTGGACTATGTCATTGATATCAACGTCTCCAACATCACGTTCTAAGTGGGGTTCCTGCAACTTCAAAAATTGTAAATATTAGATAATTTAATAAATTAATCAAGACTAATACATGCATTAACAAAATGATATGTATTAACAAAATGACAAATGTTTAAATATTACCTCAATGGTGGTTGTTTGGGCCTCGGGTACAACCACACCGGGTGCAATACCACCCCCGCGAGAGGCATCAATCTCTTGCAAGAGTAAATATTGCATATATTACAAATCTTTTAATATGTTACATATAGTATGGAAAAATTAAAAATTGAATAATAACAGAGTTTTAAAACAATGTCCTTACCTGACCACCAGTCATCGTAGTGGTACCATGTCTTGGTCCAGGACCATAACAGGGTCCCCCACATGATGTGCAGACGTGTGGCTCGCTCTAAGGCACATGGGATGTCGGTATATCCCCACCAATAGATGTCCCTCCACCACCAGAAGCTGGTGGTTTTACACCAATAGAGGAAGAGGGTGCTCTCTGGTCAATAGTGGTCATGTGTTGACAGACCATCTCAGCTAGACGAAAAAATTCCTCCTATGTCTGGGAAACCATGTCATGTGCAGGAGGGATGTTTGCCCTCGGTAGCTAGGCATGGGGTGCAGGTATCTATGGATTGGAATCTCTATGCCTAGCATTGGGTCAATGTTGGGGAATCCCCCTACCAACTCCCTGGAAGCCCAAAATGTCAAAATAGTTGGCATGTTTCCCCATCACAAACTTTGCATACAATTTTTGGAGGAAGTACAATGGTACTTCCCTATTGTTGTGAGGGGAATGTCAAAAAACCATGTACCACCTATCCATCCAATTGTCTCTGATGAGTGGAAAGGTGCACCACTCAATAGAAATATGTGGCCTGTTGATCTCTAGAATGTCATCCGTCCTAGCACTACAAAATTTCAACCCAAAATCCGACGCCTTGCATGTCTGAAATCTGACACTTCTCTGTCTCATTTTCGACACATACACTTTTTTTTTGGCGTCAGTGGCATAACGTCGGATCTTCGACCATCGACTAATAAGGATCGAAGATCTGATAGACCATTGGGTCGCATATTCGACCGTTATTCCTTCCAAAGTGCCAACCAAAATTGCATAAACCATCAGAACTCCGACGTCCTTCGACCCTTGAAGCGTCGACCGTCCGACGAACAAAAGTGTCTGAGAAATGGCGGTGTCGTCGGTTTTTAATTCAGACAGTGTCGATAATCTGAGACAGTGTCGGTAATCTGACGCACTCCGACACTAGAAGAGTTGGTTTTCCGACGCAGTCCGACACTTAAAACCATTGGTCGTCCGACGGGAGGAAGCGTTGAAGTCATGGCACGGCCATCGAATGGGCTGACGGGAGTGTCGGAAGAACGTCGAAAAAGTGAGGCCAGTTGATGGATTTAAAAAAAATATTCCAAATATTTCACTTACGGCCACATGGTTTCATGTACAAAGGTCACGTAATCCCATGTCCGCATGTTCAGGTGCTGTTAGTGCCCAGCTTCCTTGTCTATCATAGCTGTTTACATTGCTGATAGTCCCCCAATGAACTTTTCCCATGAGATTGGTTGGTTGGATTCTACAATTTGCCCCATGAGGTTGGATAGTAAGAAATTCTCTTTGTTCATAGCAAGTAAGTCTTTATGTGAACATTGTATATAAACCAAGGGCCATACACAGAATATTTTGCTGGAGCTCTTAGAAGCAGAAGAAGGACCAGGTTAATCCAAGAGAACCCCAACTTACCCACTTAGAAATGGCCTATGTGACTTGGATTTCGAGAGAGTCGAAGAAAGGTTGCTTGCAATCAAGTTTTCCTAGTTGAACACAATGCAGTGCTTCTCTGGGTGAGACTATTAGTTGGAAAGTGGAATGAAGCAGTCCCCATACACTGTCTGTGTCCCTGACCTCCATTTTGAGTTGACTAAAGTTCTAAAGGGTGGTATTTTATAACATGATTAAGATGAAATGGGTCAAAAGAATTGTGTTTATCCTTCATATGCATTGTGATAATTGTATAAGTATCTGCATAAGTTTCTCCCTGTATAATAAAGAGCTCTCACGCAAAGAGTGCTTTACATCCCCAATCTTAATAAGTGATGATGGAGGACACTGAACCTATAGAGTCTCTAAACAGAGGGGACCAAAGGAAACAACTAAGATAAAAAAAATAATAGAAATAAACTTGCTGACCAAGAGGCATTCAATACTTTTAGAATAGTCTAGCTTTGCTCAAGGAAGGGATATAGAATAAGATTGAATCCTACAAATACATAACCACTTCATATAGAAAAGAGACAAAGAAACAACAGATTATGTTACCTTAAATCATTATTAATAATGTATAGTAGATATTTAACTTCACTCTTGAAAATTCCAAACAGCCAAGGTAAGCACATATTGTTCTTGCTAAATGAAGTGGCTAGATAATAGAGGGGTCAAAATTTATAATGATGGTAAAAAACCTATCCTTGGTTGCAAAACAATGCAGGAATTTTAAGAAGTAGAGAAAAACATCTAAAGGATTCAAGAACACAGTATACATTGGGGCCCTAAGATGTCCACTCTGTGGATCAATTCATTCATTGTAATACACTAAATAATAAACTCCTTTTCCAATTAAACATAGAATTGAGCGAAAATCCAGCAACAGTCAACAAGCATAAGATGCCAGTATATTAGATAAAAAAATTAACATACATCACTCATTTTCATTCCATGGTGCTTAGCCTGTTGTTCGACGAAAGGTCAATCAAAGAAATCTCCATTATACGTGACATAAATCCCAGGCTTAAATTATTGCATGTGATTGAACCACCGCCTAAGAAGCTCTGTTTAGAAAACACAGCAAACTTCCAGGGGATCAATACTTGTTTTCAAAATTATAGTCTTAGGGTAAACAGTAAATGGAAGATATACCTCATTTGGCACATTTGCTACTTTGAAATTTCCTTCAAATTCTGGTTTTGGAGTGTACTCCATGTCTTCAATTCCCCACCCCTACACACTCAGGAAACAAACGAAAAGGAATTGGAAAACTAAAGAAGATCAACGATGTTCATAATAATCAATGCAACATCAATCTGCAAACAATAAAAATCCTAAAACATAGCTGAAAGAAATCCCAAAACAAAGGATAGGTTGACCAATGGGCATAAAACAATGCCAAGTGTTTTTACCTCTCAATTTTTTGTAAGATAGCCTTGCCCATCCACGATGTGTGAAATCATCATTATCATGCCATATTCGACATCAGGGAACTTGAAAGGAAGCTTGGTTGTCTCTATATCAAAAGCACACACACGAACTTCAGCTTGTTGAAGAAGATCTGCCCTATTTTCCAAGGTAACCTTTGAAGAGTCCACTTTAATAGTGTACCATTGTCCACATCTTGCATCTGTAGGATTGCAAAATCCATAAACAAGTAAATAATGAATGTTAGTTTTTCGGTATATAAAAACTCTTGCTGCAAAGGTTGTTGAATGTGGACTTATGATGTAGAGACAAGCCATTCTTTGTTCAAAAGCATCTTGAAAACATAAAATGAAGACATGAGTGTGTTGCGAAAATAAATGCATCCTGCTACAATTGACCAAGTATTCAAACAATCTATCTCCGAAGCTATCATGCCCAACCATTTATATAAACATGTTATATAACATCTATCATTTACTAATTCAATTCAATTAAATGAGTTTTTTAAAATACTCAAGCAACATTAAATGACATTCAATTGCTTAATCTAATCAAGGAATTTAAAATATAATGATCTAACATAAATTATGTAAGCAAAAAATTATAATTAGTAAGAATATATCACCTGATAAAACATGGATAACCAAAAATACTATGTATATAAGGCCATCGATCTAATCAAAACTCCATTTCTTGCCTCTTAACTATGGAAATGTTTCTCAACACTATCTGCAACAAGTTCCAATGGAGGAGTCAAATAGCAATAGTGAAAATTATACAGTAAAAATATAGAAATAGATGTTTTTTAATGTATTCTTCCTTACCATTCATTGAGCTCCTCTCTGTTTCAAGAATAATTTAATATTCTCTACTAAACAGGACCAACCACGTGAAGGTGGAAGCTCTTATGGCCCCTCCCCCCCCTCACATCACTCTCAACTCCCCAAACCCAATGCCTATACTTGCAAATAACAATTTATTTCACTATTTCACAATGCCAATAACAATGCATCTACAATGCAAATTATTTCACTCAATAGTTGAAAAATGCTTTCATTAAATCATTCTTTATAACATTCATTAAACCATTCAATCATTCAACAGCTGAAAAAACCATTCATTAACTCATTCATTAAAACATTAATTTAGTCAATGGCAGAAAAAAAAAATATCAGTAAACAATTCAGTAAAACATTCTTTCATAAAACAGAGGGAAAAGCATTATTATTTTTTATCAATAAGAATTACTGAAAATTTGTTAGTCACTTCCTTTTTACTTTTCTTCTCTTTAAATATTTAGTTAGAGTCACATCTTCGGGAATCTGATCATCGATATCCCTACTAGTCTGCTCAGAAGGTTGAACTTCAGTCGAGGGGCGATGAATTTCTGCAATAATGTCAAAATCTTTCATTAATATATTTATATTTTGATAAATATGAGTAATTCATTAAAAAAACATTACGAATGTGTGTTTTTTCCTGCCATGTGCACACCAACATGTTCAACATTATCTTGTACTGGCCCAACTTGTTCCGTGTTATGATCTGCAGCTACATGCTTTGTAGTTGAATTGTGTAGAATTAGAATTAATGTTCATCATCTGCATTAATGGTCTATAAAAAATAGTAGCACATTAATAAATTCATTACCAGGATGAGAAGCATGATCTTCGTTTGGTTGGTCATGTACTTCATCCTCGACATGAACGAGATCGTTACTTTCCTACACAAAAAGGAATAAATAATTTACGTTAGTTTATTTATAAGGAACAAATTGCATGAGCATTAATAAATTATCATTAAACTATACAGTTTTCACATACCTGGGCACCAGATGGATCAGCAGAAGATCGTGCAGTATTCACAGACAAGCTTCTCCGGCGTTCAACAACGGCGTCAAAGCCATGTTCAAAGCCAAGCTTCTTGTAATCCGCACTGGGCAATTCTTTGAACTAGTCGGCCTTCATATTTGCATGATGTCATTAATTTTAAAGCCTTTTGTCAGAACAAAAGAAAAATAATAATCAGTATGATATTTGGATGCGGATTCGGGTTTTGCGATACTTACATATCGGGCCGCCAAGTTGGAGTAACCACCAGGCCCAAGCTTGTGTTGGCCAATTTTTTCAATTCTTGCCTTTGTGGCCTTAGATGTGTCCGAGAGCCTAATTAATTTTTTAAATACATTAGTCTATGTACCAAAATTGATATAAAAACTAGTAATAATAAGGCTTACCACTACATTTTGGAATGAATTGCATACATCCCTATTCCACCTGGTGGTATCTTTCCTGATTTTCTCAGGCCCTTCTCTTTTCCATCTTCCACCAGGGCTTTCCACTCCATAGATGGAATCATTGGACGACGCTCATACCTAGGGTTCTTTTCTAGGTGAACCCTATATTGGTCTCGGACAATATTTAGATGTTTTCCAGTCTTCTGTAGTACCTTCGATGTATCAAAGGTATCTTTTCCGAACAGACTAACCAAGCGATTAGTCAGATCATCCTTTAAAGATTTTGGCTACTTGTTCCACATTGTGCGGATGGTGGGCCCGAAGATATCCAAGGCCAAATCATATAGATGTTTATAAAATATATCATTTCCTACAAAACATTATTGCCATCATTAGTGAACATTAGAAAATATTATCGGTATATTAGACACAAATTATAAAAAATAAATTGAAAAATCTATAATGACCTGGAATCCTCTCTATCTTTATTGGAACCAGTTCTTCATTCACCAAAAATGTACACTTTATTGAACCAGTGTTAGTCACACGAGAAGATCCAGGAAATGCTTCCACATCTCTATCTAGCCCTGCATCCACCCCTTCTTCTACATCATTTGTTGTGGGTTGGGCACCATTGGCTTCACCCTCTGGTGCCCTCAGCAGTGTCACAGAGCGTGTTGCCAATTGTTCAGTGGACAATATGGGAGCAGTATGCGGTGTACGTGGAGTGGTTTGGTCACTGGGACCAACATTTCCTTGACCACCACTGATAATATCCATAGCACGCTATAAATTAAACCCATTGTATTATAAGTTCAACAACATATAAAATCAAATATTATAAAGTTTTTATAAATGAATTTTCATTTTTATTTGATAACTTACGTCCAATTGTTTACGTTGTTGTAATAACAATTGAAGCCTTTGTTCGAGCCCTTCTGCTAGTGGAACTGCCAATGATAGACGAACCAGTTCCTCATTTTGTTTTTCCCTTGTCCTTTGTAGCACCCTCAACGGGTCTGTACACTCTCTAATTTCACTATCTCTCATCATCCGAGAGACCTCATTCTGTAAAGAGTTTTGAGACGCCGTTTCATAAACGGAATCCCCTGTCTGCAATTGAAATATATATAAAATTTCTTAGTCTTTGAAAATATAGTTTGCGCAAATAATTATATTAGGGATTACATCTAGGAGTACCTGATGCCTAGCCGAGGGCGTGGTCTGATCAATAGATTGGGATTTACCTCGATCAACCACCTGCAAAAAAAGTAGAGAACATTATCACAATGAACACAATATGTATAAGCTAACAAATACAGAACAAAAAAAATAAATAAACACTATGCTACATGTTTTATATGTGTACATTTTTGAAGTATTTAGAATGTGGAATTACATTTAGTTTAAATGGTTGCCTCGAGTCTCCAGTCATCTGATCAATAGCTGGGGAGTTTCTTCGGTCAATCTGCAAAAAAGGTAGACAACATTACCATCATGAACGAAACCATAAAAATGAAAGAATACATAACAAAATAACCATAATGCGTCACGATAGACATGTTTACGATTTTAAAGTATTTGAAATGGAGAATTACATTCATGTTTGGCTGTTGCCCTGATGCTATAGTTAGCTGATCAATAGCCGGTTGGCTTCCCTGATCAACACTCTACATGGAAAATCGATAATATTATATAAACGAACCTAATATACTAATGAAAATACATAACAACATATCTATATGTCCATCCTAAAATTTAATATTACATTGGCAATATCGATATATACCTGCTACCTTGACTCGGGTCGATAAACATCTATGGAGATGGAGGTGCCCCTGAGAGAACCCTGCATCAAAAACATACTAACTTGTTGATATTGTTGTTGTTACTTATTGAAACTATTGTTGTTACTCACCAAGAGTCTTGAAATTGTTTATTTTATTGTTGTTACATGTCTGTAATTGTTATTTCTATGAGCGCTAGTAGTTTCTTGACTAACACATTTCATAATTAGAGTTAAACTTTAGATTCATGTAAAGTTTTTTTAAATAGATATGTATTATGCAATTAGTATTTGTCTAAGTAAATTATGGATCTCATTATAGGGTCATACTTCCGCTACTTTTGCTAAGTTTCAGTTGATAAATTATGATATCAATTTTCTAAAGAAGAACACAAGGGATCAAATTTAACTCCTGGGATACCCAAAGCTTGGCTGTCAGAGAAATATGAGAAACTTTTATTTGCCATAAGGAATTCTTTTACATGTGAAGGAATATTTGACATAGTATCCATTTCACTTTAAAATGTTGTTACATTTCATTGGAAAAACATTTTTAGACATCCCTTTTTATTTGTACAGAAGTCTAGGAAAGATGGCACATAGGTGCAGCCGAAAAAATATGAAGAAAGAGTTGCAAATGTTGAAAGATGAGGTCAGTGCTAGTAATCTAAAACTTCTTGCTGAGGCAAGAGATAAATTTGATGAAATTAGACCATAACATGCTTAAATTTTAGTATTAGAGCCTTGGAAAAGGTTTGAAAGCGTCCAGACACGTTTTTGCACAAAAAATGCAGTTTTCATAAATGTTGCAGTGCCAACAGTGTAAAAACAACGAAAATTCTACAAAAGTTCTGAAGGTGAAACTTTTGTAGGGCTTGCACTGTAAAACAGAGGAAAATGCTACAAAAATTCTGGAAACGCAGTTTTGCAGCACTTTGAAAGGAAACGCAGTAATGTATGCTATTTTGTAACTATTCCTAACATACACAACCTTGAAAGGAAACATCTCGATGGAACAATGATAATTCTTATAAACAAATTACAATTAAATGTAAATAATATTCCCAACTATTAAAGACACCATCCACATCCTTCTTTTGATAGATTTAATACAAACAATTTATTACTATGAATACAGTAATAAAAATCTCCTAACCAAATACTATACTTTTACTTTTATAATAAATTGCTATTGGATTCATTATTGTTTTTCATAACTTAAATTTAAAACCCATTACTCATTATAAGCCAGTCCAATGGATCTATATCCTTAAGGAGTCTAATATGATCTCAAATAATTTATTCATAGTTCGAAAATAATTAGTTAACACTTTAAAACTAAGGACTTATTCCTAAATCATATCTTTTGTGAGATATAGTTCATGTGGACAGAGTTCTTGAACTCTGTTCTCATGGACAGTTTTTGTTTGACAATGATATTGACAAGACTTTGGGCCCCGAACTAGTGTGTTTTTCAAGGTCCTGGCTTTGAGAGGATCTGTTCCCTATGGTATATTTTTTATTGATCCAAGGTCGTTCCCTAGATATGGTACCACTCTCTGCCTTAAGACCTGCTCTTTATTGGCACCGCCATAACGGGTACCCTGTGGTGGGGCGGGTGATTGGCACCCCCTTATTACTTTATTTATTACTTTCCTTTCCTTCCTTATGACTTGCCTGAGCTGGAAACATGAAAGTCAACCCCTACCCCTTATTTCTCTTTCCTTCTAAAAGATTAAGGGCTTCTATTCCCTGTAGTATCTGACCTTACCGGTTGAATATGAGGATGAACTGGTCTGGTGAATTAATACCTCCTTGTGAAGTAAGACCTCCTCATTGTGGAAGTCTTTATTCCCTTATTATTTCCATAAGACAGTCTGACCTTCCTCACCTTAAGAGGGGTTTTACTAGTTGTAGTCAGGGGCCCCAATTTCCTAGTTCTATTTTAACCATTCGACAGGTCCGAATAATCAGTATCTTCGAAGTACTTCTTTGGTCAAGCCTGTCTGTGTAAAACTAGAGAAATTTCGTAATTACATCTATAGAGGGGAGCAGTATAAACACTAACCAAAACGCCCCCAACCTGCCGGAATCCGGAAAATCAATTTTGGTCTAAATCGAAATTTAAAGTGGTTAAATCACAATTCTAGCGATTTGGGTCAATTTAAAATCATGGATTTGCTCAGAGACAATCACATACAATTGCAGAAATTGTAAAATTGTGAAAATAACCTTTCTCCAGCAGAAATATGACCGTGTTTTATCAAAAATACGCCCGGGAAAATGGGGCATTTTAGTTTTCTTTTATCCTACGCGCCATAGATGCGCTACAAAATGAATGATCACTATAATAGTGAGTCACAGATACGAGAGGGGGTGAGGCGTGAAGCTCTATTCGAAGCTCATGACCCGAACAACGAGTTTCTCATTTGTAAGGTAAGAAGGTATGTTATGAACAACGAGTTCATAACCCACTAAATGAGGAAGGGTCTGTCTGCATTCAAGCTTGTCCCACAAAGGAGAAAACATCACAATGCGCACAAAAAACCCTTGTCACCCAAAAACCCTTGTCACAGGATGCCCAAAAACCATTGTCATAGCATGCCCAAAAAAAGGAGGGCATGATGCTTACCCGTTGAGCCATGAGCTCCAAATCCAAAACTAAAACTCCAAAACGTGAACCGTGTGCTCCAAATTTGTACCGTCAGCTCCAATTCTCAAGCGTGAGCTACAATTATCAACGGTGAGCTCCAATTCTCAACCCTGGCCTCCAATTATCAACCGTGAGCTCCAATGTTGAACCCTATGCTCCAACGGACCTACTACCAAATTCACAAGAACCTCCAAATTGAACTGAACTATCCAAAATGAGTCGCGGCAATGTCCAAATACACTTGTGATTTGTTATTATATATTATATGTTTTTTATTTTTATTATATATTATATATTTTTTATTTTATTTTTATTATATATTATATGTTTTTTATTTTTATTATGACGATTATGATTATGATGTTCATGTCAATGATGACAATGATGACAATGTTGTTGATGATGATGATGATGTTGATGATTTTGATGATGATGATGATGATGTTGATGACGACGATGACAATGATGTTATTATATAGTAATATTTTTGATAAATACGAGTAATATTTATATTTTGATAAATACGAGTATATTTTGATGAAGATGATGATGATGATGGTGATGATTATGATATTGAGGCCGACGATGATGGTGATGATGATGGTGACCATGATGGTGATGATGATGGTGATGATGATGACGATGATGGTGATGAAGTTGATGATGATGATGTTGATGATGATGGTGATGATTATGATGTTGAGGATGACGATGACAATGATGATGTCGACGATGACAATGATGATGATGATGAAGATGATTATGATGATGATGAAGATGATGACAATGATGATGATGATGTCGACGATGACAATGATGATGATGACGACGACGACGATGATTATGATGCTGATGAAGACGACGATGATGATGAAGATGATGATGATGATGACGATGATGATGATGACGATGATGATGAATATGATGCACCATCTGTATCATCATCTGTGTCAACATTGTAAGGATTGGCCATATCATCATCGTCATCATCATCAGTTACGCTCATCGTGTCATCGTCGGAATAATCTTCAATGGCATTGTCTGCTACATCATCTGATTCAACTATTCCTTGGACATCTTCTGTTGGATCATCATCGTCAGCTAACTCAAGTTGATCATGCTCTTCGTCATCATATTCTTCTTCCAGAGAGCCCTCTTCATTACCATCATCTAGGTTATACTTTACCGGCCTTCCCCTTGGATCGTGTCTCACAACAACGACCAGCCTGCTTTACCTGGAACCTCTAAGTAAAATACTTGTTCATATTGGCTTGGAAGAACATAGGGATCTGTTCCTGGCTCAAACAACCTTGTGTTTACCATGGCAAATCCATTATCATGTTCAATAATAGTTATATCAGGATCACGTTGATTCAATCGTAACCTGTACCATTTGACAACGAATAGAACTGCCTTAAAGGATTTAAAGTCACACTGTATAATATCTTCCAAATACCCATAGTATAAATTTTCTGAGACTTCTAGATGTCTGTCAGTTCTAGATGAAACATTCGTAACCTCAAAGACAGCCGAAACCCCAGAATCTGATGTTTTCTTTGTTTCATCCAGTTTTTTGATCCGATATCTACCTCCATTGCAGACCATAGCCTTATGGTGTTTTACCTGCAATAAGCAATACATGAAAAAATTACACAACCAATCAGTCCTTATGCAACAATACATGGAAAAAAAGAACATGTACGTCAACAAGTAATTTGCGAAATAAAAGATTTAGAGGGATATTTGATTATTTATATACTTGCCATTTTATCTTTTACACCATATGCCAAATCAATTTCCCTTTCTGTTAGATTGTTATCTCCATTGTGTTGTGCTTCTTTTACCAATGAAGCCACACCTTCCCATGATATTCCATGACTAGATTGTGCGCATCGTTCAATCCATACCTCTATCCAGTCAAGATTGTTTGCGATGTATAAATGAATTGCATCCCATTCTCGACCATCTGTTTAATGACAATTACCATTAAAATCAAAGAAAGGTGTAAATATCCTAAACAAAGACATATATGCTCTTAATTGAAGCAATTATGACTAGAAAATACAATTAGAATATGAAGGATATAATAAAAATCCACCAGCTAATAATTACCTTTCAGCTTCCTCAATATACCTTTCCCCTTCAGTTGCTCCCCTTCAAATTTGTTATTGGAGACCGGATCACAAATGCGAGGTAAATTGAGCTTTGACGCTAAAATAGGAAGATATTCACTAACATACAACATGTTTTGGTATATCGTATATCCTTCCATCATAGAACCCTCCAGATATGCTAGTTGTCTCACCAAACCCTTCATAAATTTCAAGTGCCTCTCAACCATCCACATGGACCTTCAGTGCATAGGTCCACACAACTCAATCTCCTCAACTTGGTGTATGAGGTAGTGTTCCTGTGCATTGAAAAATGCCGATGGTAGATGCTTTTGCATTTCACACATGAGACGAGGAATTTCTCTCCTCCAATACTTTATATCTTCTTTATGGATTTCTTTAGATGTCAACCATATACAAGTGATGCAAACCAATAATGATATTTAACAAAAACAAACATTAAATTACAATAAATGCAAGTAAAGAAACACTAAGCACATGCAAGTAATCACTAGTTACCTCATGTATTTACCAAGATTATATATAACTTGTTTGACATTGTTGTCGAAGTTGTCTAGGAGAGAGAGAGGTAGAACATACTGTATCAATATACAAACCATGCCATTTATTAAAAAAAGAGTATACAAACAAGAAAATCTTATATGGACATAACAATAATAATTACCTTGATGAAGACATGTCAATCATGTGTTTTGACCCCCACAAAATCACCTTTTTTAGTTATGATATTCTTCAAGTTTGCACAAAAACCGGTGGAAAATTTAATTTTCCGCATTACTTCTTTGACAACATTGCTTTGTTGCTCCGTAAACATCCATGGAATTGAGTTTATATTAACTTGTTCTCCATTGGTATGAAATTGGATGACGTCTTTCATTGCATGGTTGCTTTCTTGAATGTCTTTGCACACTTTCACAACTTTATCTTTCTCCCTCCTTAGCTCTAGTAGTCGCCATAAGGTTTCAGTAACATTCTTTCCAATATGCATTGTATCAAACAAATGAGAAATTTGTAGGTGCTCATAGTAGGGTAACCTGCTGAATTGAATAGGATAACTTTTCATTCCTCGTGGAAGACCATTAATGCCTTCATGATCATGATGGACATCATGAATATTAGTTTATAATTAATAAATTACATCATAAATCAAATATGGCCACTACAACAAACAACTCACAATAAAAATTAAAATACATAGAAATTCATATACTATGATCCATACGTACCATGATGACGATTTCTATTGTATTGCATCTTCCAAAGATGAGGTGTCATTCTCCGTGGTTTTAATGCAGTCTCCTGCTTCCCATTGAAAAGATTTCTTTCAGTTGTTCTATACCTGTGATTCTTAGAGAGGAAATGCCTATACTCATCAAACACCTCCTTTCTTAAGCTTTTTGAACGTCGAGATTTTATCTTAGGACCACAAACTGGACATGCAAATTTACCCTTTGTATGAAGACCTACAATATTTACATATGGAATATCTATGTCAAATATGTTCATTTATAAAATATTCTAACTACTCCATATCATTGAATGCAATTAAAGTGGAACTTAAAATTACAAACCACAAAATGAAGTTAACCCAGCTGCATCGTGTATTGTCCATACAACCATTGCATGGAATTGAAATTGCCTTTGTCTTATTGGTCTAGATATGTCATACATAGTTATGCCATTCCATAACTTCAGTAGCTCATCTATAAGAGGTTGGATGTATACATTCATATCTTTGACTTGGAACTTACCTGATTCATAATTTGAAGAACATATAAAATATATCATTATGAGAACCATTAAGATATATAAACCATGCAAAAGAGTAAAATAATAGATATATATATGAAATTAAGATACATATTACGACAAATGAGATGCCACAACTACATTATAAATAAAACAGTTTTCGTCAATAAAACATGGAATAATCATCGACAACATTATGTGATCCCTCTTTATTGACAACAATGGAGGAATGCTATTGTTGATAACAAAAATAGGCCACACCGTGTAAATGGATTTAATCTGTGCAAATGGATTAACATCATCTGCTGCCAAATAAATCCTAAGATTACATGGTTCTTCTTTAAAGTGAGGCCACTTTTCCTCAATATCTCTAAAAGCAGTACCATTTGCAGGCATTCGGATAACATCATCTTGACTTCTGTTCCTAGCATGGTAATCCATAAATTGCACTATGTTTTTGCACCTAAACAGTCGTTGCAAATGTGGAATGATGGGAATATAACGAAGAACCTTCTGAGGCACCTTTTTTGTTACTTTATCTGTACGATATCTACTTACATGACATTCTAGACATTCTGTTGCAAATTCATGCTGATTATAATATATAACATGGTCATCGAGGCATGCATGAATTGCTTCATAATGCATTCCAATCTCTTTCATGATGGAAGATAAAACTTGATATGTGTGAGGTAAAATATTTGATGGTGGTAACAAAAAATCAGCTATCAAGCTACAAAAAAAAGAAAAAAATTGTTAATGTAATAAATAAATAATATTAACGAAACACGCTTCATCCGTATGATGATAAATAATGAGTTAACAATACAATTATTAGAGGAATGCAAATAAACTTTATCACGATCCTATATATGTGATGGATTATTTTAGATACCTCAGCATACGTGTGATTGCAATGTTTGAGAGACCATTCATAACCTTCAAGTTCATTATCAACAATATAGTAGAGAGAAGATTTGTTTTGGAGCCTTCATAAAGGGGTTCATATGCCTTATCGAGAAGAGGTATATCGTGAACATCAAAGAAGTCATCATCTTTTGCATTATCAACATCATCGTCATCCATTCTAACGTTAAATGAATCATGGATCAATGTATTTGTACCATCATCTTCAATTACATTATCGGCATGATCATCTTGTTCAATATGATCATTCACTTGTTCTCCATTAAACATACACGCTCCATGATCCTGATTTTGAACTTGTTCTGAAAGCACTTCCTTTGGACGACATGTTACAGGGTGTCTTTATTTTAATATAAATACACGGAAACATCAATATATATACATTAATATATGAAAAAATAATAATACATACAATTACCAAAAAAATGAATATAATAATGTTTATAATGCTAAACCTACAAATGGACAATATTCGTTCCCCCCCTCAGTGTGTCCATGTTCCCTGCAATGTTTTGTGGCTGTTGAGATCAATATTCTTCTCCTCTTAAATCCCCTGCATTGAGTACACAGACAATAACATTTTCCATCACCCCTTTGTTTCGTTGCATCCCATAGTCTAGCAAGCAATTGTCAGTTGTCTTCGTTTGGATCCGGAATATTTAATCTATTTGACATTTTGTCATAAACTTCATTAATGAATATAACTGGTTGTCTTAAAAATTCAAGTTCCAAGCATCAAGGTTTTGTCAAATGGAGAGAAGTCGAAGAATAAAAAATTCCCGGCAAACTGTCTATCGATGAAAAAAAAATTCCCACAACCACCCGTTGAAGAATAAAACTATTCTTGAAAACGTCTGTCGAGGAACAAATCATTTTCGCAATCGTCCGTCGCTTCCACAACAAACATGTCGAAATGTTTAAAACAATTTATATTTATAATGGCCATGCGTCGGATATTCGACGCCTTGAACATAGTTACCGTTGAAAGTATGGGACCATAAAATTTAAAATCATGTAAACCTTATAAAAAAAATCTATACGGACCATCGGATATCCGACTGTTATGGGTCGGATATCCGACTTGTGTTTGGTTCATAGCCGTCGAAGATCCAACAGGGAAGTGTCGAATAACCGCCACTACACCAGTCGGAAATCCGACGCATATCCGGCACGGAAGTGTCGGATAACCGCCACTACAAGAGTCGGAATTCTGACTCCCAAGTGTCGGATAATCGACGACGCTAGAAATATTTTTTTCTCGGCATTCTATAGATTGATTTCTGTCCGACACATCCGTGTGAAATGTCGGATGACGTCGGATTCTGTTGTCATATTTTGGGTTCAAATCTTGTAGTGTAGGAAATCTAAATAATGAATAGATTTGTTGTTTTGTTATTTTGATCTTTTTACCTCGTTGTAACTTAACCCATTAGTATTGTTGTCTTTTCCTCTCCCTGTAAGATGCGATGCTATAGAAAGCATCATTCAATCTTGTGATCGTATCAACAAAATACAACAAAGAATCTGACAAGGAGTGGCAGAGCTCATCTCCACCCCTCCAAGCAGAACCAATCTCTCTCAAATGGGCAATAACCCTCAGTATCTTCACATTGTTATCCATAGTAGCCACTGTAATCATAAATACAAATAAAATATCATTAGAAATATAAACACATGATATAATGACATATCTAAGCACTGAAAACTGTATAACTAATGTACGACAAATAACAATATAAACTAAATCTATCATGTAAATTTAAAAATTGATGTTGAATTTTACAGTAAAGAATAAACATTTAACATTTTTTCATTTCATATTTATGTCCTACATTCAAGTATTAATTCCAATTTTTAAGCATGCATGTGTACATAAAGTGTCTTGAGTGCATATGTTGATTGCGAAGCTCCTCTAGCTTCTTTTAAGGCTTGGATTATGAAGTTTCGTCGAAATTGTGAGGTGCTGACTATTGCCTTTGCAGGACCATCTCCCAGATTGCGGGTAGAGGCAACAACTAGACCCTAGAATACGCAACATAATGTGCTGTTGATGAATAAAATCCCAGTATAGGCAACGATTTTGTTAGATATGTAATTATTTGTTGTAGCATGATGTTTTTTGGACTCCAAAGTCTATTTAGCAGATCTTTATGGATTTTATGGTTGCAAGGGTTCCACTGGATTATATCATGTATGATAGTATGTGATTGGCATGTTTAATCATACACATCAACCTACCTATGTATCTTCATGTTCATAGAGTCTATTGTTGAACTTTGTTTTCTTGACCTTAACCAAAAAGTACCCTTCGTTCAAGACGAAATATTTGTTAAAAGCATGGGAAGCTTCTATACCTTATTTTAACACTTGGATTAGGAAGTTTCATAAAAAATATAAGGTGTTTATTGATGTTCTTGGAAGACCAACTTCGATATTTCAGATAGAGGCAAGGGATTTACCATGTTTGTTTATGTATTTTAGGGGAATATATGAATTATACTTGATTTTTTTTAGTTGTATGCAAGCTTGCAACATAATTGACAAACTTTGCATATTTGTTAATTTTGGTTTGGATTCACAATGATGATTGCGAATATACATATATGCAAATAGTGAAGTTCGTTTTTTTTTATGAGTTAATTAGGGTTTTGGTTTACATTGGGCATGTAAATTACTTATGCAAACTTGCAATGTGCTTGACAAACTTTGCATGTTTGTGAATTTTGGTATGGATTCACAAGGATGCTTGTGAATATGCATATGGAAATAGTGAAATTCATTTGTTTTTTGAGTTAATTGGGGTTTTGGTTTTCATTGGGCACGGGAATTTTGGGTATGAATTTTGGTAAATAATCAAAGTTATTTAATTTTTATGATTAAATTGGGGATTTGGTTTCCATTGGCCAATTACATTGGGGTTTTTGTTTCTATTGGCCAATTCCATTGGGGTTTTTGTTTCCATTGGCCATAATTTAATTTATTTTGGTTTAATTTTTCAATTTAGGGCAAATAAATTGATGAACAAAGAGAAAAAAACATGAAAAGAAATGAGGAAAATACCTCACAAATAGGAGGTTGATCCAAGGGTGGAGATGGATGGCTTTGGCACACCCAAAAACGCGTTCTCCTAGTCGAGGTTTGCTCCAAAGAACTCCAATAACTGTGCAATGTGGAAAAAAATACGTGCTCGACCTATTTAAAAAAAAACAGGCTTTCCAAAAGGCACGTGTGATTTTGTTCACTAAAATGGAGGCGGGATTTTCTTGAATAAAATGGAGGTGCGATTTGCTTAAATAAAATGGAGACAGGATTTGGATTACTATCCTAATTGGCATGCCTGTTGGCAGCCTTGGGACTAGGCTTGGCAGGTTTGGGATTGCTTGGGATGATTTCTTTTTTTGGGATCAAGAGTGATTGACTTCACTCCACCATTGCATCTAAAAGGTCCCTCAACTTCTTGCACACACCCATGCCAATAATATTATTCTTTTTAAATGTCAAATTAAGGTCCACGTATTTGTAGTTGGGGCATGAAGGAAAATCCTCCTAAAACATCACAAACATGTGATAATGTGCATAGGCCACTGAAATCATTTCTCCTGTATTTTCATCAAAGAGATCAAAAAAGTTCTTTGTTCTAGCTGAAAGTTCTTCCTTCTATAGCTTCTTCCATATCTAATCATTTTCTTGAAGATTCATTTGGAGGTACAACTGCATAGGTTGACAACCAGTCATCGTAGTGGTACCATGTCTTGGTCCAAGACCATAACAGGGTCCCCCACACAATGTGCAGACATGTGGCTCACTCTGAGGCACATGGGATGTCGGTCTATCCCCACCAATAGATGCCCCTCCACCACCAGAAGCTGGTGGTTATACACCAGCAGAGGAAGAGGGCACTCTCTGGTCAATAGTGGTCATGTGTCAAGAGACCATCTCAGCTAGAGTAAAAAATGCCTCCTGTGTCTGGGTAACCATGTCATGTGCAGGAGGGATGTCTTCCCTCGGTAGCTGGGAATGGAGTGCAGGTATATGTGGATTGGAATATCTATGCCTACCATTGGGTTGGTGTTGGGGCATCCCCCTACCAACTCCATGGAAGCCCAACATGTCAAAATAGTTGACATGTTTCCCCATCACAAACACTGCATACAATTTTCGGAGGAAGTACAATGGTACTTCCCTATTGTTGTGAGGGGGAATGTCAAAAACCATGTACCACCTATCCATCCAATTGTCTTTGATGGGTGGAAAGGTGCACAACTCAATAGAAATATGTGGCCTCTTGATCTCTGAAATGCCATCCATACGAGGCAGTCTAAACAATGTATAGATGTGTTGGTTTGTTATTTTGAGCTTTTTTACCTCATTGTAGCTCAACTCGTGATTGTATTGTTGTCTTTTCCTCTCCTTGTAAGAAGCGATGCTATACAAAGCATCATTCTGTGATCGTATCAACAATAGATAGCAAAGAATCTTACAACGAGCGGCGGAGGTCATCTCCACCCCTCCAAGAAGAACCAATCTCTCTCAAATGGCCAATAACCCTCAGTATCTCTGCATTGTTATCCATAGTAGCCACTGCAATCATAAATACAAACAAAATATCATTAGAAATATAAACACATGATATAATGACATATCTAAGCACTGAAAACTGTATAACTAATGTATGACAAATAACAACATAAACTAAATCTATCATGTAAATTTAAAAATTGATCTTGAATTTTACAATAAAGAATAA
>LPNX010713079.1:159369-221869 GCA_001517045.1 Pseudotsuga menziesii
GTAGAAATTGTGAGGTGCTGACTATTGCCTTTGCAGGACCATCTCCCAGATTGCGGGTAGAGGCAACAACTAGACCCTAGAATAGGCGGCATAATGTGTTGTTGATGAATAAAATCCCAGTATAGGAAACGATTTTGTTAGATATGTAATTATTTGTTGTAGCGTGATGTTTTTTGGACTCCAAAGTCTATTTAGCATATCTTTATGGATTTTATGGTTGCAAGGGTTCCACTGGATTATATCATGTATGATAGTATGTGATTGGCATGTTTAATCAAACACATCAACCTACTTATGTATCTTCACGTTCATAGAGTCTATTGTTGAACTTTGTTGTCTTGACCTTAACCAAAAAGTACCCTTCGTTCAAGACGAAATATTTGTTAAAAGCATGGGAAGCTTCTATACCTTATTTTAACACTTTGATTAGGAATTTTCATCAAAACTATAAGGTGTTTATTGATGTTCTTGGAAGACCAACTTCGATATTTTAGATAGAGACAAGGGATTTACCATGTTTGTTTATGTATTTTAGGGTAATATATGAATTATACTTTATTTTTTTTAGCGATATGCAAGCTTGCAACATAATTGACAAACTTTGCATATTTGTTAATTTTGGTTTGGATTCACAATGATGCTTGCAAATATACATATATGCAAATAGTGAAGTTTGTTTGTTTTTTATGAGTTAATTGGGGTTTTGGTTTCCATTGGGAATGGGAATTTTGGGTATGAATTTTGGTAAATAATCAAAATTATTTAATTTTTATGATTAAATTGGGGATTTGGTTTCCATTGGCCAATTACATTGGGGTTTTTGTTTCCATTGGCCAATTCCATTGGGTTTTTTTGTTTCCATTGGACATAATTTAAATTATTTTGGTTTAATTTTTCAATTTAGGGCAAATAAATTGATGAACAAAGAGAAAAAAACATGAAAAGAAATGAGGAAAATACCTCAGAAATAGGAGTTTGATCCAAAGGTGGAGATGGATGGCTTTGGCACACCCAAAAATGCATTTGCCCAGACTAGGTTGCTCCAAACAACTCCAATAGCCGTTCGATGTGGAAAACAATACGCACTTGGCCTATTTAAAAAAAAACAAGCTTTCCAAAATGCGCATGCGATTTTGTTCACTAAAACAGAGGCACGATTTTCTTGAATAAAACGGAGGCGCGATTTGCTTAAATAAAACAGAGGTGTGATTTGGATTACTATCCTAATTGGCATGCCTATTGGCAGCCTTGGGACTAGGTTTGGCAGGTTCGGGATTGCTTGGGATGATTTTTTTTTTTTGGATCAAGAGTGATTGACTTCACTCCACCATTGCATCTAAAAGGTCCCTCAACTTCTTGCACACACCCATGCCGATAATATTAATCTTTTTAAATGTCAAATTAAGGTCCACGTATTTGTAGTTGGGGCATGAAGGAAAATCCTCCTAAAACATCAAAAACATGTGATAATGTGCACAGGCCACTAAAAGCATTTCTCCTGTATTTTCATCAAAGAGATCAAACAAGTTCTTTGTTCTAGCTGCAAGTTCTTCCTTCTATAGCTTCTTCCATGTCTAATCATTTTCTTGAAGATTCATTTGGAGGTGCAACTGCATAGGTTGACAACTAGAAACTGGACTTGCTTCTCTTAGATAATGCCAAGTGTTCGCTTGTGTGGCTCAATTGTAATAATATATTTTCCCTATGTACAATGCAATCATTGATTAATTCAATGACCAACAAAAGAAACCATTAATAAAAGAGAAACACAATATGTAATCAAGAAAAAAAAATAGAAGGAAAGAAACCGAAAGGTCTAAACATTGCTCCCATTTTAGAGGTAGTGGAGACTCAACATGAATCTTAATATCAATAGTTAATAGTTTCAATTTCTTTCCACCAATACCAATCTCATCCTCATGGTTAGAATTGCTTGAATTCCAATTCCATTTAATCTTCCTACAAGCCTTTGTCAAATATCTACAAGATAATCTTCTTGACCGACTGAGGTATTTCATTCCAAGAGCTACTTCATATTTTCAAGTCCTTGATATGCTTTCCAAATCTGTGTTACGGAGCACAGAGAGATTAAAGTAGACAAAATTTAGAATATACTTGACCCCCCTGCATCTAGAACACATTGTACAATTGCATTCAATGCATAGGAAATCATTGATAGTTATTTTTTTTACTATTGTTAGTTATTTTCTTGATCACCATTTAAGATTTCACATTGTGACATGCATGCAGAACCTAAAGGAAAATTGGGCAAATGCCATAGAAATTGTTTGAAAACAAAAAGCATGTCAACCGTGTTACTTGTGCTAGGGAAACTCAAAAGTTACAAACCATGCTTGGAGCATTTTTCATAAAAAAAAGTGTTCAAAACCTAAATCTATACATTTTTCTATGAAAAAAATCCCTTCGGCCCAAGAGATCATCCCAAAAGGCAGCAACACCAACCATTTTTGCAACAAATTAAATATTTACAATTTTTAAAATATGTTTGAGAACCCATAGTTTTTCCATCATAAGAGTGAGTGAGTTGATACATACTCATATTTCGCTGAAGATGATGGCGATCTCATATACCTTCTATTATTGATTTGTGGAATCGATTGGAAACCTCAAATTCACCTCATTTTCCATTGCTAACTAACTTTACATATAATTGTTAAAAAAATAAAACCAAATTAAAAAATACAACATATAATCAAAATATTATAAGCACAAATGAGACCCGTGAAGATTTAAGAAAGGTGTTTAAATTCAATACCTTTGGAAAAACAAGACCTGGTCTACTTTTTGAAGTGTTCATAAAAACTTCTAATCTTTGCTTAGTGTTTCCATTGCATGTATCATCAACCTTTCTATACCTACAAGGAATACACACGTGACATTTATAATATATCATGTTAAGGTGAAAGCTGATCAAATAGATTGCATGAAGACAAACTTCAATATAAGGGTTGATTAAACAAGTGGTGATTAGATCATCATTTCTATACTTGTGTGGAATTACAAGAGAAACTTGCTTAGAAACCGTTGCAAAAAAATAACACATAAATGGAAGAATTAAATAAAAGAAGGTGGGCATGATCTAGCTATTCAGAAGCTATGAACACCATGGCCACTATTTAATATCATAATGCACACGAAAAAAAATGTTAAACATAAGATGCAACAAAGATTCCTATGGCCAAGGATGACATATTTGTGCCATAAAGAAATGGCATTTATTATGCAATCCTCTAATATTGGGGGTTGTAAACAATAGAAAGCCAGTGTGTAGGGATTTTGGGGGGAATTGAGAAGTTTGCGAACTAATTTAGACATTTGAGAAGTTTTCTCTTTCCCTGGTGGTAGCCTTGGCATGTGGATTGTTAGGAATGCGGGCTTATTTGAGGAAAAATTCATTCCTTATTTGCAATGTGTTGTTCAAAGCGGAGTTATCTTTTTCAATTACAAGTCACCAAAGTCAGTGTCCATAAATAGCATTTTCACAAGCCTCTTGATAAACTCAGAAACTAACTCATTTTCACAAGCCTCTTGATAAACTTAGAAACTAACTCATTTTCACAAGCCTCTTGATAAAGTCATTCTAACTCAGAATCTGCTTTTAATCCCATCCACTTAGAAAGGGGCCGTTAAACTTCAATTTTCTGATGACTTAATATTAGTCATAAATCATATACTAGAAGGTGGAATTTGAAATGGGAAGTTTGTTCTCAACTCTTTTGAGGAGGTAAATCAGATGAAAACAGTTTAATTACATCTCCTTTTCTCATGTCTACAGAGAGATTAATGTTATTGTTGATAGTCTTTCCAAAAAACGTTTGCAGCTTGAGACTGGAGTTTGGTCAGTGTTGAAATCAAGGTATGGACTTGATTATTTGAACACATCAAAACAATTTATTGATTATGCATCCCTTTAGGTGAAAGTGCAGATCTTTCAAAAGGTCTTGATCCCCTGAAGTCTTATTTCCAATCTATTTTTTCCATTTGTGTAGTGTTCAAAACATTATATTAGGGTCCATTTTCTTGAATAGTTTTTTTGTAATCTATTGATACACTTCTATGACTATAAAAGACTATTTGATTTAGTTGTGTGATCTTTTAGAGAAGGACATGGTTTAGCTAGGAGATCCTTTATTTTCTTTTGGAGTTTTAGCTTGAAGGGACAATAGTTTTTTATGGTCTTGTAATGGGAATGCATGTGCAGTATAATTAGGCTGGTTGGTCAGATCCTTGGCCAAGAATAAGAAAGAGGAAAAGTTGAAACCATGGGAAGTAGAGGAAGGAAGAGAGCTACAAGACTTAAGTGGGAAGGTAATGAGACAAGGATTTAGAGGTGTACTTGAAGTTAAAGGGAAGAAATGCAACACATAAATTTTCAGAAGCTAAGGATTTGAAACTGCTATCACTCTCAGAGAGTCCTAACATTATTCCATAAATAATAGAGTACAATCTATTTTCTTGAATTTGGGTTTCTTTTTTCTAACATCAAGCTTGATAAATCTGTGAATGCTTTCCCGATGGATTTTTATTATCTGTTGGTCTATTTCCTATTTCTAATGTGGAGTCTTTATTTGGTTGCACTAGCATTGTTGAATGAGTAATTAAAATTACAATGCACGGTTTCATGTTATGTCATGCAAATCTATTGTAAATATGTCATAAGGATTTCATCTATAATATCGTCGATTCTTTGTTTGTTAAGGATAATAACAGGGTAAACAACCTCTATATGTATTCCCCAACTGTTCCAGTGCCATGAATATCAATCATACCAATGGTGGTGGAGGCAACCATGAATGGAGAGCGTTGGTAGCAAGACTGATGCCCAATTTTTTTTAAATAACATGATAGCCAAATGTTTGGTCATTAGATTGAAGGGCCTTGTGTAAGAAAGGGATGTCTATCTTTGCATAGTGAGTGTTGTAAGGTCACTTGAATGAGCACAACAGAGGTCTATGTTAATAGAAATAGGGAACAAGAATGGAACAATAAATAGAGCTAGAGTATTTTGGAGGATGGAACATAAATAGGAAGCCTTTTGTGTTGTACTTGTTGTATACTGGGTCAATTTGTTGGAACCACCAGAACCTTCAATCAATAAAGGTTGGGATGAGCTTTCTTATAAAAAATGCAGTGTCCCTTACCCAAGGATTTCTTCATAAAATAATCGAAAATGATTTTCTCATAGCTCGAATAAGAAGAGGTGTGACTTCAATTCGATGAAGGATAAATAAGAGCAAGTGGTGTTACCAGGAATGTAGATAACAAATAAGAATCCTTTATGCTATGTTGTTATTGTAGATTTAGTGTAGTTTAATCATCCCTCTTGCATAAAAAATCTAATAAGAATGGATGTGGTGGCCTCCTGTGGTGGTTTACGTTCAAACAGAAGATTTTTCATTAAAAGTTAATTTCACATTGAACAACAATTACATTATATGGAAATGTATCCACATAATAATATATATATATAGGTGAGAATTAAGAGAGCCTAAATTAAATATAGAATATAGACTTTGCATCATTTCTTATTTTTCTTAATTAAATAAAAAGTGACAAAGTGTTCACTCATAAAAGCAATATCCTAAGAATTTCAAAAACTATTTTGAATGAACTCCCCAAAATACGTACAAGGATATAAACTCTTCCATTTTATTTATTTATTTCATCACAGCCTCTCTATAAATTTAAATATTTAATTATATTTTTAATATTAGTAAAGAGACCTCTCTCGACCTCTGCCGTTCATTAAGCAAAACCATTCCTTTAAGATATTCATTTCTCTTAACTAAAACAATAAAAATATAGTTATGAAGATTTTTCATACATATGTTTAATATTTTTTATATAAAATAAAATTAGATTTAAAATATTTAATTTTAATTTATTTAAAATTTTATTAATTTTTTAAAATTTATTACAAAAGTTTGTATTAAAATAATTTTTTATAAGATACATAATAAATATTTAAAGTAAGTTTAAAATAATTTTTTATAATATACATAATAAATAATTAAATTATGTTTATAGGAAAAATAAACACGGTAGTTTAGTTAGTATAAGTTTTAGATTTTTTTTGGTAGTTTTTGGTGAAAAATATGTAAAATATTTTTTTGGATAAATTTAAATTTAGAAGTGTTTAAACTATGTTTTAGAATGCATAAATGGATTTGGCACCCTCAAATATCCACATGGCACTTACATTATGTAATTTTCATATAGTTAATATATGTGATTCTAATCTCTTTTGCAGAATTCCAACCCACTCCAAATAAAACAAGAGATGAAATATACTCGAAAAAAGTTGAAAACATAGAATATTTACACTGTAAACCATAAATTTCTTTTCACATATTTCAAAAACATTAAAATTATAAGATAATCTCATATTTATCTATTTATTTAAATAATAAAAAAATTCTTAATTATAATTCTAAAAATCAAACGAACAATAACACCAATTAAGGTTTACCATTTATGGAAAATTCCATTTATTCACTCATTATAATCTTGAAAATAATATAACATATTAAAACAAATATAGTATTAGAATTTTAATTCACATTTCAAATTTATCTTAAAAAGGAAAAATAAAGCAATCCTAATTATCAAACTTAGTTGTAATCGAGATTTTGTCAAATCGCTTGAATCGTTAATCTTTTTGTCTTTAATTTGTTTACGACGGAGTACTTTGGCCATTTTCTTTGCAGGCTCAAGCCATCATGAAGTTCGCCAGCACCAATAGCTCGAACGACTAAAGACAGTCTAAGATTACCAACAGCAAAATCGAAATGATTATGATGATGGTTAACGTCCACTCAGATTAGAATTGGTCTATCAAACCTAAAGAAACCAATTAATTAGTTTGTTTTAAAATTGTATTCCTATGCTCAAAGAGCTTTGGGAGAAGCGTCCCGAGCTCACTATAATTTTGACAAGTTAAAAGCCTAGGAAGGTCGGTATTACAACAAAGATTATGAAACTGAGATCTAATGTGGATGTACGCAGGCCACTCTAAGAGGAAGTGATTTTCATTTTCAATGTTTCTTTTCATGGTGTTTTAGTAAAATTGATGTCATCAAAAGTTTTTTTTTATTCAAATTTTAGGAAGAAAAACCAAGAAAAAATATTCACTATATTATCAAAAACTTAATGAACAATGTTTTGGTCAAATAAAAATAATGATAAAATATTACAAAATGTGTATTAAAGGTGAGGAGAGTAATACACTTAATTATCTTCATTTACTATTATTTATTATTGCATGTATCTAGATTTTCACTATCAAAGATGCAATGAACAATGATTTGGTCAAATAAAAAAAATGATAAAATATCACAAATTGTGTATTGAAAGGTTAAGAGAGCAATACACTTAATTATCTTTATTATTGCACCTAGATTATCTGTAATGTTGTTGGTCATTGTTGTCTAACAATATAGTTCTCATCACTTACCCTAACCACCACCACCATTAGGTTTCAGTTTGAGAAGTTTTATCCTGAGAATCAGGTCATTGCAAACCCAACAAGGGATGAGTAAAAGAATGCCTTATGTATCAACAAATGTATTAGTATGCATGCCATGTTAAGCAAAGCATATTGCAATATCGCTGCGAAACTTCTACAAAGCTCTAAAATGCATTTATTCACTGTTAATTTGTGTCATGTATAGTGTCATGATCATAATCAAGCAAACTGAGTGTCTCTTTGGGTGGCATAATATTATTCTTTTTAAATGCTAAATTAAGGTCCACGTATTTGCAATTAGGGAATGAAGGAAAAGCCTTCTAAAACATCACAAACATGTGACAATGTGCATAGGCTAGTGCAATCATTTCACCTGTATTTTCATCAAAGAGATCAGCGAACTTC
This sequence comes from Pseudotsuga menziesii, assembly GCA_001517045.1. NCBI lineage: Eukaryota > Viridiplantae > Streptophyta > Pinopsida > Pinales > Pinaceae > Pseudotsuga > Pseudotsuga menziesii. The sequence goes on from LPNX010713079.1 coordinate 167,261, forward strand.
TTTGTTCCAGTTGCAAGTTATTCCTTCTGTTGCTACTTCCATATCTAACCGTTTTCTGGAAAATTCATTTGTAGTTGCAACTGCATAGGATGACAACCAAAAACTAGACTTGTTTCTCTTAGATAATGTCAAGTGCTCATTTTTGTGGCTCAATTATAATAATATATTTTCCTTGTCTACAATGCAATCATTGATTAATTCAATGACCAACAAAAGAAACCATGAATAAAAGAGAAACACAATATGTAATCAAGAAAAAAAAAGGAAAGAAACATGAAGATCTAAACATTGCCGCAATTCTAGAGGCAGTGGAGACTCAACATGAAGCTCAATATCAATACTTAATAGTTTCAATTTCTGTCCACCAACACCAATCTCATCACCATGGTTAGAATTGATTGAATTCCAATTCCATCTCTTCCTACAAGCCTCTGTCAAATATATGCAAGATAATATTCTTGAATGACTGAGGTATTTCATTCCAAGACATACTTCATATTTTCAAGTCCTCAATATGCTTTCCAAATCTGTGTTACGACAGACAGAGAGATTAAAGTAGACAAAATTAGAATATACATTGAACCCCCTGCATCTAGAACGCATTGTACAAATGCATTCAATGCACAAGCAATATTTGACAATTATTTTATTGATTTAGTGATAGTTATTTTCTTGATCACCATTTAAGATTTCACATTGTTACATGCATTTAGAACCTAAAGGAATATTAGGCAAATTCCATAGCAATTGTTTGGAAACAAAAAGCATGTCAACTGTGTTTCTTGTGCCAGAGAAACTCAAAAGTTACAGACCATGCTTGGATCAGTTTTCATAGAAAAGCATTCAAAACCTAAATCTATACATTATGCTATGAAAAAAATCCCTTCAGCCCAAGAGATCATCCCAAAAGGCAGCCACATCAGCCATTTCTGCAACAAATTAAATATATACAATTTTTAAAATATGTTTGAGAAACCAGACTTTTTCCATCATAAGAGTGAGTGAGTTGATACATACTCATATTTTGCTGAAGATGATGGCGATCTCATATACCTTCTATTATTGATTCGTGGAATCACTTGGAAACCTCAAATTCACGTCATTTTCCATTGCTAACTAACTTTACATATAATTGTTAAAGGAAAACCAAATTAAGAAAATACAACAGATAATCAAAATAATATAAACACAAATGAGAACCATGACGATTTAAGAAAGGAGTTTAAATTCAATACCTTTGGAAAAACAAGACCTAGTCCACTTTGTGAAGTGGTCATAAGAACTTCAAATCTTTGCTTAGTGTTTCCATTACAAGTATCATATCAACCTTTCTGTACCTATAAGGAATACACCTGTTCCATTTACATTCTATCATGTTAAGGTGAAAGTTGATCAAAGAGATTGCATGAAGACAAACTTCAATATAAAGGTTGATAAAGAAAGTGGCGATTAGATCATAATTTCTATATTTGTGTGGCATTACAAGAGAAGCTTGCTTAGAAATTGTTATAGGAAATAGAAAAAAATAAATGTAGAAACGAAGAATTAAATAAAAGAAGGTGGACCTGATCTAGCTAGTCAGAAGCTATGAACACCATGACCGCTATTTAATATCATAATGGACAGAGAAAAAATTATTAAACATAAGATGCAACAAAGATTCCTATGCCCAAGGATGACATATTTGTGCCTTAAAGAAATGGTGTTTATATGCAATCCTCCAATATTTGGGCTTTAAACAATTGCAAGCCAGTGTGTAGAGATTTTGGGGGGCATTTGAGAAGTTTGCAAACTGGTTTAGACATTTGAGTTCAGCTTTCTCTTTCCTTGGTGGTAGCCTTGGCATGTGGCTTGTTAGGAATGCAGGCTTATTTGAGGACAAATTCATTCCTAGTTTGCAATGTGTTGTTCAAAGTGGAGCTATCTTTTTCAATTACAAGTCACCAAAGTCAATGTCCATATATAGCATTTTCACAAGCCTCTTGATAAATCTAGGGAATGGGGTTATTTTTATAGTGTGGGGCTATTTGTGGGAAAGGGGCCCAAATAACTATGATGGGATTCTAACTAGGAAATTGCTTTTAATCCTATCTACATTGAAAGGGACATTTAAACTTCAATTTTTTGGTGAATTAATATTACTCATAAATGAGATAGAAGGGGGCTTGAAATGGAAAGTTTGTTCTCAACACTTTTGAGGAGGTAAATCAAATGAAATCGGTTTAATTACATCTCCTTTTCTCATGTCTACAGTGAGATTAATGCTATTGTTGATGGCCTTTCTAAAAAACATTTACAGCGTGAGGCTGGAATCAAAGTATGGAGAAGTATTTTTTTTGGTAGTTTTTGGTAAAATTTTGTAAATTAGTTTTTGGTAAAATCTAAATTTGGAAGTGTTTAAATTGTGTTTTAGACTGTTTAAATGGATTTAGCACCTTCAAATACTCCATAGCACCTAGATTATGTAATTTCCATATATATGTGATTCTAATCTTTTTTACACAATTCTAATGAGACTCCAAATAAAACAAGAGGTAAAATATAAGTTGAAAACATAGAATATTTAGAATACATCAAAATAAACCATAAATTTCTTTTTACATATTTCAAAACTTTAAAATTATAAGATAATCTCATATTTATCTATTTGTTTAGAAAATAAAAAAATCTTAATTAGAATCCTAAAAATCAAACAAACACCAACACCAATTTAAGTTTACCATTTCCGATGACAATTTGAACTTTATAACATAGGAATTTCCACTGACAATTTAAACTTTAAAGCATAGGAATTGGCCAACAATATTCAACATGCACGGTCCACGATGTAGCTGCCACAGCATTTATTACTCTGCTGCATGTAAAATATTTTTTGCCATAGGAATTTCAACATTTTGAGAAATTTATAAAGATTGGTAATCTTAAATATTTCTCATTTTTAAAATGTGATATATATTATGCCCTATAAGCAGATTTTAAATTTTTTTAAAGGCAATTTTAACTATACACTTCTTAAAAAGACTAAAATGGGAAGACAAGCGTTCAATTTTGAACGCTAAATACATGGAATCTAGGCACAATTCACTTCTTGTTTTTCACGTGCCAGAAATAACGCATTAGGATTCTTCGCGTCACATCTGTGGAAAAATTTGGAGAGTCGACTCAGTCGAGAGACTCGAGACGCTGGCACAGACAAAAAAAAGGGGCACATGGATCACATGCTGACCGTCTCTATTTGGTCCGGACTCCGGATGGATGTCCGGCCCAATTCATTTTCGTTATAGAAATCAATTATTCCTCCACGTGGGCATATTGATCATGCCCCTAAATTTGTGTGGAAAAATGAAAACCCTCTATGTCCACATGCCGATTATACAGCTTTTGCATGCAGGGCAGCGGCGTTTTCGACTCACCGATTCTATCTTGTCATGCATAACCATACACAGATTTTCCACGCAAGGCAGCGTGTTCTACTCACCTATTCTATTTATTTATCTTGCCAGGGAAAAGGCAAAATTGTCTGTTTGATCAATCTCTTCAAGTAGCAGAGCTAAGAGAAAAAGTATTTTGCAGTGGAAATTTTGGTGATCTATAGCAACAATCGAGTTTGCCAGCTATGGTATCTGCGTTTTCTGAATTTCTACGCATTCGGAACTCCTCTGAATCAAACGGAACGGTCGTTAATGGAAGTACTGGTTTGGAATTCGCTCCTGGAAAACACCAAGACAAGCCGAGATGTATGCTTTCTTTTGGAAACACCCTGAATCTTTCTTCCCGTTCTCGTCTCAATTTTCAGACTGAGATCTTTACTGGAAAATCTGAGGGATCGAGTCATGCGGAAATTATGGAATTGTTTCCAGTAAGTACGGGTTTCGGTTCAAACCCTAGAGTTACAGAAACAAATATAACTGTGCCTTTTGCAATCGGCCTACCTGATCTGAATTCCAGGTAATTTCATCTCCATATTTGCCATTCCAGTATTTTCTTGGAATTCTTTTAATTGAGAGAAGCTTTAAATGTTAAGATAGCTAACTAATATGTGTTTTTTGCACTATTTTCAGCAGATCCGTTCCAGCAAAAGCGGCTGAGCAACCTTCCACAGCTCAACTCACTATTTTTTATAACGGAGAGATGAATGTTTATGATATGTCTGACGAGAAGGTCTTATTTTGATCCGAGCAACACATTTAATGCATTTTCGGAAAATCTTTACTGTAATTTTTGTCAAATCGCATGAATCGTTAATCTTTTTGTCTTTAATTTGTTTATGACGGAGTACTTTCGCCATTTTCTTTGCAGGTTCAAGTCATCTTGAAGTTTGCCAGCACCAATAGCTCAAACAACTCAAGACCGTCTAAAATTACCAGCAGCCAAATCGAACAGATAGCGCAACAGAAGCCTTCGAATCCTGCATTGAACGCTGTCAATGAAAATCAACCTCAAGAATCGCCACTAGGTGAGACGCGTATTGCACATATTTTATTGAAGAATAGGGCCTGGATAGAACATGAAAGGATCGAAAAGGGATTTTACAGTAGAAAATTGTTTTAACATGGTTTCTTGTTCGGAATGCAGACCTGGAAATAGTGAGGAAATTATCTCTGAAACGCTTCCTCCAAAAGAGAAAGGAGAGGTAATCAAATTCTTGAATATTTACAATCTTTTCGCAGTATATTTAGGCGATTGAATAGAAAATCCAACGATTAAATCATTTGCAGATTATTTTTAGTGTAAATTGAGATCATTCATTGATTAGGCAAATGTGTATTAAAGCGATGCTTTTTTGGGTGGAGTGCAGATTAAACAGCGTGGCACCTTACACCACGAAGGAGGCGGCGACAATGCGTTCAAAAGCAGAGAAGCATTCAGATGAGCAGATCGTACTCTCGTTGGGTCATCCGTGATATGATCGGCCGATATGTTTTAAAAAACACCTTTTAGCTGATCGAGGGAACCAACGCGCTTTCCCCTCTGTATTATCGGGTAGAACACACAGTCACAGACTCACAGGTGAGTCTCATGGGCGGCAGAAGAAACAGCAAGGCAGCTAATGGGGCAGCATTCATTCTGCACCAAAATTTACATATTATATTGTACAAAACCAGGCAGTTGTGGAATGCTATCTTGTTTGTCACATCAAAAATATCAAATGATTTGTGACATCAAAAGTAAAGTGTATCTGCCCCCGATAATTTATTTTTTTTTCTAACGGAAATCTATCCGTCCACCTGTCAATTAGCTTATTTTATCACTATGCACTTTTAAGGAGATATAGAAATCTACCTATATCACATGTTTTAATTAGGTTTTCTTAATATATTTTATCACTATGCACTTTTAAGGAGATATGGAAATCTACGTATATCACATGTTTTAATTAGGTTTTCTTAATAAATTTACATTCTAGTTTGATATTTTATAAGCAATTGCACCGGAAAGTGCAATGCAACGCCCAAAGGAAAAATAAAATAAACATAAGTAAAATAAACCGCATGAAGCGTAAAATAAACCGCATGAAGCAAAAAAGAACAGTAAAATTGATATCATGAAGAATTTCTTCTTTGTTATTGAGATTTTATGAAGAAAATTTAAGAAAAATTATTCACTATTAAAGATGTAATAAACAATGTTTTGGTTAAGTAAACAAAAATGTAAAAGGTAATAAACAATGTTTTGGTTAAATAAAAAAATGATAAAATATCACACACTGTGTATTGAAGATTAAGAAAAAAAATACACTTCATTATTGTTATTCGTTGAAATGGTCATTGTCACCTCAATCACTAATCAAGACTTTTTTGAAAGTCGAAAGTCAAAGCCTCGAGAGAGCCCTACCTCCTAGTAGAGAGCCCCTATTACCACTGCAAAGACACTAAGACACACAAATATCTTCTCTTGAAGAGTGTTAGTGACCAACTAAAACACAAAATTATCTTCTCTTCAAGAATATCAGTGACCAGTGCCTAATGGATTCTAAAAGGTAGAGTTGAAGTAATACTCCAAAATGTAATGTTATCGAACCACTTTACAAACCTATGCGTAGCAGCATATTATAATGCCAACCATGCATTCATCTTATTAAACAATACTTTCACTCATAATCGTTCATGCTTGAAACATAATGAATAGCATCACAGCGAATGTGTCAGTTGAATAAGCGTGCAATTGTAGCAGTGGGTGATAAACATAGGCTAAGAATTTAGATGCACATGTACCTGATGGTAGAATACAAATGTTTATACCGACAGTAGATCAATAAATCATATTAAAGCGTGCTCGCCCAATCCCACACGACATGTATAAACTGTATGTATGGCTCACTCATTTGCCAGCAGACTTTATGGCAATGCCAGTAATCGCAATAATAGTTGTTAGTCACGAATGGAGGAAGCAATAAACATTTCTTTTAACCATACATCATAGCAGGAATAATAGCGGTGTCAATTAAGAAATCATATATATATATTCGCTCACCAATGCCACTTGTAACATACAGCATCAAAGCATTAGCAATAAAATACAAACCATAGTCACAATGGCATCATGAAATCAATATATAAGCATATGTAGCATAACCATTACAATTTGTTGAATTATCTCACAGCAACAATGTTATTCTCATAATCATAAATCAGTAAATTGGGAGTATCTGAGCCATCCGTGGGTAACCGACAAAACCTATTCAAGCTCCCAAAACGTAAGTGACGTGCACTGCATGTGAGAAGGAAGGCTTAAGGGCAGCCTTCCAGCTGAACGTGTTGAAGAGTCAGTTGCATCAGATCTCGACAAGCGCGCGACCCCAGCAGTGAAGGTGGGTGCGAGGCTTTTGTTGAAGGAGGTAAGGGCGGAAAGTGATGCTAGCAGCATACATGGGGCAGACGCGAGGTGGAATGAGGTCAATGTGGAGGGGAATGCGAGACCCGAGGCATACCTGAGGTAGCAGCTGCAAGCTGCGTGGAGGGGATGAAGGCAGGGATCAAAATTGAAATCGTCATTGCCCTTCAAGAGCCTTCTAGCTCGTCATAGAAGGGTAACTTTTTTTTGCTATGCTAATGAAATTTAAAAGAAAAAATTACTTGTCAAATACGAAATAAAGATTATTTTTAATATTTTATGAAATTTAAAAAAAAAATTGTTGTAAAATATAAAGATTATTTTTAATATTTTTTATTTTTTTATTTGAAGGGTAGAAAATATTCTTATAATATATTAAACTTTTCAAAATATATCATACTTTTAATAAATTATATATATAATAACCAAATTATTTAAATTTTGTTAAAAAGTAAAAATAATATATGTTTATAAAAAAAACCCAACTTGTATAAATATGTTACTAGTATCTTACTAATTTTAAGACACATAATTTAGTTAAAATAATATATATTTATATAAAAAAAACTCTTATTATTCTTTTATAAGTATGTTATTAATTTCAGTTTTTATTAATTTTAAAACATAAAATAAATTTAGTTATTTATGAAGTTATCAACTATTTATTTAACATATTAGCTAACCTTTTTCATAATTTTAGAAAGTGAGCTTTCTCAAAAAAAAAAAAAAAATTTCCATAATTTTTGGAAAAAAAGCTTTCTCAAACTTTATTCTTTTTTTTCAACCCTTATTTTTTTTTCCATAATTTTTGGAAAAAAAACTTTCTCAAACTTTATTCTTTTTTTTCAACCCTTATTTTTTTTTCCATAATTTTTGAAAATAGAGCTTTCTTGAACTTTTTTTTCATAGTTTTTAGAAAGTAAGCTTTCTCACGCTTTATTTTTTTTCTTCAGAAAAATTGTATCTCAGTATAAATCCAATAACCAGCTCATAAGTAAACCCAGGAATCTGGAGATCCAATGATCAATTCTCAATTTTCATCCACGGATCAATTTGCAATTTCCTACCAAGGGTTTCTCACAGCTTGTTTGTTCTCATAGCGAATGTGTGCAATTTTCATCCACGGATCAATTCGCAATTTCCTGGTCATAGCGGTTGATTTACCAGTAAAATGCTACACTAGTTTTTCACTGCAAGTTCTCATAGCTGTTGTTGTACCAGTAAAATGCTCCACTAGCACCGTGAATTGCCACACATCGAAATTGGAAATCAGATTTTAAAGGTTAAGGTTTATTTCTCACTCCTCCATCTTGGAGAACTTTTTTGTTTGAATCTTATGTATTAGCATCTGTTTGTTATTCATTCATCTAACATCTCCTTTTTAAATTCAAGATTTTCTGGTTTTCTAGAATGAATTACAATATTTGTAATCTCCATGGAATTGGTAGGAATTCAATTTGAAGCACATCAGCTTGGGTGTGAGCAACGGGTAAATGCATGTTTATATTTTAAATTTTAAATTTTGTAATATTTTAAATTATTTATTTATATATTTTTAAATAAAATTTAATTAATTATTTTATTTATATGTTTTTACTTGTTTTCAGTTTTGTCCAGCATAAGAGCATTGACGGCTCACCTCGAATTCCTTTTGCAAACCATTATATGTACTAGGTAAATGCACATTTAATTTATTTTTAGTTTTTATAAAATTGACAAACATATCAATTTTTCCATTCAATCAATAGTTATTAGTTTTGTTTGTAATGTTTTGTAATTTTCTTTATTAATTTGTCTTTGTTTATATTCATATAGATTTGTATTTGAATAGATATTTTTATCAATTTATAATATTTCTATCAATTTTTTCTTTACTTTTGTTGTGGTTATTAATGCATAAAATGAAAGTGCATAAGTTATAGACAAATAAATTAATAACATAAAATTATGTTAATAAAATCTACACAATAAATTTGGATTTCTTTCACATTTATATTATTAAATTGTACAGTAATTTTGGCTTTGTTTCATATATATTTACAGTAATTGTATAGTAATATGAAATAAATTTGTTTTATAGAAATGTGTGTTTTTGAAAGATTTAGTAAACTTTTCTTTTTATTTTCTCAAAATGGTTTTGTTTTATATATATTTATATGTTTTGAAAGAATTTGTAAGCTTGTTTTCAGATATTATAAAAAATTGGAAATAATTTTGTTTCATATTAATTATGATTGTCTTGAAAGATTTAGTAAGTAGCATTTTTTATAATTATAATGGCAATTTATTAAAAAAATGTTATATCAATTTTATACAATTAATATTCTTTTTCATTTGGATTTTTCTTTATATATTTTAAAAAATAAATAAACTATAATATGTTTTGATTTGATGTACTTGTTTTTAAAATTTTATATAATATATATATATATATATATATTAAAACTTATATATCAATAATAAAAAAATGATAATGTTAGTTGAATGATCAAAACTAATCCTATTTTATGTTAAATTTATTGCATTGTAATTTTTTAAAACATCAACTTAAAACTCAATTTAAATATTACATGAGTTTTAAATACGAAGATAATGCATTGCTTAAAAGTATTTATATTTAAAATTATTTTTTAAAAACTAATTTAAGTTGTGAAAAAAAATTCATTGGATTAATTGTTTTATTAGTCCACATTATTCATTTCTAAAATTATTTCTCAAAATAATTTAAGTTGTGCAACAAAATAATTAGGTTAATTATTTTATATAGATCATTTTTGTTTATATTATAACATTAATTTTATTTCTCTATTTCTATTATTTAAAAACTTTATTTAATTAATAAATAGAAAATTTAAAATTGTGTATTCTTTACATCACAATTGAAATGTATTACACATTAATTTTCTAAGAAATGCAATCATTTCATTTTATTTAAGGCATGCGATTTTAAAATGTGATAATTGTATCCTCTAATTTTATTATATTTAATTATAAGACATTTCTCCATGGTTTTCTCATGAATTACTTTTATTTTAAATAGGGTAACTTATAAAACAGAAATGTCTAGAATTGGTCGACCTAAAAAGCATGGAAGACAAACAACACTTATTGATGCATTTAGATTGAACCAACATAATACAAACAATGAAGAAAATGCCCATTTTGAGCTAGAGATTAATATTGAAGAAGAAGGTCCTCCAGAGAAGAAAGGAAAAGGAGTAGCTCCTAAAACGTCATTCAAACATGGATGGAAGTTAATACATAAATGGGCATATCCGATTATAGGTCCAAATGGGGAAGAATGCATCAAGTGTGCTTGGTGTGTTAAATTCAAAGGAGATACACCATATGCAAGGGAAGGCAGTAGTACAATCCAATTAAGTGGACTAAATGGTCATGCTATTTATGAGGCTCATAAGCGTTCAATTCTACTACTGGAGAGTGAATCAAGGCAATCATGTTTGCTCATAACAAAAGATGTTGAACTCATGGTAGATGTTAAGAAATCTAGAATAACCAATGTCATGGAAACCATGTATTTTGTTGCTATCAAAGATTTACCTTTGGAAGTGTATAAAGACTTATTTGACTTGCATAGCTATAAAAGAACACCTAACATGCCATTAACCAAAGAGTATTCTTTATACAGTAATATCACATCAGGAAAAGAGTTTGTACTTGCAGCAAAAGAGGTTTACTGGAAAAAAACTAGAGATAGAAATTTGTTTGAGCCCATTTTATTACATTTTGGTGGATGAAATCACAGACAAAACAATGGAACAACACCTCATTATATATGTTACATATCTAATGGATGAAGGCAGAGGGCCATGTGCAACAAAGTTTATTCACCTTTTGAAAATAAAGGATAGTACTACATAATCAATGTATGAATCCATATCAGGATTATTATCTTAAATGGATTTATCCAAACATAAAATGGTGGGATTTGGTTTAGATGGAGCTTCATCTATGAGAAGAATTTGTGAAGGTTTAGCTGCTAAGCTACTTCGTGAAGTGCCACATTTGTTGTGTATTCATTGTGTAGCACATCGTGAAGCATTAGCTATAGAAGATGCTTCAAATTATTTTCCTGAATTTAATTATATTGATAAGTTGGCCAACAAAGTATATTCTTGGTTGGGAAAATCTACAAAGAGACATGGAGAACTTAAAGGTTTAATGGACTTATTTCAAATTGACAGATTACAGGTACTTCAAATTCATCAAATCCGATGGCTTTCTAGGGGACAGGTGATGAATAGACAAGTGTCAAAATTATGCCAGCATTATTACAAGAATGGAAACATGATAACAAAAAAATGTATAAAATGGGCACAATATTTCAAGTTCAGTTTTATATTCATTTGTTAGCAGATGTTCTAACTGAATTAAATAAGTTAAGTCTGCGTTTTCAAGAAGAACATATTCATATAACATCTACTGGTAAGCAATTAGATGTTCTTATTGAACTTCTTCGTAGAAGATTCTTGCCAGATGTGTTTGGAGCAGGTTCTCAACATGTTTATATTTCTTGAAGAAAATAGAACAAGGAAAGCTGGAGTTTATTGACAATACAAGTGCTTCACATGTGCATTTGTTAAGATTTGAACCTATACCTAATTCACTTGGTTCAGGTACTCTGGAATATTGTATTCATTTGGGTAAAGCATTTGTACAAAAGTTGATTGATTGTCTCAAGGACATGTTTATAGATTTTCCTACATTCAATGCAGCAAAACTATTTAGTCCTCGTTCATACTTTGAAGAAAAGGATGAAAGAGATTCTGAAACAAAACAATGGTTGAAACGCTTATGTGAAAAATTTGATGCTAGAGACACACCAATAATTGATACAGAAAAATGTGAAGGTGAAATGGAAAGTTTTAGTGTTACTCTACATCGGGCATATCCAAAGAAAAATATGATTGGAGCATGGCAGCAATGTGGAGGAGAACTTGAGTGGTGTGAATCATATCCAAATTTAATGAAATTGTGGCAAATTGTTCTTACTCTTCCTGCTAGCACTGCTAGTTGTGAAAGAGGTTTCTCTAAGTTGAACCGTATAAAAAATGATGATAGATCTAGACTCTGTCTAGAAACATTAGACACGTTAATGTTTTTATCTCTATCAGCACCTCAAGAGTTGCATGAGGTAGTTTGGAATCCAATTTATGAAACTTGGACAAGAATGAAGACACAAAGACCTCTTTCACTGGGTGAAAGAAATTAATATGCCAGTATATTTTATTCCAATTTTGTAATGTTCAACATTTTGAATAATATATTTAAAGAAGTATTCCATATTATTAAAGAGAGTATATTATTAAAATGAGTATATTTCAATCTTATGAAAAAAAAATTGATGGATATAAGTTAAAGTTCTTTTTTGCAATTAATATGTTTTGGTTATGAAATTTTGAATCATTTTTAATTTTCATATGAAAATAATATTTTTTTTTAGCTTGTCAATCATGAAGGGTTATTAACATATTAACTCTTCATATTGAAATATAACCTTTCCCTTCAAATTTGATCCTTGGATTAAGGTTGCCACTAACGCGCAAAAAGAAGGGCTGAAGGGAGGACGGGGATAAGAGAGGGCCCACAAAGGTAATAGGGAAGGAGTAGTGGTTGTGTCTGGAGCAGGCATCGAAGAAAGGATGGAGGAAGTAAACATCGAATGGAGGAAAGGAGTGATGGTGTGGTTGAAAAGGTGACAACTAAGGTCTGTGGAGGATGGCAAGAAGAGCTCACATGGGACTGATGCCAAGAGTGTGAGCCGAGGATGATAAGAGCAACAACAAGGGATAAAAGGGGTGCGTAGATGAGAGGTATGCACTAGCATGTAGGGGTGATCAATGGTCACCTTTGTGAGAGATTGCGGGGGAGGCTAGGTGCGAAGGGATACACGAGGTAGAGGAAGACCCGTGAAGATGGTGGATTGCCTTGGTATTATGAGGGTTGCGGGGTTTCTATGGAAGAAGGGTTTATAAGCTAAAGGTAGAAACAGAGGATATAGTAGTTTTATGAGAAAAGGTAGTGAAAACCTAAGGAAAACCTTAGTACAAGCTCTACCTAACCTAGGGCTTCTTAGGAAGAAGGACTAGCCTAGCAAGGAGAGGGTCCTAGGTTAAGAAAATAGCCTATGAAAAACTAAGGAGAAACCCTAGGGCACTCTCACTAGGAGATGTGTTAAGGCGACCACTAAGACTCACACATGTACCTCCACCAACATCCAACAAAATGTAAGAAGCCTGACCTCCTTGTGCATGTGTTCATCCAACAAATCGAAGCATCACCAAATTCACTAAGAAAATTTCCTCACCAAGAGCGCATTCATCTAGAGAAACCCTAAGAAAAATAACTTGCATTAACCATAAAACTTCCTCACCATGAGCTCATTCATCTAGATAAACCCCTAAGAAGGGTAAAACAAGTGCATAGTGATTTATCCCATAAGTTCTGATTTAAAATGAAAGTGAGGAGATCTATTTATATGATCTCACACTCACTTTTACAAATAAAATCCACCCACACATGCCTTAAAACAAGTAATTTTGTAATGATTAAATGTCAACTTGAAATTAAAAGAAAATGATAATAAAATATAGACTAAGGCCGGCTATGTGGGGTATTTGCATCCCGAGGTGCCAAAACATGCTCAAATAAACAAATCGCTTCGAACGAAAGGCCGAATCAGGTTGGAGTGAGGGCATTATGCCCCATCTAACCCCTAGAATATTGTGAAATTCCTCAATGCCCTCCTCAAAGCATGGAAACGACCTGCATGGAGGATTCCTTCCTCTAAGGAAATAAGGCTAGGGAGAGCAAGGACCCATTGAATGAAGGGCCAATAGGGTGTATGAAGTGCCTGCAACTGAATCCTAATGTCTTGTGGCTGAAGAAGAGGTAACCAGAGTGCACAAGAAGGGAATGGAGCCATGAGACCTAGTAGTCAACCTTTAGGGGGCCCAAATACCAACCCTGAGGTTAAAAATCTCTTTAAAAGGGTGGTCAACATTGCCATTAAGCCATAGTACCCTTAAAGGAGGACCAAAGGGTCCATCCATGACCCCCATCACTCAATAACATCCCTCATGGTCAGAAATTTTGGCCCTCTATCCCTGGGGTACACCTTAAGGTGCGCCGGGTCTAAGTGCAGCGTAACAAATATCTTCATTTGATATTATTTGTCATTGCACCTATATTTTCACTATCAAAGGTGCAATGATTAATGTTTTCGTCAAATAAAAAAATGATAAAATATCACAAAGTGTGTATTGAAGGTTAACAGAGTAATACACTTAATTATCTTCATTTTCTATTATTTATTATTGCACCTACATTATCTATAATGTGGTCCTTTTTGTCTAACAATATAGTTCTCATAACTTAACCCGAACCACCACCACCACCAAGTTTTGGTTTGAGAAGTTTTATCCTGACCATTAGGTCATTGCGAACCCAATAAGGGATGAGTAAAAAAATGCCTTATGTATCAGCAAATGTATTAGCATGCATGCCATGTTAAGCAAAGCCTATTGCAATATCACTGCATAACATTTTGTCATAAAAAAACATAAGATTCAAATCTACAAAGCTCCAAAATGCATTTATTCATTGTTAATTTGTGTCATGTATAGTTTCATGATCACAATCAAGCAAGTTGAGTGTCTGTGGTGGCATAATATTATTCTTTTTAAATGCTAAATTAAGTTCCACATATTTGCAATTGGGGCATGAAGGAACAACCCTGTAAAACATCAGAAATATGTGACAATGTGCACATACCACTGCAATCATTTCTCCTATACTTTCATCAAAGAAATCAAAAAATTTCTTTGTTCCAGCTGTAGGTTCTTCCTTCTGTTGCTTCTTCCATATCAAACCGTTTCTGGAAGATTCATTTGGAGGTGCAACTGCATAGGCTAACAACCAGAAACTGGACTTGTTTCTCTTGGATAATGTTAAGTGTTTGCTTTTGTGGCTTAATTGTAATAATACATTTTCCTTGTATGCAATGTAATCGTTGATTAATTCAATGACCAACAAAAGAAACCATGAATAAAAGAGAAACACAATATGTAATCAAGAAAAAAAATAGAAGAAGGAAAGAAACATGAAGGTATAAACATTACTTCAATTCTAGAGGCAGTGGAGACTCAATATCAATACTTAATAGTTTCAATTTATGTTCACTGACACCAATCTCATCACCATGGTTAGAATTGCATGAATTCCAATTCCATTTTCTCTTCCTCCAAGCCTCTATCAAATATCTGCAAGATAATCTTCTTTACCGATTGAGGTATTTCATTCCAATAGCTACTTCATATTTTCAAGTCTTCAATATGCTTTCCAAATCTTTGTTACGAAACATAGAGAGATTAAAGTAGGAAAAATTTAGAATATACATTGAACCCCCTGCATCTAGAACACATTGTACAAATGCATTCAATGCATAGGAAATTATTGATAGTTATTTTATTGATTGTTGTTAGTTATTTTCTTGATCACCATTTAATATTTCACATTGTGACATGCATGCAGAACCTAAAGAAAAATTGGGAAAATGCCATAGCAATTATTTGAAAACAAAAATCATGTCAACCATGTTTCTTGTGGTAGGGAAACTCAAAAGTTACAGACCATGCTTCGAGCAGTTTTCATAGGAAAGTGTTCAAAACCTAAATCTATACATTCTGCTATGACAAAAATCCCTTCATCCCAAGAGATCATCCCAAAAGGCAGCCACGCCATCCATTTTTGCAACAAATTAAATATATACAATTTTTAAAATATGCTTGAGAAACTTGGGTTTTGCCATCATAAGAGTGAGTGAGTTGATACATACTTGTATTTCGTTGAATACGATAGCGATCTCATATACCTTCTATTATTAATTTGTGGAATTGATTGGAAACCTCAAAATCACCTCATTTTCCATTGCTAACTAACTTTACATATAATTGTTAAAAAAGAAAAACCAAATTAAGAAAATACAAGAGATAATCAAAATAATATAAACACAAATGAGAATCGTGAAGATTTAAGAAATGAGTTTAAATTCAATACCTTTGGAAAAACAAGACCTGGTCCACTTTGTGAAGTGGTCATAAGAACTTCAAATCTTTGCTTAGTTTTTCCATTACAGGTATTTGATCAACCTTTATGTACCTAGAAGGAATACACATGTGCCATTTACATTATATCATGTTAAGGTGAAAGTTGATCAAAGAGATTGCATGAAGACAAACTTCAATATAAGGGTTGATAAAGCAAGTGGAAATTAGATTATAATTTCTATATTTGTGTGGCATTACAAGAGAAACTTGTTTAGAAACTGTTATAGGAAATACATGAAATAAACAAATAAATGTAAGAATTAAATAAAAGAAGGTGGACCTATTCTAGATATTCAAAAGCTATGAACACCATGACCTCTATTTAATATCAGAATGCACACAAAAAAAATTATTAAACATAAGATGCAAGAAAGATTCCTATGCCCAAGGATGACATATTTGTGCCATAAAGAAATGGTGTTTGTTATGCAATCCTCCAATATTTGGGGCTTTAAATAATTGCAAGCCATTATGTAGGTATTTTGGGGGGCATTTGAGAGGTTTGCAAACTGATTTAGACATTTTAGAAGATTGTTCTGTCCCTAGTGGTAGCCTTGGCATGTGGCTTGTTAGGAATGCAGGCTTATTTGAGGACAAATTCATTCCTTGTTTGCAATGTGTTGTTCAAATCGAAGCTATCTTTTTCAATTACAAGTCACCAAAGTCAGTGTCCATAGATAGGATTTTTACGAGCCTCTTGATAAATCTAGGGAATGGGGCTTTTTTAACAGTGTGGGGCTATTTGTGGGAAAGGGGGCCAAATAACTATGCTGGGATTCTAACTCGAAAACTGTTTTTAATCCTATCCACTTAGAAATGGACATTTAAACTTCATTTTTTTTGTGACTTAATATTAGTCATAAATCATATAGAAGGGGGAATTTGAAATGCGAAGTTTGTTCTCAACTCTTTTGAGGAGGTAAATCAAATCAAATCAATTTAATTACATCTCCTTTTCTCATGTCTACATAGAGCTTAATGCTATTGTTGATAGCCTTTACAAAAATGTTTATAGCTTGAGGCTGGAGTTTGGTCAGTGTTAGAATCAAAGTATGGAGAAGTATTTGAACACATCAAACCATTTTATTGATTATGCATCACTTCAGGTGAAAGTGCAGATCTTTCCAAAGGTCTAGATCCTCTTAAGTCTCATTTCAAACCTATTTTTGGCATTTATGTAGTGTTGAAAACATTATATTAGGGATTGTTTTCTTGAATGGTTTTTTTGTAATATGTCGAGACATTTCTATGACTATAAAAGACTATTTGATGTAGTTGTATGAGCTTAAGTTAGAGAAGGACATGGTTTAGCTAGGAGATCCTTTATTTTCTTTTGGAGATTTAGTTTGAAGGGACAATATTTTTGGATGGTCTTGCAATGGGAATGCATGTACAGTATAATTAGGATGCTTGGTCAGATCCTTGGGCAAGAATAGTTAAGAGAAAAAGTTGAAACCATGGGAAGTAGAGGAAGGAAGAGAGCTACAAGAGTTAAGTGGGAAGGTAACGAGACACGGATTTAGAGATATGCTTGAAGCTAAAGGGAAGAAATGCAACACATAAATTTTAAGGATCTAAATATTTGAAACTGATATCACTCTGAGAGAGTCCTAACATTATTCCATAAAGAATAGAGAACAATCTACTTTTTTGAATTTGGGTTTATTTTTTTTCCAGCAGCAAGCTTGATAAAAAAGTGTATGTTTTCTCACTGGAAATTTATTATCTGTTGGTCTATTTCCTATTCATAGTGTGGAGTCTTTATTTGGTTGCATTAGCATTGTTGGATGAGTAATTAAAAATACATTGCATTGTTTCATGTTATGTCATGCAAATCTATTGTAAGTATGTCAGAAGGATTTCATCTATAATAGCGTTGATTCTTTGGTTATTAAGGATAATAACAAGGTGGACAACCTCTATATGTATTCCCCAACTATTCTAGTGCCACGAATATCCATCACACTAATGATGGTGGAGGAATCCATGAATGGAGAGTGTTGGTAGCAGGACAGATGCCTAGTTTTTTTTAAATAACATGACAGTGAAAGGTTTGTTCATTAGATTGAAGGACCTTGTGCAAAAGGTTGCCTATCTTCACATAGTGAGTGTTGTAAGGTCACTTGAATGAGCACAATAGAGGTCTATGTGAATAGATTCAGGGAACAAGAATGTAACAATAAACAGAGCTAAAGGATGTTGGAGGATGGAACATAAATAGGAGGCCTTCTGTGTTGTACTCGTTGTATACTCGATCAATTTGTCGGAACCACTAGAGCCTTCAATCAATATAAGTTGGGATGAGATTTCTTGTAAACATACACTGCCCCTTACCCAAGGATTTCTTCATAAAATAATTGAAAATGAGTTTTTCCTAGCTCAAATAAGAAGAGGTGCGACCTTTAATCCGATGAAGGATAAATAAGAGCAAGCGGTGTTAACAAGAATGTAGGTAACAAAAACGAATCCTTTATGCTATGTTGTTATTTCTAGATTTAGTGTACTTTAATCATCCCTCTTTCATAATAAATCTAATAAGAATGGATGTGGTGGTTTACGAATAAAATAAAAAGCAATAGAATTTTATGATTGGCCTAAACTATGAATGATATATTAATTCACTTTTCAAAATATTTGTTTATATTAATACAAAAACATCTCAATTACAATAGTGCACTCATACACTTCGATAATATAATTGAATATTTATTAAATAATAAATATATAATAAATAAATGAAATTAATTGATTTTCAAATATATCTACTAAATTGATGTATTATTGTTGTAATATATATATAAAATTTACAAATAAAATATAAAAATAAATTAAATCAAATAAATTAATATGATTTAATGTGTAATAGTTTGTGATGAGGTCGCCCACAATCATTCGAATGCATATTTGAAGGGTCATCCAAAATTTTAATTCTTATTGGTTCTTGAGACCAAAATTTCATTGGCGTTATTGGAGTATGGCACACTATTTTTTCCTAAAATCTACATTGCTTAAATTTAATATATTAAATTTAGTTCACTGGTTGTTGAACATTGTCTAACATAGTCAACTTTGTAGTTGGATCAGTTATATATTTAGATTCGACTCTAAAAGCCACTTCAATTTATGTATTTTTTATTATAAACAAGAGCTCACGCGGTGGAAATGTCCTAGATATTGTCACATTAAGTTAGACGTTTGCTTATAAACCAAATTTAATATACATTATTAAACATTTAATAATAAGAAACATTCAATTTAATACATTTAATATATTTATTGCATTTTTTTTAAAACAAAATATTGAAATTATGTTAATATTAGGGTCTAATTATGGAAGCATCAAATTAAATCTATTTCATTTTATTTGTTGTAAATGTTTCATGGAGAAATTATGGTGAAAGAGCACCACTCTTATGGAATTTTATAGTTAGAGTTCTATGCCAAAACACTTCAATTTTTAAGCACAATAGAAGTGCATTTCGTAACTATACTTTATAGCATAAATAGTTCATCCATTTAGCTAACTTTTTAATAGTTAGAAGAGATTATAAATCCATAGATCCTTAAACAAAAATAGCAATAGACCATACCTTTGGACAAGAGCAAGCACTCCATAGTTGCATGTAACAACACAGTTAGCTTCCAATGATTATAATAGACCAGGGTGTCAACTACGGTATGCCTGTATCCATGTCTATCAAACCATCTCTAAGAACTCTCCCTTTAGAATTCACAACGCCAATCTCGGAAACAAACACCTGAGAAGGCCAGGAAGGAGGAAGGAGAAACGTCTTGTGAAATGGAGATTAAACCAAAGAAACAAATGAAACGATCTAAATATAGGTCAATCAAGCTATATATGTGATGTGATGTGTGTGTGTGTGTGTGTGTGCGTGCGGGGGGGTTATATTATAGAGCCATATCCTGGTTTATTTAAGACATGTGTCTGTATACACATTATGTTTAAATGACTATAGGAAGTCTGTACTCATTTTGTTTATGTAGTATGCTAGTAGAATATTGATAGGCAGTTCATAAAGATTTGTTTTTTTTAAATGACTTTACGTAGAGCTATATATTATTTATAAAATCCAATACGCATAAATACCTTATAAAACATTATTTCACATTGATGAAGAATGTACTTTTCATTTACACTTGAATAAAAAATATTATTTTTTCCAAGAAAAAAAAACAAAAAGACATTGCTATTTTATGACTACATGGAAGTATTGGCTCTCAATTTCCTCCTCATGATTGTTTGATCATTGCCATCATTATAAAACTTATTAGATATACAGTTTTATTTAGTCTAGTCGTGTTTGGCAGGATCGTAAGAGATATAATAGGTAAATAGTGATATATAAAGTTTTATTTGGTCTAGTCGTGTTTGGTAAGTAGTGACTGTGAAGCCCCTCTTTATTTTACTATTCCCCCCTAAGAGATATCATATATCATAGGTAAGCAGTGAAGCCCCTCTTTATTTTACTATTTCCCCCTAAGAGATATCATAGGAAAGTAGTGAAGCCCCTCTTTATTTTACTATTTCCCCCTAAGAGATATCATAGGTAAGATATGCCTGTGAATCCCCTCTTCCTTTTCTATTTCCCCCTACATTTGCGTACCTTCATAAAAGGCATTCAATAAATATTTTTCAATTCCATTTATACAACATTTAAGCTACCCTTAAATGCTTGGGCTACCCAAGGTTAGGGTTTGTTATTAGTGCCCAATAAAATGCCAACTGCTTTCAATTAATCCATTAACTCTATTTTTGGAGTAAGATATACTTCTTTGCTTGTATGAGAGTTTCCCTCCATAAATTGCAGTCATGGTTTTATTGATATCTTGGATTTTCCAACTTTTATTACACATTGTCTAGTTTTACTTATATTAAGGGAGTAAATTATGTCATATTACCACCCATACCTGTCATGTTATATGTCACTTCTCTGAATTCCAACTTTCTCTTTTATCTCCAACAGTTTATTGCCATTTGTGATATACAATAAAAATAAAATTCGAGAATTGTTCCACAAAAATCCATGCAAATAGATGCATTATATGTTTTCCATGTCAATGAGTTGTTTTCCATGAGTTGTTCCAATTTTAATTGCCCTTAATTTAAAAACAAATATACATAACCAAGATAAACAAAACATTTAAAACTTTTATTTATATTTAGAAATTGCTTATAAAGTTATGCAATTAACTCACATCGGTGAAAATATATATTTATATTTTTAATATATTCCGAACCTTCGAAGTGCTAAAGCCCCTTCAATTATTTCTTGGCAAACTCATCAATCAATCTGCGTTACTTGGGAACCCCCTCTCGTGAAGAAAGTTATTGCAACATTCTTGCAACATTCTCTTTTCCAGGCCTCAAATCTTTTTCAAACCTCTATCCCCTATGCTAAGGTGGTAATTTGTATGGAACTTTTTTTTAATGAATGCAAATTGTGAAAATGAATTTTAAGACCAAGATAATAGTACCTGAGTTTCAATAGTTTTATTTTTCGTCATAGACACTTGTCGAGTGATTTTCCGCTTATACACAGTTTATGAGGTTTGCAATGTCTCATCATCACGTTTCCTGAACTTTCTAAACTCCAAAAATGCATTTGAATTTTAAATAATAAAATGACTTAAATGAATAAAACCCAAAAAAAACATTAAAAAAAAACTAATAAAATGTAAAAGGAGGTAATAAGGAGAATGTATATATAAAGAGAGAAATAAAGTAGATTGCCTTTTCCTCCCTCATGAGATTGGGAAGGTTTTTTTATCACTCATACCTTCTACAAGAACGGGTCGAGACAAAATGCATGGCATGATATTTATAATTATAAATTGAATCTTGAAAAAAAAAATACTTAGTTTGAAATGTATAGCATTAACTCATTACAACACAAACAAACAACACATGGATTTTTATGTCGAGATAGAACTAAATCAATAAGGCCGCAATGAGTTAGCACAACTCTTTTTGCCGAATGACTAGGAAGAGCTAAAATAATTTCACCGATGCAGGACAAGGAAAACTCATCCTTTTTAACCTTGACCAATCGGCCCATGCTTAACAAGTTTCTTTGAATAATTATATATTATTTACCTGAAACTCGTGAGCAATGTGGATTGCAATGTGAAGGAATTGTTGGCAATGGCCAATTCTAGACATCTGATTCTTTACCACATTGCATACATCGAGGAGACCGATGACATCCACAGACAAATAGATGACATCCACGGCTTGTTGTAGCCACCGCGCGCACAGATATGAACATTTCTCATCTGATAAAATTAAGTGATGCAGATCATTTACCAAGCAGTTCTCCAAAGCGATAAGAAGATTGGGGTGTACAGTACACGAAAAGTATCTAAAATTGAAGGAAATAGGGGAAGGGAATCCATGAACGGAATACAGCACTGAAAATGCAGACAACAACACTTCGACCATCTTTTCTTCTAAGGACTTTGTGCTCCAAAGGAGCGATGGCTTCAGTTTCGTTCAGTGGAACAAAGAGCTATGAGATTTATATAAAGTAGAATCCAGATAATTATAAAAGTGACAATGAAAACATGAAAGATTGCAACAAACTCCAAAATAATCTATAGATGATCACACAACGACTAGCTGTTCGATATGCGTTTCTAAGACTGTCAGCGATAGGTAAGCGAACAAACGAAGCTGGGTCATTGGAATCTATCACTGTTTGTACCATAGTTCATTTATTAATAATTCCACAACTAAGCTGGCTCATTGGAATCACTATTCATACCTCATTTATTCGAATTATTGTTGTTGTGCAGGAAAATGACAGCTCAAGCCCTAGGGCTTAGCGCAAAGCTTCATCCACTTTTCAACTGCAAGGCGATTAGTTGGCGATGCGGCAAACACGCGCGTCTGCGAGAGAGATTGATTCTCAATTTATGGCCACCGCCCTTTCACTCATATATTGATTTTATACTATACATAAATAATAAAAAAGAACTAGGATATCTTTAATAGCATGTTGAAAAGACATTCATTGTTTCTGAATTGAAGCAATTAACTGTAACAACAGTCTTCCCACCGTATTCTGGTCCACACACGGTAGGATGTATGATACAAAATGATCATTTTCTTCTTACACGGCAGCTCGCCATCGGGTCTGAGGATACAAAGTCTCAGGCCCACTTCACTTATATAGACTAATATGAAGCAAGATAAATCAAAATTTAAATAATCCTCCCAAAAAGAATTGATACAAACTATAGCAAAAACATTTGAAATGTGAAAAGTTTTAACCTGCCTCTTTAATTAATTCACCTAAGCGATTCATATATATACCGACATGACATATAAAGTAAATGAAATATTGCAAATTAGTTTGTCGTGCAATTTATCAAACTGAAGATCAAGAACATTTTGAATAATGTAGCACACATGATTTAAGATTGATGAAGACTGTGTAGAAGAAGCTAATGGTCATTAAGGAAAATAATGGCCCAGACATGGCAAATGTGGGTCTCATTGTAGGATAGAAGCGTTATAGTGATCTACAACAAATTATGTTCTAGTCCTATAATGGAACAACATTTTACCGGCGAGAGAAGCAATCTTTTGGTTTTTATCATGATTTTCCATGTTCATATCTTTCCTTGTGCTAAGACCCCAGATATCCAAAGATAAGAACTTCATTTCGAAGTCATCTTTGTTGTTTTGGAGATAAAGTTGTTAAGGTCAAGTCTTGCCTCGAACATGAGCAGATTTCATTGCAACTTTCCATAAACGAATTTGTTTTCTTTAAAGCGAAAAAATATATTGTCTGAATTGTTTATATTATCAAGAGTTTTAGCTCTATATATATATAGTCTAGATAGAGGGTTTTTCCATAACATTAAAACAATATTTCTATATCCCTTTATATTTTAGTTAAGGCTTCCAAAAGATAATATTTAGAATTGTGACAATACATTACAATATACAAGTGCTTGGTGTGATTTCTTGTCAAGGCATTCTTCTACTGGACATGATTCCATATGTAGCAGATCTATATTTCATGGAGTTTGGTAGGTTTATATATGTAGTGAATTCAACTTTACAGGAAATTTCTCATTAAAATCTAACTTCACAATGAACAACAGTTACATTATCTTAATAATATATATACATAGGCGAGAACTAAGAGAGCCACAATTAAGAGACAATAAATATAGAAAATAGACTTTGCATCATCTTTTAATTGACAAAGTGTTCGCTCGTAAAAGTAACTATGAACTTCAAAAACCATCGTGAATGAACTCCCCAAAATACCTACAAGGGTCTTGTGTGTATATAAACTCTTCTATATTTTTATTTCATCACAACTTCTCCATAAATTTAAATATATAATTATATTTTCATTATTATGCAAAGTGACCTCTCCAATAATTAGCCAAAACTTAATACGCTCTTTATCTCTAATAATTTAGCTAAAACTTTTATATCAATCTTAAATAATAAAAGATTTTAAATAAAATATAATCACTTAAGAAAATTAATTATATATAAATTAGAAATATAATTTTTTAATATAATTTGTTATAAAATATATATAATAAACATCTACCTCATTCATTAAGAAAAATCATGATCTTAAGATATTTGTTTCTCTTAACATGTTCTAAAAAAATCAAGGTATAGTTATAAAGATTTTTCATATCAAGGTATAGTTATAAAGATTTTTCATAGATATGTTTAATTGGAAGGTAAATTAGATATCAAACCCATTAAAGAGGAAATGATAAAATGATAAAATTAGACCATGAGCGTAACAAAAGGGGTTTGAACCTTGTAATCTTCGGCGTGAAAGAGGAGCTAGACGAGGATACATTAGCCATAGTACAGATATAATTACACATCAAATTACAAATTGAAACAACATGTCTCACATAAGCAACAAGGTAGGGAAAATTAAATGAGAACAAAGGAAGGCTGATCCGAATAAAGGTGAGCTCTACTAACAATAAGTATGACATAATTAGTAATATCTCAAGTCTAAAAGGAACGAGAATATTTATAAATGAAGATCTCATTCCAGAAGATCAAGCATAATTAAGAAAGGACGTTCAAAAGGTAAAAGAAGCTAGGAAGGAAGGAAAATGGGCAATAATCATAAATAGAAAAGCCGTTATTAGAGATAGAAACCAAAAAGAGAATAATAAATAGCAATCCAACATGCTTCGGATTCTTTCTCGGAATTGTCGAGGCTTTCCATGGAACAAAGGCCCCGAGCTAAGTTGGATCTCAAATGAAGTTGATATTATATTGTTAGTTGAAACTTGGGAGCATAAAGAATCTAAGGTCCCTAATATAGATGGATTCGTACTATGGTCAATATGGAACAAGCGATCCTACTGTAGAGGCATTAGGGGCATATATTGCTACATTAGGAAGAACATATCCCCCCATGTTAGGATTTATAAAAAAGACCCTTACAACCAGTATATTTGGATAGAGATTATAGACATTAATGATAAAAAACCTACATAGCAATCTGTTATTTTTCCCCTATTAATTCTAAATTCTATAAGAAAAACAATTTAGATAAAAATTGTCCTTACAATGGTTTAGAGAATGATATTTCTAGCCTAAGGAATGAAGGAAATATACTCTTAATGGGTGACTTTAATGCTCGAACTTCAAGCAACCAAGCTATTATTCTAAGCAATCATTCCAACCCTAATCCTCTTTGGTTGGATGAAGACCTAACTCTATCTGGAAGGTACAAAAGAAGCTCTGAAGTTCTAGGGGATAATTTGTTTGGGTCTGAGCTAGTCAAGCTTTGAGGAGCTCAAGATCTCATTATTTGCAGCGGTCTAAAGAAGTGGCCCAATTCTAGCCAGATGACCTCTATCCATTGACTTGGTAGCAGCATGGTGGACTATGTTATTTCTGATATCCCTTTATACAACAAAATTATAAATTTTGACATCTTAAACAACCACAAGCCTGACTCGTATCATAGAAATTTAATTGCAACTCTCAATTTTGTCATGCATAGAGGTCCTATAGAAGATAATCCTCATATCCAAAAAAGGCTTGATCTTTGATAGAAATAAAATTAATCTTTTTCTAAATGAATTAAAAATTAATTTGCTTCCTTTATCAATTATAAACAACATAGAAGACCTCTATCATAGTTTTACCACAACCCTCTCATATTCTATTAACAAGTTCTCAATTGAAGTTTCAAGTAATAAAAGAAATAGCAAAACCAATCCTTGGTATGATAAAGATTGTAAAAGTGCGAGGAAAGAAATTAAGGAATCTCTTGATGAGTCTTTTAAGAATGATAAGATAAAAATATACAAATCCCTAACTAAAAGTGAAAAAATGCAATATATTTGTAAAATACAAGAAAATATTTTACACCTCTCTAAGGTGGCTCCTAAGAAATTTTGGAGGCATATTTTAACTAGAAAAAATAAAGATAATAATATAATTTATTTACACAACTGGAATTCCTATCTTAAAAATATTTATGAATCTCTGAATGGCATGGACAACTTTGAAACCCTACTCACAACGGAAGAAGTTTTCTCTTTAGAAGACATAGATTTTGGGGTTAAGCATCTGGAAAATGGAAAAACTAAGGACATCGAAGGTTACCAGGCATAAATCTTAAAAATTGGAGGTCTTGTCCTCAACCCTCACATCCACAAGGTTTTCAATCAAGCGGTCAAGAAAGGGATCCCTAAACCTTGGACTCAAAGCCTCATTATCCCTATTTTTAAAAGTGTGGATACAAACAACCCCTCTAATTACCATACAATTATGATTATCCCTCTCTTATCCAAGTTGTACGGTATTATTTTGGAAAGGAAGATCAACATTTGGCTTGAAAGTGAAGGTAACCGGGGTAAAGGCCAAGTGGGTTTTAGAAGGAAGCACTCAACAATGGACCATCTCGTTTCACTTAGGATAATTGTGGAGGAGTATCGTAATGATAAATCCAATCTCTTTTGTTGCTTTGTGGACTTTAGAAAAGCTTTTGATACGGTACCCAGAAATAAACTTTGGAATATATTAGAAGAGCTAAAGGTTCCTTTCGAGTTAAGAGCCACCACAATAAGGTTATATGAGAATGTCATTTCCAAGTTTAAGACCAACGAGGGGTGGTCGAATAATATTAAGTGTAATATCAAAGTTAAACAAGGTTTCCCCCTCTCCCCACCATTTTTGGCATTTACATAATTGATAATCTAGAAGGTTGTTTAGAGGAAGGAGGCTGTGCTGGCACGATCTTAGCTGGAATAGTCATCATCCTTCGTCTCTATGATGACGATATTATAGCCACGGTGTCCATTTGACCTTGGTAAGCAACTAAAACTTCTTAATGATTTTTTCTCTACCATGGCTATGACTGTTAACACTGACAAAATGGAAATTATGATCATCAAATCCAGGAAGGACACTTACGCTAATTTCATGTATGACAATAGAAACTTGGAGGAAGTGTCTTCTTACAAATACCTAGGAATTGATATTCATCACAAGCTCAACTGGAACTATAGCATTAAAAAAAGGATTAATGGAGGGTGGAAAGCTTATTTTGGTCTTGAAAATAATTGTAAAGTAGCAAACCTTGTGATGTGGGATAAAAAGAAGCTCCTCTCTGAAACTTTAGTCAATCATGTTATCCTGTATGGGCATGAGGTTTGGGGCTGCATCATCTCTAGAGAATCCTGGAGAAAGATTGAGGAAATACATAAGCATTTTATAACATATAACCTCAAAATTAAAAGCAATACACCCTACCCTATTCTCCTTATAGAAGTGAGTCTTTCCCCTATCGAGAACCTAGCTATGACTAGGCTCCTGTTGTACAAGCAAAAAATCAATAACATGGGAGACCATAGACTTCCTAAACTAGCTTTAAATTCCAACCATAACCACCTAAGGATCAAGCAAGGTTGGTATAATGCCAGGGCTTGGTTAAACCGTTGGGAGATCAACGAAAATGTTGCATTACAAAATATAAGTAACATTAAAAATATTGTCACTTCTAAGTTTAAGGAGAAAATGTGGTGTGAGAAATATTTAGAGGATAAAAGAAAGTTAAGATATTATAAGGAGGTCATCAACCCTACTCTAGAATATCAAAAACATCTCTCGTTTTTAACTAGTTCAAAGAAAAAAATTAGTATAGCGAAGTTAAGAACGAACTCTCATGAGATTCATAGTGAAAATGGTCGTTGGGAAGTTCCATGGGTAGAAAGGATATGCCATCTCTGTGAAAATATGAACATTGAGGATGAAAAACACTTCATCTTAGAATTCCCTGTGTACACCCACATTAGATCTTAGTTTCATAATCTTTGTTGCAATCCCGACCTTCCTAGCCTTCTAACTTGTCAAAATTACAGTGAGTTCGAGAAGCTTCTCTCCAAGCTTTTTGAGCATAGAAATACAATTTTAAAGAAAACTAAATAATTCATTTCTTTGGGACTGATAGACCAAAATTTGGTCTGAGTGGACGTTAACCATCATCATCATCATCATATAAAATAAAACTAGATTTAAAATATTTAAATTTAATTTTTTTAAAATTTTATTAATTTTTTTAAAATTATTACTCAATTTTGTATTAAAATATTTTTTTATAATATACATAATAAATATTTAAATTATTTTTAAAATATTTTTTATAATATACAAAATAAATAATTAAATTATGTTCATAGGAAAAATAAAGTTTTAGGTTATTTTGGTAGTTTTTGGTGAAAAAAATATTTTTTGGTAAAATCTAAATTTGGATTTGTTTAAATTGTGTTTTAGAATGCATAAATGGATTTAGCACCCTCCAATATCCCCATGGCACCTATATTATGCAATTTCTGTAGTTAATATATGTGATTCTAATCTTTTTACAAAAAATCCTACGCGAAAAAAGTTGGAAACATAGAATATTTAGATTGCATAAAAATAAACCATAAATTTCTCTTCACATATGTCAACAACTTTAAAATGATCAGATAATCTTGTATTTATGTATTTGTTTAGATAATAAAAAAATCTTAATTATAATTATAAAAATTAAACAAAAAGTAACACCAATTTAGGTTTACCACTTATGGAAAATTCCATTTATTCATTCAATGTAATCTTGAAAATAATATAACATATCAAAACAAATATAGTATTTGAATTTAATTCACATTTTGAACTTATTTTAAAAGGAAAAATAAAACAATCCTAATTATCAAACATGGAGAAGTTGTAATCTAATTTGGGCAAATCAATAGAAAGAAAACCTAAAAAAATTGAATCCAAATTTTGCGAACCAAGCAAGAAATAGAGATGTTGGAATCGAAATTTGAAAAAGTCAATTGCAATTAGATTCAAAGGTCTCCACAAAACTCTAGAGCCACCCACATTACCAACATTCCAACAATGAAATGAAAAATGAGTGAAATAAAACTCTAGAAAAACACAGAGAAGCACACTTGCCATTTATTCTCCAAAATAAATAAAATGTTTTCGATCAATTGATATGACAATTGACTTGTTTTTTTAGAAAAAAACAATGACTAAATATGGAATGACCCAAGAACAAGGTCTCATAGATAGAGAGGCCAAACCCCAAGCATACGAGCCAAAACACCGAAGACACTCATCCTCCTCCTTGTTTGTCCCTCCTTCATTCTCTCTATTGCGCAACACAAGTGTGTGTGAGTGTGTACAAATGAGGATGGTGCCTCCCTATTTATACTGTTCTTCCCGAGTGACATTTTTCCAGGACCGACCTGCCTAGGAAATCCCACAATAATAATTATATTAATCTTTTCAGGGTGTTTTTTGACCCGACTTACAATGGAGGGTTTACCTCATGAATGTTACATGACCTTTTACATCAGCAGAATCTCCCAAAGGAGGAATAATAATAATGTGAAGTACAAGTAGAATATTCTTTGAAGTTACATTATTTCAACAAAGTGGAGCACTGTTAAAACTCTTAAGGAGAAGGGGGGGCATGGCTTGAGAGAGCCAAGGAAAATGAACATTGCAATGGGATTTAGATTTCTTTGGAGGATGATCTTTGGGAAAAAGGAATGGCGGAAGTAAATGCTAAGAAATAAATGAATTAAGAAGCCATGACTGAGAAGTCTGGACAAAGGATTGACAGGTTCAACGTCTTCAATATGGGAAATCTACAAAGCTTTAGTGGGGCTGATAAGAGACTCCCTCCATTGGATCTCGGGTAATGGGAGAAAAAATAATTTATAGACAGATAGAATTATTAGGTAGCCTCCTCTGGGAACAATTCCATCTCTTATAAATATTAGAAATTGGATTTAAGAGAATGGTTACAACCTCCTTTATGACATCTCAAATGGTCAAGAAATGGAGTTTGGAAAGTTGGAATAATATTCTTATGCTTGTTCACCTCCATCAATATTTCATATCCTTTCTCTCCTTCTTACACGAGAAGGATCCAATACACAAAAGGGAGAAATAATGAAGAGGACGGGGTGCCAAAGGACATGACACTGTTAAAGAAGGATTTAGGAAAATATCATCTAGTCTTACTCACACGCTATCTTCCAACATTTGGTAAAAGGCCTAGAATTCTGACGTCCTCCCAAAAATAAATTTGTTTTTCTAGCTACTAACACACAACAAGCTTATAACAAAAAATAATCTAAAAAAACAGGTATTGGAGGCCTTTCTAGGTTTTCTATTTGTTTGGAATATGAGGATGATGCTCAACACGTATTTCTTGATTGTGATTTTTCTCAAAAGGTCTAGGGGAAAGTGACGCAAAATTTATGCAAAAAATTCTCCTTGCCAGGGCAAGTTTAGGAGGTTCTTGGGAATTGGAAAATATTCTATCCTAGATATTTACAAAAGAATCCAACCCTTCAAATAATATGGAATGTCCTTCCTAAGAATATATGCTTGCAATTTTGGTTAGCTAGAAACAAAGTGATTTTTGAAGGTAACACATCTGATTAGGGCAGAGTGGCTTACATAGCCACAAATTTAATGGCAGAAAACTTGTCCTAAGTAAGATTATCCATTTCAAATTTAGAACCCCTTATGTTAGGTGAGGCTATATGGGTGAAACAAATTTTGCACAAGAACTCATTTCAATCCAAATCCTTTACTATGAGCCAATCCAAATACTCCTTAGAATGGGAAATCAAGAAAAGTTGATAGGACATCTCTGATTGGTGGGAAAATCAAAATTGTTATTCTATTTTCTTTGATGGGGCTTCGAAAGGTATTCAAAGGGTGGTAGGTGCAGGAGGGATTATTATTTTTATCTAGGAGGAAAAAAAAACAATTATTTTGCATAGGGGATCCAAATTAAAACCAATAATGAAGCACAGTGGTTGGCTCTCCTTCATGGCTTAGAAATAGTCTCGACATTAAAAATTCCTAGTCTAATGGTTATTGGGGAATCCAAGCAGGTGATCTAGAAGATGCGCTAGGGGTACAAAACAAGTACTTCAAATTGTAAAAGGATTTATGAGTGTATATCATATCTCAACAAGCCTCCTTTGATAATATTTTATGATGTGAAAAGAGAAAAGAACGAGATAGTTGATAAGCTAGCCAACAAAGGTGCTAGAAACAAATAGGGCATGGTTGTTTATGCCAACAACTCTATGGTTAGTAAATGTGTCCCCTAAATAAGAGAAACAAGTCTTCTTATACATTTAGAAGGGTGTATTGGAAACAAGTTTGGATCATGGGATTGTACCCCAATGCCTAATCCCTATACCCTTCTTTGTTTCTCCTTTTGTGCATGACACTTGGCTTCTCATATATTGAGGAAGGCCCCTCTCGCCTTGAAAGGACATATGCGCTCTGCTTGATCATTAATTTCCCTAAACTTGCAGTCTCTTCAATATTAATTTTACAGGCTTGCACACTTCAAATTGATGGTGCATTGCTAGATATGATGAGAAACATGACAGGGGAGGAATTGGGTTATTTTAATTGTATGACGATGGAATATTTTAGAATGTGATGGAATTCTGAAGTAGTGTAGTGGGAGAAAAATAGAGAAATTTTCTTCATCCAGACATTTCATTCCCTTTCTTTTGAAATATCTTCTACATCTTTTGACAATTGCGCTTCTCAAGAGAATCGAGAGAAGATGGTAGGAAATATTTTAGATCCTTTTGTAGAGAATATAGAAAGATAGATTGATATGTTTGTAAATATCAAGGGAAGCATGGAGGATTTAAAGAAAAAAATTAAGGAGGGCCTTAGAAATCACGAGTAGAGGCCTTTAGGAAACTATCTCTGTCTCTAAGGAAGTCAAATACAATTTGTTGCAGCTTTCTTGTTTGGACTCCCATGTAGAATATGTGGAGGGAAATATGAGAGAAATATTGGCCTCTATGGATGAAACAAAGGAGGAGTTAAAAAGGATGGACAAGATGAACCAGTGCAGCCATTGTCAGGATCTTCCCTATGAATATATCCACCCAATGGAAGAAGTTTCAGTCATTCAAACAACCTATGACCTCCCAAGAAAGCTAGAATAGAAGAATGTCTCCATTTCATTAGTATATTTTGTATGTTTCTCTATAGATTTTTTTGTAAAAATTTTGTTAGGATATACTTTGTCGATTTATTGGGCAAGGATTAGAATCCTGCTAGGAATTTTTATGAGTATATAGATCTTATGTAATAGCGATTCTGCCTCAAATAGTTTTAAAAACTAGACTATGGACCTTTTTTGTATATTGATACATGTGCACAACATTTTTAATATAATAGCTATTTCTAGTTTCTATTAAAAAATAAATTAAAGGATTGTAATGTCCCCATTTTTAATAATTGCATAGCAAGAAAATTTCATCAATCCTACTAGTTCCGTAGTTTGGGTGGAAACATTGGGAAGTTAATAAGGGAGCTAATAAAGGGTGTTTAGAAATTAGAAGGAATAAATGTTTATTTAATGGATTTAATTAAATAAATTCAAGTGAAAAATGAAATGGCTATGGAGAATGGAGACACATGGATACTATGGGGCCCACTCAAGTTATAATTCCTATGTTAAATGGCATCTTCCTCTTGTAATCTCGAATCTATGGGAAGCCTAATGTTTTTGGATGGGTTATAAGATTAATATAATTGTGCATATACTTCATAGGTCAAATTTGGAATGAATTGTAACTTACATGGGGAGAGGAAGATCCAAATGGGAGTTTCATGGACACTTGGCTAGATTCCCCTTACATTTATGATAGTTATGACACAAGCCAGATAGGAAGAATTAAATATGACATATTTGACATGTCAGGCCTGAATAGAGCATCTTATAGGGCTCTCATGGGAGTTGGAGAAGGCCAAGAGGATCCTACTCGAATTTGGGAGAAGATGGAAGGTGAAGAGAGAGGCCACATGGCATAGCATGAGAAACCATACCAATTCGAATTGCATTTGGTTTATGGATGGATTTGGAACCTTATAAGACCAATAATGTTTATAAAATCCAAGGATCATCCATGAGAATGCACTTTTGATCATTTGTGAAAATTGTTATTGTGAAGAGAGAGAGCTAGTGGATGACTAGTTCATGCCTTAGCCAATTTTGAGGGTGAAAGATTCCCAACCTAGTTGGTGTTTGGAGAGGCCACTCAGGTCTTTCAAGGAGCTTCAATGGATTCATAAGCTACATGTGCAAGCTATATCATCTCGTGGACATATCAAATTCATCTTTTTCTTCCTTTCATCTCAAGTTTTCTCACCATATTTCAGCTCTATGGAGTGAGGTGCACTTGGTGAGCTATTCATCTCTTTGAGGGAGCTTCTATTGCTCCAGTAATTTTTATTATGATGTAAATTCTATGCTATTTGCAATGTATTACAATTTACACAACCTAAATATTTGATCCATGTTTCAACCCTACTTTTGTCATGTATACTTGGTTACGAACAAGATAACACCGTTACAAGTTAAATTTGGTGTTCCAAACTTACATGTAACTAGTTGGTAAATATGAGGATTCCAAGTTCAATGAGTAATCAGGAATTGATATTTGAAAACAACATGAGGTTTCCAGCTGTTAACCATGGTCCTGTAATTCATGTGCAGTGTACATATTTGAGTTGTCCCTTGTCTAAAAATGACATGAGACTTCTAGTTGGTAATTGTGGTCCTATGATTCTTGTGCAATGTACAAATATCGGGGCCACCCCCTCATCCCTATATTATAACTAATAAAAATTTATGACAAGTGAAAATAATAATTGAACATTAAAAATATGTTGTCATCAATTCTTTACCTGTTCACCTAAATGGTTTATTAACTAGTAATTGCCCCAAAAGGTGCAAAGGGACCCTGCAGGGAAAAAAAAGGAAAGTGGTATCTGTGTTGAAGTGAAAAAGTGAGTAGTAAAATACATATCATGAAGAGCTTCCTCCTCATCATCAAAATGTCAATTTTTATTTCCTATAAATTTTGGAAAATATAAAAGAAAATGATAAAATTGAGGTGAATATAGAAATTTCTTTAAAAATTAGAAACATTGAAGACAATATAGAGTAACATTAACCATATCACATTACCATTAAATTGTACAAAGTCTATAGCCACATTGTTGTAACATGTATATACCCATCAGGTTCATTTCCTAAAAGATGTGGCGAGTGAGCTATGGGAATAGAGGTTGGATTGCCCATTCAATGAGATAAAATAGTTATATAATGTAAAAGAACATATGATTGTTGGATAAGTGATAGATTCTCATTACCGAGGTATTAAGATGCATTTAAAAAAATCAAAATACATAATCTTATATGCATCGCTGAGGTAAATAAACAACAATGAAAAAATTACATAAAGGAAAGTCATTACCATCCTATAAAAGCACATAAATGAAACTCATTAACCTTTCTCATTTTCATATGACTAAATTTGTTCGGGAGATCCCCTCAACAATAAATTTAAAAAGAACATAAAGGAAACCCATCACCATCTCATAAAAGCACGTAAAGGAAACCCAGAAACATTTATCATTTACATATGATTGAATTTGTTTGGGAGAGAACTGCTTGAGATATCCTATGAGACTAAGTCCTTGAACCATGAGGATTGAAAGTCATTGTTCCTAGGCTCATTGTTTTGGCATTGATATGATTAGAAGTAAGTTGTAAAGTTGTAACCAAGAAGAAAGTTGTTGGGATCCAAACCCCCAATTTACACTAATAAATGCATGGGCTGGACACCTTCTACATCATCCCTCACAATTCCTCCACATTCTCGAGGGCCATTGAGTCATGACGAAGAACAATCTTGAAGCACGAAGAAAACGATGTACTAGTTTATGGATGGACATCGTAATTACTATAACTTAGCTTAGAAATGTAAGTGCAAAAACAAAACATTTCATCCTTGATCAAATTTTAGTGTGATGAGTTGATTAATTATCAATTCTTAGAACTGAAAAATAAATTTCTAACAAGTTTGTAAGTTCTGAACCTAAGATGGTCATCATCTTTAGGAAATGAACACTACTAGAGGTTCAACACTCATAGTTCTAAGCAGTTATTGTAGTAAGTGTCATGGGTGAATTATAATAATTAATTAAGAATATGAATATGAATTGGTGAATATGAATAATTAATTAAAATAATAAGATTTTCCAAATTTTAAAAATTACCACAACAAATTTGGGAGTAGGGAATAAATTGTAAAATATAGACTGCAAGGATTTTGTTGTGTTAGTAAAGAAGCCCATACCCACTCAAATTTCCACTTGGCCGCAAGTATCAACTAAAAATATGTGTCTTTGAACTTGGAAACTTAAAAGTGGATACTAAACCCAAGTTTCAATGGGAACTTGGAATGGTGTACATGTTCGTTGACCCTATCCCCACCATCACCTAAGCCGTATAAACTAAAGAATTCCAGAAAAACTAGCTACATCCTTAAACAAATGGATAAACTAGGGAATTCATCAAGGTAACCATGAACAAGTGCTACAAAAATCCAACCCAAATTAGCAAAGAAAATTTCATGGTTTTCAATTAAAGCTAAAAAATTTAAGTCTACCACCATTCTTCACAGAAGCAACCAATATTATGAAATTTTAAATGATCGGCGTTTTATAGATCATGTATTAGAAAATAGATCAATTGTATAAACATATACAATAAATCAACAAAATATAAATCATATTGTCTTAGCTCTTCACTTCTTAAGAGATGGATACATTTTGATGCAATTTGCAAAAAA
This sequence comes from Pseudotsuga menziesii, assembly GCA_001517045.1. NCBI lineage: Eukaryota > Viridiplantae > Streptophyta > Pinopsida > Pinales > Pinaceae > Pseudotsuga > Pseudotsuga menziesii. Next base: position 203,449 of record LPNX010713079.1, read on the forward strand.
TCGTTAGAAATGCCGCCAAATGCATGACCTTTTCCAAACGTGTACATTTTTAGACCAACAAAGTTTACTTTGTTGTATTCCCTACCATGAACTATATGTTGTATTCAAGTAGATCATTTTTTACATCATGCATATGAGGTTACAAAATAAACAAGGATCTTTATAAATTTTTAAGGAAACTAAGAAGTTCCCCTACAAATTGCTTCTTGCATATCTAAAAATCTCACATGAAGGCCAAGAGTATACCAGGACTCATAACCCTTTAAAAGAAGCACATGTCAATCTTACTTTCGGACACCATTTTCTTGCATTTTGATCACCTTCAACCAACTTCCCCGTTGATCCCTCTAGACCTAATGTATTCCAGTTCCTTTCACTTTCACTAGTTGAATGCTCATTAGATCTCATAAAAGTAATATCATTTCCTTGCCATCCTTGAAAAAAATGGACTTTCCTTCGCTACATTCTCGTATATCTCTCCTTGAGGCTTTCCATTTGTTGAGTTTGATTCATTCATAATATCCAAAGTCTATGATGCTCTAAGTTTACAATAGGTATCTAGGGTTTTATTGGTCAAGTACTCTGGAAAAAGCAACTTTTTAGTCATTCCAAACAAAAACCAAGCATCTGCATAATATTTCGATGTTGAATTTTGGCTAGAAGTTTCTCTTCATTCATAATTCATGTGTTCCTTTGCAAGAGCTTAAGGACAACTTCTTCACTACTATTTTTGTCCCATATGAAATTATTCCTTATGAAGCAAAATAAATACATCATAATGCCGACATTTCTTCCTAATGCATTGTAATCATAATCTACTATACACCCCCCCCCCTCTCTCTCTCTCACTCTCATATCGAAATCTTCTCTATCCAAGCTTGTTATCTTGAATAACTTTCATTTTGCTTCTATTAATGTGTCCAATCTAAACATAATTTGGGAATTGAACAATGATCCGGAAAATCCATCACTCCCTTTTGATTCTAAAATGTTTTTTCTATATACAGAGAAAACAAAAGTCAAGAAAATTGGCCATTATAATTCCACGTGTTAGAAACAAATGCTACAATTTTATAAACACCAAATTCTTTATTTTAAAGATTTGATTTTCAAAATCTTGCAATTAAAAAGAAATTGTTATACAACATTGTTCACATTTCCCATAAAAATTAGTAATTAATTAAATAAATAATTATATAATTTATTATTATTGTATCCTCATATGCAATGGTCCACAAATTTTCATGATTCTTCTATAACAATTTGCATAATCGCCACTCCTACTTGTTTTCAATGGTCATAGATAGCCAACTACCTACATACCATTACATCAATAAATTGAGCATGTCATACATAACTTCCTATGGAAGCTCTACTTTACATGTGTCATTGTTACATTGAATGGAATTACATTGTGGAAACCATGTATTGTAGGCATTTTGGTAACCACCTACTCTCTAATTCCATTTTGAATCATGTTTGGTATGCATTTGTTCATTCATCAAGCCACACATAGACTTGCATAAGCCACCTTTCCACTCCTCATTCCACCATTGCATTTTTCAGCCATCATTCTATTACATTGAGGTCATTACCTACCTCACTTACCCTATAATGACAATAAAAAATCACTTTAGACACCTTGGGTTGCATTGATTTTGGACCAACCTATGATTATTACAATCAAGCTATATATTTTCTCTTAAGTTATGACCATAAATATCCATTAATGTTATAGTCTTACCTTAACCTTCTTACTTTAGGATACCTAGGATTGGATAATTAATCAATGTAAAAGGGGCTTCTTTATTAATTAAAAGATCTATTGGCTAATTAATACTTATTAATAATGAGATCGAGGGGGTTATGGAGTTTCTTTTAGAGCATTGATATATTTAGAGTTCTACATAAGTGAAAGGTCCCATGAAAATAAAATAAACATTACTTTCTCTTTGATTATCATAATATAAAGGTATTCATTATAATATCTATTTTTTTGCATTACAATCTATGCATACTTGGATGAATTTGAATTTTAAGGGTTGATGAACACTACAAGCATTATCATAGCATTTTCCTAATCCAACACGCTCATACAGTCAATAAGTTTTTTTAAGGCTAGAGATAAGTTCCAATATCTTTTTAAAAATAACATAGAGATCTATCATTTGGTGGGTAAAACTTTGGCGAGGGAAGAAATCCAATGGAAAATACAAGTTTTGTCACTTGGTTAACACCCTTGGTCATTTTGTGGGTAAAAATTTGGTCAGGGAAGAAAGCACATGGAAAATACAAGTTTTGTAACCTGGTTGACACCCTTGGTCATTTGGTGGGGAAAATTTTGGTCACTGAAGAAAGCATATGGAAAATACAAGTTTTGTCACGTAGTTGACACCCTTGCAACCTTTGTTAGTACTCTTTCATTGTATATGAGATCACCTTCCATGTACTTTTGGATATATCAAAATCCTTTAAGTATACTTGAAACAAAATTTAAACAAGAGCCACGTGGTGGTGATGTTCTTGACATTGCCAATAGCTTTAGGGTAAGCTATGGGCAACAATTTTTTGCAATGAAAATAATTGTTGAAAAACTTTTTTTTCACTTGATGAATCAATTATATATAAAATTTATAATCCTTGTTTCAAGAAAAGTTTTTTTAAACCTTGTTTTTATTGATAAAAACTATTCTTTAAAAAAAAATTCAAAAACTATTTTTTTTAAAAGAAAAACAATACTTGAAAAAATTATATTAAAAAAAATCCTCTTAAATAAATTAACCATTCCACTCTCTTGGACTATGGAAATGAAAGCAATTGATGTTAATTAGAAAAAGCACAACCCTTACAGCTGAGGTTCCACAATTGGAGTGTTAACTTAAAAGTAAACTCTTATGGAATATAAATGAAAGTAATACTCAGTTTCAAACATGGTTTCTACTGAAAGTAATACTCAGTTTCATACATGGTTTCTGCTGGTTAAATTCAGCGCAATATCAACAACTCTATGATCAAGCAATGTCTTGATTTATATTTCAAAATTTATTTTTACGTTATGTTATGGAAATCGAAATTGATTTTTACGTTATGTTATGGAAATCCCTTTCTAAGATCATCCATGTAGGCGGCACCACTTTCTGTAACCACCTCACATAAATTTATCCTTACACTTCGTTATACCTACCACAAGAAAGAAATAAAAACAGCTGGGATGAGGGGTTTTAACATACATACCATCTTAATAGCCACCTCCTCCTTTGTCGTAACACGGGTTCCTACAGTTTAAAACACATTTAATTCCCAATTCTTATAATTCTTCCAAAAATAAGCATAACATATTGTGTTGCATAAACCCTTGCAGATGGGTAGCGCAAAGAATAAATTACTTAGGTATATCCAACTTTATCAAGGTTAGTTTCTTGGTTATTCTTACAACTGACAATTGTGTTGGCTTGTGATAATGCTTAAACGTCATTTTCCAAGTTCATGTCAGCTTACGTTATGACCCCAACAACACTCAGAAAGTCCAAGAAGATCTCATCAGCCTTGTAATTCTCAGTCACCAAAATTTTAAAATCTAAATAGTACAATTTCAATCTATTACTCTCCTACAAGACATTGCTATGAAGGAGATTGGTGCATTCTACAAAGTGCTCCATGAGATTTTGATTCAAAAATATATATGCAGGTTTCATACATATAATAACAATTACTAACTGGCCTTAACCCTCAATGCAAGCTTATAAGCTCAAACGATTTCTGGGAAATTTAATCCTTGGAATTCTTAGTTTTAATCGTATAGGTATTAGCACTGTTGTTGATCTTGCATATGATTCTGTATTTTTTACCAATAAGGATCTCCATGGCTAACAATTACAAAGAGGTTGTGGTGGGTGGCTGGTTATATAACCTATTGTTATATGAAAATGAAATTTGCATAAATTTTATCCAACTATGAAAACTATAGATTCCCATCTATTGAAATGAAGTGTTGATTTATAACTATACTAGCACCACCCATATTACTAAGATTAATATGTTTGAAATACACCAAGAAGTATATATTTGACATATTGATAATGTTTTTTTTACTAAAGAATGTGTCAATTACTTGTATCTAATAGTTAAGCTAATATAACAAAAACTTAATTTATGGTTGTTAAGGTCATAGTTGAAGCTAGGCTCATAGTGGTATCATCATTGGAGTTAAGCTAATAGTTGTATCTAATAGTTAATTTAAAAGTTAATATAAAGCTTAGACTATGCCTTATGCACATTAACTTGACTTGACTCCCAAGTTCCATATGGAGTTCAACAGTCACATAATATGCACATTACCTAAGTGATTGTTCTTGGTGCATGGTTTCACTACAGTCACGCTTAACTTCTCATGCTAAGAGATGGAGCTCATCTAAATTTTTTTTAATAGTTGTATCACTATTGGAACAATCTAATAGTTATCCAATATAACCGTGATTAGAGTTGAAGTTATGCTAATAGTTGTAGGATCATTGGAGTTAATCTCTAAATTTATTTTAATAGTTGTATCACTGTTGGAACAATCTAATAGTTATCCAATATAACTACGATTAGAGTTGAAGTTAAGCTAATAGTTGTAGGATCATTGGAGTTAATCTAATATTTACGCAATATAACAATGATTAGAGTTGAAGTTAAACTAATAATTGTAGAATCATTGGAGTTAAGTTAATAGTTGTATCTAATAGTTAATTTAAAAGTTAATATATTGGCAATTGCAATTCAAGTAAAAGTCATGATTGGAGTTGAATTTAAGCTAATAGTTGTATCATCAATTGGATGTTAACTAAGCTATTTTTAAGTTTTTTGAAATTGTTAATTATGATTTATACTAACCTCCATTAAAAATAATCGAAAACCTAATTATATCTATATGGAAACCTAAACATGTTAAACTAAGTCTTAAGTGATTAGAGTTGAAGTTAAGCTAATGGTTGTAAAAACATTGGAGTTAAACTAATAGTGTATCTAATAGTTATCCAATATAACTGTGAAACATTGGAGTTAAACTAATAGTGTATCTAATAGTTAAGCTAATAGTTATACAGTATAACTGTGATTAGAGTTGAATTTAAGCTAATAGTTATAGAATCATTGGAGTTAAGCTAATAGTTGTATCTAATAATCAATGGAGTTAAGCTCGTACTTGTATCTAATAATCAAATAGTTGATGATTAATTTTAAAATTATTAATTATTAATTTTGAACTACAGCCATAAAATCAATCTAGAGAGTACACTTCTCTCATTCTCATTTAATCTTGGACGACACCCATAGAATCAATCTAGAAAGTACACTTATCTCACTCTAGTCGGTAGATGAAAAAGCATAGATGGTAGTCCACCCCAAAATTCTAACATATATACACCTTCTACGTAATTAAATTTGATTAAACAAAATATCATGGATGTGTACCTTTTATTTTATTTGAGGTTTTGGGTGGGTCATTCTCTAATTTATGAAATTAATTGGAATGGTGGCGAATCATTACCAAGAACTGTTTCTTTTTATCTATTGTTTAGATTGTTTAAATTGTTGAGCAAGGTAGGTTTATGTAGAATATATTAATATTGAATTCTACCACTATTTTTTCTTTAAACTTTGTTTTTTCATAGTACATCTTGATTTCTTCCTGATTCCACCATGCTCTTACAGTTTTGGGATCTCAAAATCAATCCCAAATCGTCAAAACCTTTTTTAAATGAGAACCATGAAATTAATTTACTGGACGTGGGGAAGGTAGCACACAAGTATATTTCTCATAAACATTATGAGGCCATGAAAAATGGGGATTCCTACACAAGCAGACATTGTCGTTTCTTTATAATGATATCAAAACCAAACATATGGAGACTTCTACACAACATTGACTCTCTCTATGTCAACGCTTCAGACAAGGAAGCATAAGCTTAAGAGAATATTACATATAAGCAGTAAGATCTTGAAGCTATTTTAAATATAATAAATACCAGAAAGCACACCTATGAAATTTGTTGAAAATACACAGCAGGGGAAGTTGAGTAAATCCTATGTTACCTGGAAAAGCAAAAGCAACCATGGATTCACTTAATTCTTTGGAAAGATGTGACTAATTTGTTAGCCAAAACCATGCCGATTAAACTTGCGTTTACCGCTCAGTTAATAAAATTTAATTTTTCACGCCGACCTCTTTTTGTTTTGTTTACTTGTCGGTGAAACTTGTCTAACTCTCAACTAGACAAGTTTATAAACTTTGGTCGGCCTTTTAGACCCGACTAATTTACTTCGACAAGTTCTTACTTGTCGTTTTTACCGATAATTACTTCGACCACTAGTCGGTTGACCTCTTCGACTTAGTCTTCGACCACTAAGTCGATTGACCTCTTCGACTACTAAGTCGGTTTACTCAACCGACCTTGTCGGTTCACTTGGTTTTAATCGAAATCTACAGATTATGTTTCTTAGTCTAAAAGTCTTAAGAAATTGCAAATGCTTTTCACCTGTTAGTAGGATGAAGTAAAAATGGACACACTAACAAATCCAAAGAACTTATAAAAACATATACCCAAATATGTAGGAAGACTTGAGTCGACCAATGTGCCGTAAAACCTGGAACTTTCACGCGGTGAGAAATTTATGGGTTCTTGATCTTTCACTCAACTATAATGGTAAAAGACATTTACACAAGTAAATCTGGAAATATTATGCAACTAAATAAACATGTATTTAACCATAAACTATTCCATATATATATTCTCCGGAAATAAAAAAGGTATTACAAGCTTGTCATCTCTCCAACTAATCCAAACGTGTCGGCTCACCGACTGATCCTCTTACAAAGCTTTGACTCTTAGACAAAATCACATACATAGAAGCTTGAGCTTCAACTTCTCTCTTTTTCTCACCCTGGAGTTCTCTCGTGAGTTCTATTGTCTAACTTGATTTACAATTTTATTCTTCTATTTATAGGCAACCTGAAAATTGCTTTTACATGAGTCGACTGACTCACCATTAAAGACTATAATAACTATTTTACCTAACAAGTTAGCTTCAGAAATTAATTCGACTGGTTTAGATTGCCGAATCATGGACTCTTCCCTCTTGTCAGACTGACCGACAAGATCTTGATTGATACAGATTCGACTGAGAGTCAGGTACGGATCTGGGAGTGATTAATATTTCCAACACTCCCCCTTAATTATGAGCAGATGGGGAATTTTTAAAACAAAATTTATAAAATGTTTCAAAGCTTAGACATGTTATTTTTATGACAGATTTCACTGTGGAGAACTTGTCATTCCAAGATAACTACGTAGATACTGGAATGTGTCATTTTCCAATGGTTTTGTAAAGATGTCTGCAAGTTGATCTTTAGACCTGCAAAATTACTAACAAATTTCCTTGTCGTTCACCAACTCTCTTATGAAATGAAACCTTGTGTCGATGTGCTTGGTTCTCTTGTGAAACACATGATTCTCTAATAATGCTATGGCTGAATTGTTGTCGCAGAATATTGTTGTCAGTTCTTGATGGTTCGGTGATAAGTCTTTTAACACTCTCCTCATTCAGACAGCTTAACATGTAGCACTTGTCGCTGCAACATACTCTGCTTCAGCTGAAGATAGAGTTACTATGGGTTGTTTATTTGAATCCCATGAAACAACACCTATACCAAAATTAAATGTGTACCCAAATGTGCTCTTCCTATCATCTATGCTGCCTCCATTGTCACTATCAGTGTAGCCAATGAGTTTACAATTTTCTGAGGTTGAATACATAATACCAAGTTCTTTTGTGCCACTTACATACCTCAGAATTCTTTTACTTACTTGCCAATGTGAGTCTTTTGGTGACTCCATGAACCTTGAGATCAGACTTACTCCATACATAATGTCTAGTCTTGTCACTGTAAAATACATAAGGCTGCCAATAAGCCTTTTGAACAACGTAGGATCGACAGTGGATCCTTCATCATCCTTGCTCAATTTTAAACCTGTTATTACTGGTGTTGGGGGCTGTCTTACAATTAGACATGTTACACCTTTTTAAAACTTCACTTGCATACTTTGTCTGTGATATAAAAATACCACTTTCAGACTGCTGAACTTCAATGCCCAAAAAAAACTTCATAAGCCCCAGATCAGTCATTTCAAATTCACTTTCCATGACTGCTTTAAAATATGCTATGCCAAAATCACCAGTAAATAATAAATCATCTACATACATGAATAGAATTAACATCTTACCTTGCTCATTCACTTTGGTGTACAATGTCGGTTCACTTTCACTTCTATGAAATCCATTTTCAGTGAGATAGGAATCAGTCCAACTGTACCAAGCTCTAGGAGCTTGCTTCAAACCATAGAGTGCCTTTTTCAGCTTGTACACTTTATTCTCTTGACTTGGAACTTCATACCCTTGTGGTTGTTCCACATATACTTCCTCTTATAGATAACCATTTAAGAATGCCGACTTGAAATCCATTTGATAAACAGGCCATTTTTTTTGTGAGGCAATGGCCAAGACTGTTCTGACTGTATCCATGCGTGCAATAGGTGCAAATGTTTCATTGAAGTCTATGCTGGGTTGTTGTGTGAACCCTCTTGCTACCATTCTTGCTTTGTGCTTTTTCACATTCCCATCAGCATCTTGCTTTGTCTTGTAATCCATTTGAGACTGATTACATATTTGTCTTTTGGTACATCAACCAGCTCCAATGTCTGGTTCTTCTCAATGCATTCTATTTCTTCATCCATGGCTTGTGCCCATGCTTCTTCTTCAACAGATTCTTCAAATGTTAGTGGATCATATATAGGAGAAAATAATGCAAAGAGAGAGAATAAATTAGGTGTACTAGCTTCATATATCTCTTGCAGACTTCTTGTCTTCACCGGTTCTGTTGATGTCGACCTTGACGAAATGCTTGATGGAGTCTACTATCCTCTTGGTGTACTTGTCGGTGTAGCTTGAGCTGATACTTTTGTCGATGGTCCTTGTGTTGAACCATGTCGTGGTGTCATGGGATTCGATGGTGCTGCGACTGGTTGACTTACATGTGGTGTTTGAACCACTTCCTTCTCCATGTCATCATTGTCGACATTTGACACAATCTTGACATTTATGTCGACGGTTCCATCCCATGATTCATTCTCGACAAATTGAACATCTCGACTGATTATCACTTTCCCTGCGATAGGATCATACAACTTGTATGCTTTTTTGTCTTCAGAATAACCGACAAAAATACATTTCTGTCCCTTCTTATCTAGCTTCCTTCTCAGCTCATCTGGAATATGAGCACATGCAACACAACCTAAAAAATTTAAATGTGAAACACTATGATCCATACCTGTCCATGCTTCTTGAGGAAATTTGTTCTTCACACTCTTTGTCGGACATCTATTCATAATGTATATAGCAGTTGTGACTGCTTCACCCCAATATTCATTTGGAAAATGCTTGGATGCCAACATGTTGTGCGCCATCTCCATGATGGTTATGTTCTTTCTTTTTCCAATACCATTCTGCTGAGGTCTATACCGTGCAGTAAATTGCTTCTATATGCCATGGGTCTTGCAAAAATTTAGAAATTCATTTGAAACATATTCACCTCCTCTGTCGGTCCTTAATATCTTGATGCGATGTCGACTCTGGTTCTCCACAAGTGCCTTGAACTGCTGAAAGTAACTAAATGCATCAGATTTATGTTTCAAAAAATATACCCATGTTTTTCTTTAGTCATCAATAAAAGTTAGAAAATATTTGCAGCCACCAATGGATGATGTATGCATTGGACCACAAATATCAGAGTGCACAATTTCAAGTGGTGTGCATGTTCTATATGACTTTCCAATTGGAAAAGTCTCTCTGTGTTGCTTTCCAAAAATGCAGCCTGCACAAACCCTTTCTGGTCTGTCGATCAATGGAAATCCCTTCACCATATTCTTTGTGTGCAGTAGCTTCAGCCCACCAAAATTCAGATGTCCAAATATGAAATGCCACATCCAGGATTCATCCTGAACTTATGTCTAAAATGCATCTTGCAAATTAGCGCTGCCATTTTCTTTCTTGTCGAGTAGATCGACTATTTCTTTACTTTCTGCCTTGAATGCAGCTCCTATGTTTGTCTTCCCTTTCATGTCGGGAACTATCCTCAATGGAAACAAGCAGTTTCTTCTCATTGGCACTTTTTCTATCAGCTGGTCGCTTGGACGCTTGTCTTTGATCACACAGTGATCATCTTCCATGTAGACTCTGTAGCCTTTTTGTATCAGTTGTCCAATGCTTAACAAATTATGTTTCAGACCTTCGACATGATAGACATCAGGGATATACTTGCTCTCCCCCTATTTGGTTAGAATATCAACATTGCATTTTCCTAAGACAGTACCTTGGACATTGTTTCCAAGTGTAACATCCGTTTTAACTAAATTGTCTAGTCTGGAAAACAAATTTAAATTACCAGTCATGTGGTTACCTGCATCCTGAATCTAAGTACCATATGTCATGTGGACTTTCTTGAATAGCATTGCATTCAAGTGGAGATGTTGATTCCATTAAAATTGCACTTGTCAAAGTGCTGGTGTTGGTCGACTGATTTGGAATTTTCCTTCCTTGGTCATATTGTTTCTTCCTGCACTCATATGCATAATGACCAAATTTCTTACAGTAATTACATTGAATTTTTTATTTATCAAACCTTTGACCACTTGGCTGACTTGGGTTATGATTATCTCCTCTACCACCAACATTTGCAGGACTTCTGCCTTGTCCACCTCTTGAATAAATTCTTCCTCTACCTCTGAAGTTGTTTCTCCCCTGCCTCTACCATGACTTATGGATGATTGTGCTACGAATTCACCTTCCAATGATGTTTATGTTCTACTGAGTCTGTGTTCATGATTGATGAGTGAAGCTTGCAGCTCATCAATGGTAAAGGTTGACATGTCTGTGTGTTCTTCCAAGGTCACAACCAAGTTTTCAAATCTTGGGGGAAGACTTCTAAGAATTTTTTCAACCACCCTTTGTTCTTCTATGGCTTCTCCATGAGATTTCAATTGGTTTATCAAACCAACAACTCTGGTGTAGAATGTGTCTACAATCTCTGAATCTTTCATGGACAGAGATTCAAAATCTCTTCTCAAAATCTATAGCTTGGATGTTCTTACCTTATCCAAACCTTGATAGGTGGTCTCCAATGTATCCCATGCCTGCTTAGCATTAATTTTTGCTGCTACTCTTGGGAGTATCCCAAGAGTATGCTTTCATGCATTCCTTGATGTATGTAAAACAGAGCTTTTCCATGTTTCTTCCTTTGTTCTCTCAAGACATCTTTCTCAGCTTGTGTGAGATTGTTATATGATGCCATGTCTGCTGGTTCTGCATAACCATGCTGGACTATCTCCCAGACATCTTGACCTCTGAACAAAGACTTCATAGTTAGAGACCAATATTCATAATTCTTTCCTGTAAAAATTGGAGTTTGCAATGAACCAAAAGTGGAGGCCATTTTTAATTTTTAATAAACTTTCCTTAAAAAATTACTTTTCCACTTTTTAAGACAAGATTTATTTCCTAAACCTTGCTTTGATATAAACCTTTCTCTGATACCAGTTAGCCAAAACCAAGTCGACTAAACTTGAGTTTACCGCTCAGTTAATAAAATTTAATTTTTCACGCTGACCTCTTGTTGTTTTGTTTACTTGTCGGGTGAAACTTGTCTAACTCCTGACTAGACAAGTTTATAAAATTTGGTCGACCTTTTAGACCCGACTAATTTACTTCGACAAGTTCTTACTTCTACCGACAATTACTTCGACCACTAAGTCGGCTAACCTCTTCGACTTAGTCTTCAACCACTAAGTCAGATGACCTCTTAGACTCAATTTTCAACCACTAAGTCGCCTGACCTCTTCCACTACTAAGTTGGTTTACTCAACCATCGGTTCACTTGGTTTTAGTTGAAATCTACAGAGTATGTTTCTTAGTCTAAAAGACTTAAGAAATTACAAATGTTTTTCACTGGACACATTAACAAATCCAAAGAACTTATAAAAACATATACCCAAATATGTAGGAAGACTTGAGTCAACCAATGTGTGGTAAAACCTGGAACTTTCAGGCAGTGAGAAATTTATGGGTTCTTGATATTTCACTCAACTATAATGGTAAAAGACATTTACACAAGTAAATCTGGAAGTATTGTGTGGTTAAATAAACACGCATTTAACCATAAACTATTTCATATATATATTATCCGGAAATAACAAAGGTATTACAAACTTGTCGAATGATCCTCATAAAGAGCTTCGGCTCTTCGACGGAATCACATACACAAAAGCTTGAGCCTCAACTTCTCTCTTTTTCTCACCCTGGAGTTCTCTTGTGAGTTATGTTGTCTAACTTGATTTATAATTTTCTTCTTATATTTATAGGCAACCTGAAAATTGCTTCTACATGAGTCAAGTGACTCACCATTAAAAACTGTAATAACTATCTACCTAACAACTTAGCTTTAGAAATTAATTCGACTGGTTCAGAAAGTCCTATAGAGCATGTACACCACTTAAAATTGTGCACTCTGATATTTGTGGTCCAATGCAGACATCATCCATTGGTGGCTACAAGCATTTTCTAACTGTTATTGATGACTACTCAAGAAAAACATGGGTCTATTTTTTGAAACATAAATCTAATGCATTTAGTTATTTTCAGCAGTTCAAGGCACTTGTGGAGAACCAGAGTGGACACTGCATCAAGATCTTAAGGACCGACAAAGGAGGTGGATATGTTTCAAATGAATTTCTAAATTTTTTCAAGACCCATGGCAAACAAAAGCAATTCACTGCACGGTATACACCTCAACATAACAGTATTTCCAAAAGAAAGAACATAACCATCATGGAGATGGTGCGTAACATGTTGGCAGCCAAGCATTTGCCAAATGAATATTGGGGTGAAGTAGTCGCAACTGTTCTTTACATTACAAACCGGTTTTCGACAAAGAGTGTGAAGAACAAAGTTCCCCAAGAAGCATGGATAGGTATGAATCATATTGTTTCTCATTTAAAAGTTTTTGGTTGTGTTGCATATGCTCATGTTCCAGATGAGCTAAGAAGGAAGCTAGATGAGAAGGGACAGAAATGTATTTTTGTCAGTTATTCTGAAGACACAAAAGCATACAACTTGTATGATCATATCACAATGAAAGTGATAATTAGTTGAGATGTTCAATTTGTCGAGAATGAATCATGGGATGGAAGTGTTTACATAAATGTCAAGATTGTGTCGAATGTCGACAATGATGATATGGAAGAGGAAGTGGTTCAAACACCACATGTAAGTCAACCGGTTGCAACACCGTCGATTCCCATGACACCACGACATGGTTCAGCACAAGGACCATCGACATAAGTAGCAGCTCAATCTACACCGACAAGTACACCAAGAGGACAGCAGATTCCATCAAGCATTTCATCTAGATCGACATCGACAGAACCGGTGAAGACAAGAAGTATGCAAGAGATATATGAAGCCGGTACACCAAATTCATTCTCTCTCTTTGCATTATTTTCTCCTATATATGATCCACTAACATTTGAAGAAGCTGTTGAAGAAGAAGTATGGGCACAAGCCATGGATGAAGAAATAGAATGCATTGAGAAGAACCAAACGTGGGAACTAGTTGATGTACCAAAAGACAAAGATGTAATCTGTGTAAAATGGATTTACAAGACAAGCAAGATGTTGATGGGAATGTGCAGACGCACAAAGAAAGAATGGTAGCAAGAGGGTTCACACAACAACCCGACATAGACTTCAATGAAACATTTGCACCTGTTGCACGCATGGATACAGTCAGAACATCCTTGGCCATTACTGCACAAAACAAATGTCATGTTCATCAAATCAATGTCAAGACAGCATTCTTAAATGGCTATCTAGAAGAGGAAGTAAATGTGGAACAACCAGAAGGATATGAAGTTCCAGGCCAAGAGCATAAAGTGTATAGGATGAAAAAGGAACTCTATGGTTTGAAACAAGCTCCTAGAGCTTGGTACAGTCAGATTGATTTCTATCTCACTGAAAATGGATTGCACAGAAGTGAAAGTGAACTGACATTGTACACCAAAGTGGATGATCAAGGTAAGATGTTAATTGTCTGCTTGTATGTAGATGATTTAATATTTACTGGTGATTATGGCATAGCAGATTTTAAAGCAGTCATGAAAAGTGAATTTGAAATGATTGATCTGGGGCTTATGAAGTTTTTTCTTGGCATTGAAGATCAACAGTATGAAATTGGTATTTTTATATGACAGACAAAGTATGCAAGTGAAGTTTTAAAAATATTTAACATGTCTAATTGCAAGACAGCCCCAACACCAGTGATAACAGGTTTAAAATTGAGAAAGGATGATGAAGAATCAACTGTGGATCCTACGCTATTCAAAAGGCTTGGTTGCAACCTTATGTATTTGACAGTGACAAGAACAGACATTATGTATGGAGTAAGTCTGATCTCAAGGTTCAGGAAGTCACCAAAAGACTCACATTGGCAAGCAGGTAAAAAAATTCTGAGGTATGTAAGTGGCATAAAAGACCTTGGCATTATGTATTCAACCTCAAAAAATTTTAAACTCATTGGTTACACTGACAGTGACAATGGAGGCAACATAGATGACAAGAAAAGCACATCTGGGTACACATTTAATTTTGGTACAGATGTTGTTTCATGGGCTTCAAAGAAGCAACCCATAGTAACTCTATATTCAGCTGAAGTAGAGTATGTTGCAGCAACAAGTGTTGCAAGTCAAGCTGTCTGGATGAGGAGAGTGTTAAAAGATTTGTCTCAGAACCATCAAGAACCGACAACCATCTTCTGCGACAACAATTCCGCCGTAGCATTATCAAAGAATCATGTGTTTCACAAGAGAACCAAGCACATCGACACAAGGTTTCATTTCATAAGAGAGTTGGTGAACAACAAAGAAATTTGTTTCGAATTTTGCAGGTTTGAAGATCAACTTGAAGACATACAAAACCATTGGCAAAGGAAACATTCCATTATTTGCGTAGTTATATTGGAATGACAAGTTCTACACAGTGAACTCTGTCATAAACAGAGCATGTCTAAGCTTTAAAACATTTTGTAAATTTTGTTTTAAAAATCCCCATCTGCTCATAATTAGGGGCGAGTGTTGGAAATATTAATCACTCGCAGATCCGTACCTGACTCTCGGCCGACTCTATGAGAGTCTGTATCAGTCAATATCTTGTCGGTCAATTTGACAAGAGGGAAGAGTCCACCATTCGACAATGTAAACCAGTCGAATTAATTTTTGAAGCTAAGTTGTTAGGTAGATAGTTATTACAGTCTTTAATGGTGAGTCAGTCGAGTCATGTAGAAGCAATTTTCAGGTTGCCTATAAATAGAAAAAGCAAATTGTAAATCAAGTTAGACAGTAGAGAGAACTCTAGGTGAGAAAGGAGAGAAAGAGAAGTTGAAGCTCAAGCTTCTGTGTATGTGATTCAGTCGAAGAGCCGAAACTCTGTAAAAGGATCATTCGGTGAGCCAACAAGTCTAGACAGACAAGTTTGTAATACCTTTGTTATTTCCACATAAGTTATATATATGACATAGTTTATGGTTGAATGCATGTTTATTTGGCCGCACAATATTTCCAGATTTACTTGTGTAAATGTCTTTCACAATTACGGTTGAGTGAAAGAACAAGAACCCATAAATTTCTCAATCCGTGAAAGTTCTAGGTTTTACCGCACATTGGTAGACACAAATCTTCCTACATATTTGGGTATATGTTTTTATAAGTTCTTTGGATTTGTTAATGTGTCCATTTTTACTTCATCTTACTCACAGGTGAAAACAATTTGTAATTTCTTAAGTCTTTTAGACTAACAAACATGCTCTGTATATTTCGACTAAAACCATACCAAAGTAAGTGAGATGACTTGAGAGGTCGAAGAGGTCAATTGACTTGAGAGGGCGAAGAGGTCAACCGACTTGAGAGGTCGAAGAGGTCAACCGACTTGTGGTCGAAGTAAAGTTACTGACCAGCTGTCAAATCAGTCAGTAGAACATACAAGTAAGTCGAAGTAAATTAGTCGGGTCTAAAAATCCTATCAAAATTTATAAACTTGTCTAGTATGGAGTTAGACAAGTTTCACCCGACAAGTAAGAAAAAGAAAAAGAGGTGGGCGTGAAAAATTAAATTTTATCATTAACTGAGCAGTAAACTCAAGTTTAGTCGGCTCCGTTTTGGCTAACATATTATGCGCAAACCATGGAGGAGTAGGTGAACTAATGGAATTTAAAATAAATTCATGGCACTATACAAAATGGGTACTTTGTCATGATCTTCACGAGGAATGCATGCACTGAGTCCATGGGTAACACGCATAGTGTGGCACTCATCGTTCACTGAATATTGATAACCCTATCAACTTGTCGAGGGTTAATAGTCAAATTTCAATGGTCAATATGTCTCAGACATTAATTTTGGGTGACGTCTCCCACCTGTCCAGTGGTAGACAACACAAAACTAAAGCCTCTGGTAACCAATAGCACTTCAAATAAATATACTTTTAAAATTTGTTTTTAATATAAATTTTAAACAACAATATTAAAACTATATTCTAAAGAAAAGTTAAACTCATCATTACTAAATTAATGTCCTAGACCAAATACTATATGTAAAGGACATAATAAATCTTGTAGTCATCTTATTGTTATAGTACCTGAATAATAACCCTTGAGAAAATGGCTTTGATGTACAAAACCAAGCAAAAAATTTAAACCATCGGAATAAAATAATTTTAATTAAAATTAAAATTTCTAAAACATTTAATATTATATTAAATTATAATTACAATTAATTATTTTGTTTTCAAATAAAATATGGAACTCTTCTCAAATAAAATATTTGGTATTTTGTATTAATAACTTATACAAAAACTATAAATTTAAATTAAACTTTGCTTTCCCAACGAATAATTTTAGTGCTTTATTGCTGGCATAACGGGCCGTGAAAGCAGCAACCGGCCTTGTTAGATTTTTCGTCCATATAAATAAAAAAATCTACTTCAACAACAATTCTGAAGAGTTGCTTAAATCTACTTCAACAACACTTATGAAAAGTTGTTTATGGGTGTAAATAGAAAATGGATAGGTGCCGTGTACTATTAAGACATTTTTGTGTAAAATCAGTGGTTTGAAACTTTGTGTAAATACTTGTTTAGAAAAAACATTTCAAACAAACTATTGACAAAGAGGAAAGACTGACAAACCAAAAAATTTCGAAAACGAAAGAACAAGATACCAGATGAATAATAAAATAACTGTTGGAATTGGAATTGTATTTTGATAGATAGACGATGAATCTAGAAACATAATCCCAAAAATCCACTAAGATCAATAATAAGTAGGAGGTGGCGGGTGGTTCGAGTTAATACCTTCATTAACCAACACCTATTTCCTCGCTAATGAATCTATACATTGTATTGTAATGTATTACATTTTACACAATTTAAATCTCTTATCCGATGTTTCAACTCTACTTCTGTCATGTCTACCTGGTTACAAACATGATAACACATACAAGTTAACTTTGATGTTCCAAACTTACATGTAACTATTTGGTAAATGTGAGGATTCCACATTGAATGAGAAATGAGGAATCGAGATTTGAAAACAACACGAAGCTTCCTGCAGTAACCATGGTCATGTAATTCATGTGCATCGTCTAAAAATGGCAGCATGAGGCTTCCAGTTGGTAACCATGGTCCTATATTATAGCTAATAAAAAATTATGAGAAGTGAAAATAATAATTGAATGCTAAAAATATGTTGTCATCAATTCTTTACCCGTTCACATAAATGGTTTATTAAATAGCAATTACCCCAAAAGTTGCAGAGGGACACCGAAGGCGAAAAAAAGGAAAGGGGTATATGTGTTGAAGTGAAAAAGTGAGTAGTAAAATATATATCATGAAGAGATTCTTCCTCATCATCAAAATGTCAATTTTCATTTCCTAAAGAATTGTGGAAACTATAAAAGAAAATGCTAAAATTGAGGTGAATATGGAAATTTCTTTAAAATGTAGAAACCTTGAAGACAATATAGAGTAACATTAACCATATCACATTACCATTAGCTTATACAAATTCTATAGCTCCATTCTTGTAACATGTATATACGGGCTGGTGCAAGCTAATGTTGGTCACTTATGACGCGTTCGTTGCAATGGACTTCTGGAAAACATAAATATGAATGGCAAAAAGCAATATTAGAGGTACCTACGCAACTTTTTGGAATATGGTGTAACAATATGAAACGTAGACAAACGGATTACCTTCTCGAATATATAACTTTTATTTATGGAA
>LPNX010713079.1:226869-280758 GCA_001517045.1 Pseudotsuga menziesii
TCTCCTCATCAAAATCAAATTTTAGAGACCTCGATCAAGAAATTTGGTTGGGTAAAACTCCAAGAAAGTCAAACTCTAGTTTGACCCCGAGCTAGAAAACCCGAAATACTAAAACTGCTAAGTTTTGGTAACTTAGATATAGTCCAATATTGGAGAAGTTTCAGAGGCTGAAAATTGCAGGGGCCAAATATAAAATCTTGATAAATACTATGCCCAAAAATCAACCTCATATTCGCTATATTCTGGGAGCTATGATCCCTCCAAGTTAGGGTTCCAGCCTCTTCCAGAATTCATCCCTAAACAGGACACCTGGGGAGAATTGCTATAGCTTAGGCTACTGAGGTCCAAATGGAATTCTGGAAGATGATACAGAAAGGAAATGGAATTTACTTTCTATGGTCCAAGTTTCAGACTCAGAAGATGAACCAGTGACACATGCCAGTTCATACAACTTTGCTGTTCTAAATAGTCCTCTAATAGGTCACCTTGGGAAAGGGATCATTAATCCCGATTGGTGAAACAAATTCTGATGAAACCTATGATATTGGATCAGGGACATGTGAGGTTACCTCAATGCAAAATTTCAGACATATAGGAATAGTAATTTCGGAGATATCTCAGAAACAGTAACAAGCATTTTTGCAGAAGAAATTGGAAAACTAGAGCTTCCTGTTCCAGGAGCTTCCCTCCACTGTTTTCAGAAAAGGAGTACATTGGACAGGTCCATTTGAAGAGATCTATATGTCTATCCAATTAGATCTAAAATATTTCAAGTTTTGAAAATTAGGTTTTCTGTGACAAACCCTAGATCATCCAGCTCCAAAACTAGGACAGACATCTCAAATCAGTAAGATTTAATCCATTGCTATTTTCATTTGAGGTTCTCATTTCAAAGTGATCTATCACATCAGCTTGATGATAAGCTTGGTGAAGTTGAAAACTTCCAAGCATGGAAGTATTTGATCTCTCTGAAGAAAATGAATTGGACTCCTACATGAGTAGAGAGGTTCTAGTTTCAGAGGGAGATGAGGCTAGAAGCCTTACACAAGAAGAACTTGCCCAAGGCCAAGAATATCATGGTTGATTCAGTCACGGATCAACTTGCACCACAAGTGTCTTCCCTAAAGACACCGATGATGTTTGATTCCTTGACCAAGCTAGTTGAAGGGAAGAACAGAAATCAGAAGATGACCTTAAGAAACCAGTTGAAGAATGTGAAGATCCAGAATGTAGAGACCATGTAGTCATAAGGGTCTCTCAAATCAAAGAACAACTTGAAGCGGTAAAAGAAGAAGTGAAGAATGTAGAAGTGGTGATGGCCTCCTTGAATGGCCTCCCAGGATCATGAGATTCATTCATGTGAGGAATGTGTGCCAGAAGGAACTGATTACTTTCAGCAGACTCCAAGAAGAAGAAAAAGCTCGACTCATAAGAAGAGAAGAGAAGATGGGAGCAACTAAAGATCAAGCTCTCACCATCCAAAGAAGATCCCTCAATCGATGAGGAATATGAAGATATGAACTCTTGAAGAACCTCTTATCCATCTTAGCTTTTGGATAAGAAACGATGCTATTATGAATGAAGAAGACGATGAAGTTGAAGACTCAAGAAGGAGTAAACCCACAAAACAAATAAAGATAAGTATTCAATTGTCATTTCATGATATTATTTTGTTATGCATCTGTTTACATTCAGTTGATGTATTATGCATGATAGGATGTTTGCATTAACGACAGTATACTACTAATATGCATGTGATGGGTAAGTATCTCATGGTGCTATACAAATCTCCATTGCTACTTATCTAGAATGAAACCTTCTTTGCTGACATATTCGATTAGTGCACAATCTCAATGTTGTCCTGGTAGAGATGGAAGGCATCTAGAAAGTTTCAGTGAGATATGGATGAATGTTGTATTGGCTAAAGTAGTTACATGATCATATATTTATGCATAAGAACTTGTCAGTATAAATATTCCTTATGAAATGTTTCTAACCATACAAATGCATTTGACTTGTAGGAAAGACTGCATACATAACACGGGGGCTTCACTTGTTGGCCAATATCCTATCACGTTAGTTCATATTGTGGGTTTTAAAATTATAAAAAATCGAACCAATATATTGCAAGTATTGGGGGGATGAGGGGTTTAAAGTGGGGGTGGGTAGGGTGGTTTATAAGGATTGAGGTATAAAAAGGCCCTGGGGAGGAGGTTTTAAGTATTGGGAGGGGGTTTCAACAAAAAGAGTTTGGGTCAATATCTCTCGAAATTAAGGGTATTCTTTAATATCCCACGATTGCACGTGCTATGTGAGAGGTTCACTAAGTGAAGTCCCTGTGATACATAATCACCTGCAAGCAAAATAGATTGAGACTTGTTCTGAAGAACAAGTGACAACGTTTCAAAATGAAGAATAATATGACGAATACAACGACATCATTGATACAGAACCTTCCAGCCATGAAGAAGTAACCAAGAAGAAATGGAAGACCAGTTCAAGAAGAATGATGTCTAGGATGCAGTATCAATACGTGAAGGGAAGTTTGCAGCTCCATCATCCAGTAGATGGAAACATCGTGGGATACAAAGCAAGATTCGTAGCACGAGGCTTCTCATGAAAAGAAGGCATAGATTATGAAGAGACATTTTCAACCAGTAAGAATTGAAACACATATATGATGAGCTTGATGAAGATCTTAACCTTTGCTACAAGGTTGAAGATGCAAGTCTATACACTAGATGATCACATAGAATATTAGTAGCATAGGAAGCTACTTGTCACTCTGGTACAGAATGTTTCAGTGCATAGAGTATGGAAGACAGGGGGAGTATGATGCTTCGCTTCAGAGGGAGTGACTGTAGAAGATCTAAGGTTCGACATGGTACAACATGATGGATAGATTACTGATGACTCTAGGCTTTACCAAGAGTAAAGTAGATTCCAACGTTTACTACAAGGTTGAAGATGGAAACCTAGTGATGCTTCTAGTATATGTAGATGATCTATTTGTGATAGGTTCGAATGGGTTGATTGTTGATACAAAGAGAAAGCTTGCTGCTGAGTTCGAGATGAAGGACTTGGGTATGATGCATTACTTTCTAGGTATGGAGGTGTGGACAAGGGAAGTATGTAGTAGAGATCCTGAGGAGTTTTGGGATGATGCACTGCAAGACTATGGCCACACCTATGGCATCGAACTTGAAGCTCTTGAACGATGCTTCATCAGAGACGGTTGATGCTACAATGTATCGTCAGATGATTGAGTCATTGATGTACCTGACGAACACGAGACCAGACATTTTCTTTGCTATGAACACCTTGAACCAGTTCTTGACAGATTCGAGAAATGTTCACTTAATTGCTGCAAAGCATGTTCTGAGGTACCAAAGGGGTACAGTTGATTATGGGATCAAGTACGATGTGAATCAGAAGATTAACCTGGAGGGTTATGTTGATTCAGATTTGGTAGGCAGTGCCATCAATAGGAAGAGTACTTCAGGGTGTTGCTTCAGTATGGGATCAGGTGTGATCTCTTGGTTTAGCAGGAAGTAATCCTATGTGGCACTGAGTATAGCTGAAGCAGAGTATGTCGCAGTTTGTTCAACTAGTTGTGAGGCAGTATGGCTGCGGAAGCTACTGTCTGATTTATTTGATCTCCAGTTGGATGCTACTTGTATACATTGTGACAACCAAAGTTGCGTGAAGTTGTCAGACAATCCAGCGTTCCATGACAAGTCGAAGCATATCGAGATCAAGTATCACTATATCAGGGATATGGTGCAGAAGGGAGCAGTGAAGCTCCAGTATGTTGTGATGGAGGAACATATAGCTGATGTATTGACGAAGCCATTGGCTAGAGTGAAGTTTGAGTACTTTAGGGAGAAGCTTGGTGTGCTCCAGATCGAGGTTTCCTCCAAGGGAAAGTGATGAGTCCCATATCCATTCTGACATGGTGAGAGGATTGGTTCCTTCCATGGTCAGATGTAAGGGCTGAGCCATTCTATCATGGTGAGAGGATTGGTTCCTTCCATGACGGATATGAGTGCTGAGATCCATAGCCATTCTAACAAGTAGGTCAGATATAAGGGCTGAGCCATTCTGTCATGGTGAGAGGATTGGTTCCTTCCATGACAGATGTGACTGCTAAGCCATTCTGATATGACTATAGGATCGGTTCCTACATGATCAGATATAAAGGCTATTGCCATTCTTGGAATGGAGCTACCTCGTGAGGTACCAGGAAAACTCATTTTATGACCGAAGGTTGTTCTGATATGACCGTGAGATTCGTTCTCACATGATCAGATATGAGTGCATGGCCATTCTGATGTGACAGAGGGATGTGTTCCCACTTGATCAGATGTAAGGGCTGAAGCCATTATGTCATGGCTAAAGGATTAGGTTCCTCCCATGTCAGATATGAGTGATAAGCCATTCTGACTTAGTGTCATATATAAGGGCTACCGCCATTCTTTGAATGGAGCTACCTGTTGAGGTACCAGGGATCCTCAGTCTAGGACTGAGAGCCTTTCTGATGTGACTGAGGGATGTGTTCCCATGTACTCAGATGTAAGTGTAGTAGCCTTTCTGATGTGACTGAGGGATGTGTTCCCACATACTCAGATGTAAGTGCAGTATCCTTTCTGATGTGACTGAGGGATGTGTTCCCACGTACTCAGATGTAAGTGCAATAACCTTTTTGATGTGACTGAGGGATGTGTTCCCACGTGCTCATATGTAAGTGCAGTTCCCTTTTCACAGATGATAGTAGTTTGGGTTCCTATCATGTTGGTGACTATAAGTGCTATGCCTTTTCACAGATGGTAGTAGTTTGAGTTCCTACCATGCTGGTGATTGTAAGTGCTAAGCCCTTCCATAGATGGTAGTAGTTTGAGTTCCTACCATGCTGGTGGATATGAGTGTTGTTCCTTTCCACAGATGATAGTAGTTTGGGTTCCTATCATGCTAGTGGTTGTAAGTGCTGAGCCATTTCATAGATGATAGTAGTTTGAGTTCCTATCATGTTGGTGAATGTGAGTGCTGGGCCTTTCTGATATGATTATAGGATTGGTTCCTACATGATCAGATGTGAGTGCTGGGCATGCCTTTCTGACAAGTAGGTCAGATGTAAGTGTTGGGCAGGCCATTCTGACTTAATGTCAGATATAAGCGCTGAAGAAAGACCTACATGGAGGCTAGGCCTACAACCAGCATGAAAAAGGGCTGGCTCTATAGAACTTCTTGTGACAAGAAGAATCATGAGATAGTACCCGTGGTGCTGATCCAGATCGAGTGAGGATCTAGATCCAGTGATGATGATTCAGCAGTGATGATCTAGATCGAGTGATGATCCAAATCCAAAGATGATTCAGATCGAGTGATGATCCAAATCCAGTGATGGTGATCCAGATTGAGTGATGATCCAGATCCAGTGATGATGATCCAGATCGAGTGATGATCTAGATTCAGTGATCTAGATCGAGTGATGATCTAGATCCAGAGATGATGCTCCAGAGATGATCCAGATCGAGTGATGATCCAGATCTAGTGATGGTGATCCAGATCGAGTGATGATCCAGATCCAGATGAAGATGACTTGAAGATGAAGATGACTTGAAGATGAAGATGAATTGAAGATGAGGATGACTTGAAGACTTAGAAGACTTGAGATGCATATGACGAGATGATCCAGTTGATACAGAGAAGAAGACTTGTGCTGATACATTGTGTCAAGAGAATACCTTCCTAGTTAAGAGGGAGTGTTTATGTAATTGTAACTTAGGAATGTATTCACTTGTATTTCTTATCTAT
The DNA here is from genome assembly GCA_001517045.1 of Pseudotsuga menziesii. NCBI lineage: Eukaryota > Viridiplantae > Streptophyta > Pinopsida > Pinales > Pinaceae > Pseudotsuga > Pseudotsuga menziesii. The sequence goes on from LPNX010713079.1 coordinate 232,684, forward strand.
TGTAACCCGATGTTTATTCCAGGATGTATTGTAATGTATTTGAGTCATGTCATACCTCGATGTTTATTCCGGGAAGTTTCTATAATGAGAAATTCATGTCAAGTCATTGTGGGTAACTCTAATATTGGTCAAGGGTTAAAGTCCCCACAGTTGTGGGGCCCTTGGGTTATTAGACTATCCTAGTGAATTCGGCCCTAGATGAGTCATTGTAAGTCGGGGAAATAGTCTCCACCATTGTGTTACCCTCCTATTGGTCAGAGGAGGCAAATTCCCCACAAGTGGTGGGGCACTAGGGTTATTAGACACTCCTAGAGATGTCGGCTCTAGTAAGTAATTGTTAAGTGAGGCCGACATGTTGGAGTGCACTTCAAGTGAATGAAAGAATATAAATAGAGAGTGAGCCTCTCTATTTATCTCACTTGCAACACTCACACTCACTCATTGGGGGCGCATGAGTGAGAGAGGAGAAGCTCACTCAGTGAGAGAGAGGGAGACTACTGCTGTGTGGAGATCATCTTACTATTTTTTGGTTTTACCTTTGGTGTCGATTCTATCTCTGAGGAAGTTGCAGGGTTTTCTCCTTTATGGTTTCCCTGAGGAAAATACTTTGTGTCTCTTGTCTCTTGTGTTGTGCTTATTTTTTATTGTTGTGCTTATTATTCTCTCAGTGAAAATATCCTAAGATCATAATGATAGCTTATATGATAAAAATCTAACACCTAGAAGGGGAAACGGAGGTGGTGGGGGAATATGGAGGAGGGATTTGAGGTCTGGGATGGGGTGGAGGGATGGGTGAATGTGGATGGAGGGTGTATCGTGGTCAGAGGTGGGAGGGTGGAAACATGGCAAATTGCAAGGGAGGGGGTGGATGGGTAGGCAAGGGATGGATGGATGTGTGGTGGTGGATGGGAGGCAAGGGATAGATGGAATGGGTTTGTGAGGGATGCAGGGAAAGGGACAAGTATGGAATGGGATACACCTGGCATATATGGTGGGAAAAAGGCAGTCAGTGGAGAGATAGTGATATTGACGTGCCTATGTGCTCGGACCTGCATACATATTCATGGCCTCGTATATTAGTGCATAAAAAATATAACTATACAAAACTAATCCATCAAAACTAAAATTAAATTTATACTTTATTACACGATACCTGCACATGAGGGGATCTGTTGATGCATGGCAGGGATGGCTGGTCACTCACTCCTGCGGACACCTATGAAAAAATAAAAAATATTTAGATTCAATTACTAAATATTAAGTACATTGGACGACAAGATTAATTACTAACATTACATTTAATTATTGAAAGAAAACTACCTATGTGTATGGTGTTGCAATGTCCTTTACAGCTACCATGGCTCCATCTAGGTTGAAGGAACCAACATCCTCCCACTTGGGCGTTAGAGACTCAACACTCAATAGTTGTACATTAAAACAAATCAAGTCATCAACATCTGATTCTAAGTTAGATTTATTAGAAATTATGAGATTGCATAACGTATAATCAATACTTGAACATTAAATAAAACAATAACTAACCTATTGTAGGTAGCTCTCTATGGCATGATCCTATGTGGAAACATGGCATGGATTCCCACAACAAGAATAACGATGTGGTACTAGTCCCGTTGAGTTGGATGGACCATCCTGGCTACCAGATGTAGCTTCTCTCCCTCACCCACCACGAGTAAACCATGCAGAAGTGTGTCTCTCGGGGTGGTCCTGCTTGCTCTATGAGGACATAACCACAAAAGTGGTATGCCTAAGAAGGTGTAGTGTGGCACGTCTAACGGACTCATGGATCTCATCTATCCCGTTACCTAACCCAGGGGGTTGAGGAAGCGGGTTTGGCACTTGCCTAGGTGAAGGAGGTTCTTTGAGTGGGTTCTGGTGGGCTTGAGGTCGATCTTGGGCTAAGCTAAAACTGATTCCCTGGAACTTGGTGATGTCAAAATAGTTCACATGGAACCCTAACACAAACTTGACCCGCAGTTTCTGGAGAAAATACTGTGGGACCTCAACATTGTTGCATGGAGGCTTGTCAAAAACCATGAACCATCTCTTCCTCCAGTTTTCTCTCCATGGCTGGTAATTACACCAATCCATGCAAACTCACCTCTTCCTCACATCTGGAGGATGTCCTGTTCTCAGATCTATAAATTTTCTCCACAGTTGGGATTTTGTGTTATTAAGGTTTTTTATATCTTCTTTGGATATACCAGTGGCATAATGTTCTCTCATTCAAGCCCTCTATTGGCTCAAATTGTTTATCTCACTGTGGGAAATGTTGATAGACTTGATTATGTTTTGTAGTGATGTGGTGAGGGAAAACCGAGAGGGTTCCCTAGTGTTCTTCAGTTTATCACTCAATATCCTTAACTGGTTTAAATCCCCATGTAATTCATATTTAGGGTTTTTTGGTGGTTCACTAAATCCATCTTCGGGGTTTTCCTCATTTAATTCAGGGTTTATTCGATTCTCCGATTGGTTCGTTGGGATGTTTTATTAGTATTTGTCATTATGGTAGAGGTAATGTATCTGCAATATCGATTTTGTTCGATTTCAATTCAGTTGCACTTTTTTTATTTTAGATTTTATTTGAAAAACAATGAAAAAATTAAGAAAAACAACAAAATGCAAATAGTAATCCACCCACCTTATTCCAATGGTTGTGGGTGTCGTTTTGGGGTGCTTGTACGGTTGTTTTGGGATCTGTGGGTGTCATTTTGGATAGCTTGTGTGCTCGGGGGCGTTTTTTTTGGAAATCAACTATTCGTTGTTTGTTTTTTCTTTATAAAAAATGCAGGGACATGTACGCGTGTTTAGAGTGTATGCACTAAACATGCGTGCATGCCCAGACATGCTTGTGCGTGCTTATGGGCGTGTATGTGCACCTAATGTCCACATCGGCAAGCCGATGTGGAGCTTCTCCATAGTCGAAGAAGGAACGTGTGCATGCGTCCAAGTGTGCATGCACGTTCCTATTTTTTTCCGCTCGTGCACTCACATTGCATCATAATTGGGTAGCATCTTCTTGTGGGCACCCATACCCATAAGGTTCATTTCCTAAAATATGTGGCCAATGAGTTATGGGAATAGAGGTTGGATTGCCCATTAAATGAGATAAAATAGTTGTATAATGTAAAAGAACATATGATTTTTTGATAAGTGATAGATTCTCACCACCGAGGTATTAAGATGCAATATTTAAAAAAATAAAAATCCATAATCTTATATGCATCACCTAGGAAAATCAACAACAAATGAAAAAATACATAAAGTAAATCCATTACCATCTTATAAAATCACATAAAGGAGACCCATTAACATTTCTCATTTTCATATGACTTAATTTGTTTGGGATACCCCTCAAGAACAAATGAAAAAAGAACATAAAGGAAACCCATCACCATCTTATAAAAGCACATAAAGGAAACCCATCAACATTTATCATTTACATATGATTAAATTTGTTTGGGAGAGCTTTGCTTGAGATCTCTATGAGACTTATTCCTTAAACCATAAGGATCGAAAGTCATTTTTCCTAGGCTCATTGTTTTGGAATTGATATGATTAGAAGTAACCCACAAAGTTGTAACTAGGAAGAAAGTTGTTGGGATCTAGGCCACTAATTTACACTAATAAATGCACGGGTTGGACACCTTGTACATCATCCCTCACAATCCCTCGACATTCTTGAGGGCCTTTGAGTCATGACGGAGAACAATATGGAACCATGAAGAAAATGATGCTCCAGTTGCTAGATGGACACCATAATTACTATAACTTAGCTTGGAAATGTAAGTGCAAAAACAAAACATTTCAGTCTTGATCAAATTTTAGTGTGATGAGCTAATTAATTCTCAATTCTTAGAAACGAAAATAAATTTCTAACAAGTTTGTAAGTTGTAAACCTAATATGTTCATCTTCAGGAAATGAACACTAATAGAGGTTCAACACTCATAGTTATGAGTAGTTATTGTAGTAAGTGTCATGGGTGAATTTGAATAATTAATGAGGAATATGAATAAATAAAAATAATAAGATTTTCCAAATTTTAAAAATGACCACAACAAATTTGGGGGCAAGAACTAAATTTGAAAATATAGAATGCAAGGTTTTTGTTGTGTTAGTAAAGGAGCCCATACCTGCTCTAATTCCCACTTGACCACCAATGTTAACTCAAATTATGTGTCTTTGAACTTGTAAACTTAAAACTAGATACTAAACCCAAGTTTTAATGGGAACTTGGAATGGTGCCCATGTTCATTGACCCAATCCCCACCCTCACCTAGGTCGTATAAATTAAAGAAGTCAAGAAAAACTCACTACATCCTTATTTACAAATGGCTAAACTAGGGCATTCATCAGGGTAACCACAGACAAGTGCTAGACAAATTCAACCCAAATTAACAAAGAAAAATTCATGGTTTTCAATGAAAGCTAAAAAAAATTAAGTCTACCACCATTCTTTACAAAAGCAACCAGTATTATGAAATTTTAAATTATCAACATTTTATAGATCATGTATTAGAAAATAGATCAAATCTATAAACATAGACAATAAATAAACAAAATATAAATCACATTGTTTTAGTTCTTCACTTCTTAAGAGATGGAATACATTTGATGCAATTTGCAAAAATTCTTTAGAAATGCCGCCAAATGCATGACCTTTTCCAAAAGTGTAGAGTTATTAGACCAACAAAATTTACTTTCTTGTATTCCCTACAATGAACTATATGATGTATTCAAGTAGTGCATTTTTTACATCATGCAAATGAGATTACAAAATAAAGAAGGATCTTTATAAATGTTTAAGGCAACTAAGAAGTTCCCCTGTAAATTGCTTCTTGCATATTTAAAAATGTCACATGAATACCAAGCGTATGCTTGGACTCATAACCCTTTAAAAAAATCACATACGAATCTTACTTTCCACCACCAATTTCTTGCATTTTGATCACCTTCAACAAATTTCCATGTTGATCCCTCTAGAGCTAATGTATTCCAGTTCCTTCACTAGTTGAATGCTCATTAGATATCATAAAAGTAATATCCTTTCCTTGCCATCCTTGAAAAAATGGACCGTTCATTAGTTACATTCCCGTATATATCTCCTTGAGGATTTCCATTTGTTGAGTTTGATTCCTTCATAATATCCAAAGCCTATGATCGTCAAAAACAAGGGTATGGAGATAGTTGGCTAGCTAAGCATGCCATACATAAATTCCTACGGGATCTCTACTGTACATGTGTCGTTGTTACATTGAATGGAATTACATTGTGGAAACTATGTATTGTAGGCATGTTGGTCACCCCCTACTCTCTAATTCCCTTTTGAATGACGATTAGTGTGCATTGGCTCATCCATCAATCCCCACATAGAATTTCATAAGCCACATTTCCACTCCTTATGCCACCATTGCATTTGTCAGTCATCATTCTATTGCATCGAGGTAATTATCAACCTCACTTAACCTATAGTCACACAAAAAAATTCAGTTTAGACACCTTGGGTTGCGTTGACTCGGCCACAAGGGCATGTCCAACCGTGGACCAACCTATGCTTATTACAATCAAACTATATCTTTTCGCTTAAAAGCTATGTCCATAACTAACCATTAATGTTATAGTCCTAACCTAACCTTTCCACTTTAGGATACCTAGGATTGGATAATTAATCAATGTACAAGGGTCTTCTTTATTAATTAATGTCCATTGGCTAATTAGTACTCATTAATGATGGGATCTAGGATTGGATACCTAGGATTGGCTAATTAGTACTCATTAATGATGGGATACCTAGGATTGGATAATTAATCAATGTACAAGGGTCTTCTTTATTAATTAATGTCCATTGGCTAATTAGTACTCATTAATGATGGGGTCTAGGAGGTTATAATTTTTTTTAGAGTATTGATGTATTTGGAGTTCTACATAAGTGAAAGGTCGCCCCATGACAATAAAATAAACATTACTTTCACTTTGATTATCATAATACAAGGATATTCTCAACAATATTTCATTTTAATTATCTCTTGTATATGATTCTATACATTATAAGATCTATTTTTTTTCATTGCAATCTATGTATAATTGGTTGAATTCAATTTTTAAGGATCAATGAACACTACACATAGTATCATAACCTTTTCCTAAGCCAACACGCTTCTACCTTTAATAAGTTTTGATATCTTTTTAAAAATAGTATAGAGATCTATCATTTAATAATTAAAACTTTAATCAAAGAAAAAAGAACGTAAAAAATACAAATTTTGTCATTTGGTTTACACCCTTGATAATTTGGTGGGTAAAACTTTAGTCAAAGGAAAAAACTCATAAAAAAATTACAAATTTGGTCATCTTGTTGACACCCTTGCAACCTTTATTGGGACCATTTCAAATAATATCGTATCAATCAACATTTGTAATATATGAGATCACCTTCCATGTACTTTTGGATATATCAAAAGCCTTGTGGGTATATTTAAAAAAAAAAACTTTCAATAAATCTTGTCGTCGCTTCTTGCTACACTACATGAAAAACATCATTGGGAAGATCTCTTTGATCTACCAAACAAAAAATTTAAACCCTCAAATTAAAAAAAAAATTAAATTGTCAAATTAAAAAATATAAAACATTACAAAACATTTTATATTAATTATGTGGATAAACTTATATATCTTAGAATTTTGAGGTGGACTTTTATAGAATGATACAAGTGTACTCTCGAGATTGATTCTATGGGTGTCATCCAAGATTAAACAAGAAAGAGACAAGTGTACCGTCGAGATTGATTCTATGGATCTCAGTCCAAAATTAATAATTTAAAAATAAAAAAATAGCTTAATAACATATTAATAACAGAAACTAAGATATTTTGTATTAATAACATACAGAAACTATAAATTTAAATTAAACTTTGTTTTTCCAACTAATAATTTTAGTGTTTTATTTTTGGCACGAGGGGCCGTGACAGCAGCAACCGGCCTTCAAATAATTAAAAAAATATGCCTGGAAAAGCCATGGGCGGTTTGGAAAAGCTATGGGCGGTCAGAAAGAGTGGCAGACCAAAAACTTTCCACAATTCGCAAGAACAAGATACACGTAACAGCTCTAAATGTCTAGATGATGAATAAGATACGTGTTGGAATTGTATTTGATGGATAGGCGATGAATCTGGAAACATATTCCCAAAAATCCACTTTAAAAAACAGGCTTTCTGCTTCAAAATTTTAACAGATACCATCATACCCGTCAAATTCGAACCCTTGCACCTAATTACTCCGAAAGAAAAAGGAGCACATGGATAACATACTAATGCGAGAAATCATCACTATTTCCGTCAATTCATTCGTTATAGAAACCAATATTGATCATAATCGTGTGGAAAAATGAAAAGCCTCTATTTATTTGGCGACTAGCAATGTCCGCATGTCACCTACTCTAATTATTTATCTCCTTGTTTGCCAAGAAGAAGGGTAAAATTCGGCGCTTTTGATAGATCTCCTCAAGTAGCGATTAGAAAATGTAGATTGCAGTGGAAATTTTGATGATTTATAGGAAAATTTGAGTTTCCAAGCTATGGCATCTGTGGATTCTGAGTTTCTACTCGTTCACAACTCCTCTGAAGCAAACGGAACGGTCGTGAATAGGAGTACTACTGGTTCGGAATTTGGTCCTGAAAAACGCAAAGGCAAACCGAGAAGTATACTTTCTTTTGGAAACACCTTGAATCTTTCTTCCCGTTCAATTTTCAGATCGACTAGTCATGGAATATTCGTTCTTTCAGACGACAATAAGGTTGATTTCACTCATGACATCAGTCGTCAGACTGAGGGTTTCAATGGAAAATCTGAAGGATCGAGTCACGCGGAAACTATGGAATTGTTTCCAGTGAGCACCGGTTTTGGTTCAAACCCTAGAGTTACAGAAACAAATATGACCATGCCTTTCGCAATCGGCCTACCTGATCTGAATTCCAGATATTTTCATGTCCATATTTGCCATTTGAGTATTTTCTTGGAATACTTTTCGTTGAGAGAAGCTTTGAATGTTAAGATAGCTAATTATGTGTTTTTCACACTATTTTCAGCAGATCCGTTCCAGCAAAATCGGCTGAGCAACCGTCCACAGCTCAACTCACTATTTTTTATAAAGGAGAGATGAATCTTTACGATATATCGCACGAGAAGGTCTTGTTTTGATCCGAGCAACAAATTTAATGCATTTTCAAGAAAATCTTTACTGTTATTTTTGACGAATCGCATGAATCGTTAATCCTTTTGTCTTTACGATATGTCGGACGAGAAGGTCTTATTTTGACCCGAGCAACAAATTAAATGCATTTTCAAGAAAAAATTTACTGTTATTTTTAACGAATCGCATGAATCGTTAATCCTTTTGTCTTTATTTTGTTAATGACGGAGTACTTTGGCCATTTTCTTTGCAGGCTCAAGCCATCATGAAGCTTGCCAGCACCAATAGCTTGAACATTACCAGCCGCAAAATCGAACAGATAGCGCAACAGAAGCCTTCGAAGCCTGCATTGAAGGCTGTCAATGAAAATCAACCTCAAGGACCGCCACTAGGTAAGACGCGTAGCGCACATATTTTATATTAAAGAATAAGGGCCAGATACAATGGAAAAGGATCGAAAAATGCTTTTAAGGTCGAAAATTGTTTTAACATGGTTTCTTATTCCGCATGCAGACCTGGAAATGAGGAAATTATCTCTGAAACGCTTCCTCCAAAAGAGAAAGGAGAGGTAATCAAATTCTAGAATATTTACAATCTTTTCTGGGTATATTTTGGTGATTGAATAGAAATTCCAACGAATAAATCATTTATCGATTATTTGTTTTTGGTAAATTGAGATGAATGAACAGGCAAATGTGTATTAAAGCAATGCCTATTTTTGGGTGGAGTGCAGATTAAACAGCGTGGCACCTTACACCAGAGGCGGCGGCAGCGGCGACATTGCGTTCGAAAGCAGAGAAGGATTCAGATGAGCAGATCATACTCTCGTTGGGTTATCCGTGATATGATCGAGGGAACCAATGCGTTTACCCTATTGCCGATCCTTATATGTTTTTACACACTTTTTAGCTGATCGACGGAAGTTGGAACCAACGCGTTTACCCTGTTTCGTTCCTTAATACGGCAACATTTTCTCTGTGTTACCGACGTCGAGCACACCTTGACAGATGAAGCTCATGGGCAGCAGAAGAAACTGCACCTTGCAACGGCAAGGCGGCATGAAACTGCAAAGCATTTTTTTTCTGCACCACCAGAGACATTATATTGTACAAGTATTATTCGGCAGCGTCAGAGGCATATTATTTATTTTCTGGAAAATGTAGAACCATGCAGGTGTGGAGATCTCCGAGTAACAACACAAACTTCAAAGTAGATAGAGTCGATTATCTCTTAACTCGAAATTAAATTAGAATCATATCTTATTATTTGTGATGTCAAAAGTAAAGTGTATCTGCCCCTGAAATTTTAGTTTCTTTTATAATGGAAATTCTCTTTTTTTCGGTATGCACCTCGAGTGCGATATGGAAATCTACTTATATCACATGGTTTTAATGGAAATCTACTTTTAATGAGGTCTTCCTTGTAAACTTTAATTTACATTTAGTGTGATATTTTTTTGAAAGTTAAATTACACGGAAGAAATAAAATGTAGTCAATTTGTTACATTCGGCGGATTAATGGGCACAACAATGTGGAATTGATGTTTCATGAAGTGCCATGGCATATGACAATGGATTACATTGGGGGCAATCATTGAGGGAGGTGTTAAGGGCATATCGGCATGATTCATTTTTTTTTTGTTGCCAAAGGCTTGTGTGGCACTGCATTGCCCGAGGGCATGTCCTACTCGGGAGCTTGCTAGCAAATTACACCTAACCTACGGATAACACTTTCACTAGCATACACATTCTCTTACTCAACATTTATTCAATTAACATTATACTTAGGCAAATTTACAAGTATTCGGATAACACTTCCACTAGCATACACATTCTCTTACTTAACATTTATTCAATTAACATTATACTTAGCTAAATTTACAAGTATTCATAAAAGACACTAGATGTGGTGGAGGCGACTTCCCAAAAATGGGCAAGCCTAACACCTCAAGGTTCTATACCAGTGTAGATGTAAATTACAAGTAACAATAGATACAATGAATGGATGGTGTCCACAAACTAGCCACACTTGTTGGAGCGCCTAACTCAGCTAACACCCAAGAGCCCCAAAAATTACAAGTCTTTGTCCAAAACCCAACTTAGCTAAATCTCTCTCTCATCACCACAATCTGCCTGTCGCAACCCTATTCATCCGCACTTCTTCCCACATAAGTGTTTGCAGTGTCACCTCTTGCGGCTCCACCAACGGACAAAAGTTCCCCTCAAACTCCTTCGTTGCTTCTTTGACACAACCCAATACTTGAGCAAAACTTGCTCTTTCTTGGAACTCCTTGCTTACTTCCTCCTTTTGGTTGAACTAACCATGCTCTTTATATAGGCATGCACCCACTCCAAGGGTCGTACACCACTTTCATTGACACCCCTCTTCTGCGTGCCTTGCTCCTCATGTCAAGTCCTGCTTTCCCCGAAGTCAACCATATACTAGTTGTGTCCAACAATGCCAACATCCACTTCCTTGTGCACCTGTCGCGTGCCATCCTTGGGCGTATTGCTTCTCGTTTAATCCATTGCGAAGCCCCTAAGTCGAGCTTCCTTTCCACTTGGGTGTGGGAATGTGCCCACTCTTTGAGCTATTTTCCCCATGCATGTGTCCACTCGTTGCAGCGTGTGATCCCACTTGTGCCAATCCACTTGGTCAGTGTGCCCAAGATTCCGTCACGTTTCTTCCCAATCTCCCACTTAACCTGTCGTTGGACTTTTCTTGTCATGCTCCTCTTCCCAAAGACGTCCTTCCAACCGAGCTTCCATCATATTGCATTATGCACCGTGCAGGTAGGATTTCCAGTGGGAGATGCACCCAAGATTGCCAAGCCTTGGGTGATTCTGCCTACTGGATGTTTCCCTTTCTTCTTGTTTGCACGCCCTCATTGTCGACAGGATTCTACACGACCATACCAACACTTGGAGTATTTTGGCTGAGTGTCATGTCGTCTTGCTGTCCTGAGAGGCACCCAAGTCAGGTTCCTTGGGAAATTCAAGTGCACTAAGTGGTCGAGGAACCTAGGTTATTACATTCTCCCCTACTCAAAATTGTTGTCATCTGTCTCCAAATGACCACTATCCATGGAAACATGCTACTGCAACCACTGCTACAACCATCTCTCCATCATCTATGCTTGAGCTTCTTTTCTCCTTGGTTGATTTATGCAATGTTGTTGCAATAGAGACTTCGCAAGAAGCCTCTTTTGGAAACCACACCTGTGCAACCTATTGTTGCCAAGGTACTTAGCCAATCATGCCAAGCTTCCATCCGCTATTAACTCCTATGCATTGAACTGGTTGAGTAGCTAATCCAACCATTGCGATCATCACCATGAGAATGAACTATTGAAAATAAAAAATGCCCTTTCACGTTCCACAATTTGGTTCACCTTGTGCTATGCTACCACACTTGGGAAAAGCTCTTATCTTTGGCACAATGTTGTGGACCTGCTTGTTGCAACTCCACACTTCTACGTCCCTTACTTTGTCTATTGTATGCCTCTACACACCCTTGGCTAAATTTTTGTCTAAGGCTACCTCTGTGAGGTTCCTGTAGCCTCACTTCCCTAGCCAAATGCAGTGAATCGACCAACTCATATCTCATCCTAGGAAAAAGGGAAAGTGGTGTCGAGGGCCACCATGCCTAAAGCTCCCAAAATCCTTGGTTGTCCAGTTATCCAACTCATTCTCCTTCCACAAGTGCTTCATGATGACCTATGTCTTTGTAGAGCTACATTGAACGAACTCCTCAAGTTTGGTTGCGATGACTTTTGACCTCTTCATGCCGAAAACCAACTCATATATGTTTGTCACTTTTACAAAAAAACAGTCATCTGCAACTTCCACTAAAGCTTCCTCTTCCTCGGCATGTTTTTTCCTCTTCCTAGATCGTTTCCTTGCACATTTTCTTGTCCCCTTGAATTATTAATCTGTCACAGTAATCTAGGGACTAAAACACAGTCTCATAAGAGATTTCAGACAATGAAGCATGGAAATGGCATAATGGTGCTGCAATGGAAGTAGCAGCTTTGTATAATCAATAAAGAATGAATAATGCAATACAATGATCATGCAAGGTGCATGAATTCCAATACAATTCGAGTTCCTAAGGAGGTCATTCGAATTGAATGAATGGGTGTAGCTTAACTGGCTGTAAGCCACAGTAAACACACTTAGTTAACCAACTGATCAAGTCCTGATTGACTCAACCGAGTCCTAACTGAAGTCAGAGTGCAATGGATGACAGAGTCTAACTGAAAGTAGCTCAGACACATGTCACTGCATGCCAACCAACAAGTGGTAGCGCATCATTAACTCCAATGAACCCCGATGAGGCTAACTGAAGTCAAACTAGTCATCAGAGGTGGTTGGAGGTGCCTTAGTTGATTCTAGTTCATAAATATTAATAAAAATAATCAATATAATGAGTGGAGGTGCCTTCACCACTTAGCTTAACTGATTGTTACAATCAGTTAGCAATTAGGAGCATTTATGACACTCAGATCACCCTCGGAGTGCTCCAATTAGCCTCCTCGAATGAAGGAGAAGGCTTAGTTGGCCTCCTTAACTGAAGGTACGCGTGGGTGTGCTCATGCTGATGTCATAGTGTGCTCATCTAATGCTGATTAAGTCAATAAAACTTAGGATAGTGGTTTAACATGGTCAAATTGACCAAATTAAGTGTGCATGGTGGGTAAATGTCTCCAACACCCCCCCTCCCCACTCCCTTAAGCTATACTCGGGAGAAGTAGAAACATAAAGTGCATGAAATGCTAGGGCCCCGACAATAAGGCCATAGATCACCCTGTACAATAATGTAACTCAAACAATGCTAAAAAATAAATCTAAGTGAGGAAAAGAGGGAAAACCTAGTGGGAAAACCCCCCCCTCTGTTGATGTAATTGTAACTTCGAAATGTATTCACTTGTATATCTTATGTATTGTACCTCGATGTTTATTTCGGGAAGTGTTTGTAATGTAATTGAGTCATGTCATGCCCTGATGTTTCGATCGAGAGTTTCTATAATGTAAACAAGTCATGTCAAGTCATTATGGGTAACCCTCCTATTATTCAAGGTTAAAGTCCCTGCAGTTGCGGGGCCCTAAGGTTATTAGACTCTCCTAGTGAAGTCAGCCCTAGTGAGTTATTGTCAAGTCAGGAATTAGTATAAATAGAGAGTGATCCTCTCTATTTAATACACACTCACTCACACTCAGTTGTAACGCATAGCTGAGGGAGAAGAAGTTGATGGGCTAGAGAGAAAGAGGCTACTGTTATCGGGAGATCATCTTACTATTTTGGGGTTTTACTTTTGGTGCTGATTCTATCTCTGAGGAAGTTGCGGGGTTTTTTCCATTTATGGTTTCCCCAAGGAAAAACACTGTGTTCATTGTCTCTTATGTTTGATTGTTGTGCTTGTTATTCTCTTAGTTAAAGATCCTAATATAATGCTAGCTTAAATGTTAAAAATCTAACATGGTATCAGAGCTAACCTGAGAAGAAGACACTGTGCAGCTGTGGGAACTAGGGCTTCCTACTTTTTGGATCTCTCTCCATAGAATTTCAGCAAAATAAGGTTGGGCTGACTCTCCTCCCTAGGGCGCATCTTTCTGTTGAAGCAAAATCTGATTCTGAGCATTTTCAGTTTTTGACCCAACATTATTGCCGAAAATTAGGGCTTTCCACAGAAGTGGAATTTTTGAGTGAGCCCAGGCCTGGATTGATCTCCTCCTCAAAATCGAAGTTTAGAGATCAAGATCAAAGCATTTGGTTGGATAGAACTCCAGGAAATTCAAACCCTAATATGCTCCTGAATTAGCACTACAGAAATTCAGCTCCAAATCCAGATCCGACATCTTGAGTAGGTAAGATCTAAATATTTTGTATTTCCATTTGAGGTTCTCAGTTAATATGTCTCATCATACCAAGCTTGATGAAAATCTTGAGGGAGCTGATAACTTTTGAGCTTGGAAGTATATGATCTCCCTAGTCCTAGAAGAAAATGAGTTGGACTCCTACATCAATGAGGAGCATCTAGCTCCAAAGGAAGATGAGGCTAAGGCCTTACACAAGAATAAGTTGGTTATGGATAAGAGGATTATTGTTGATTCAATCAAGGATCACCTCATACCACATGTGTCCTCCCTCAAGACACCTAAAGCCATGTTTGATGCCCTAACCAAACTATTTGAAGGGAAGAACATAAACTGGAAGATGACTTTGAGGAACCAGTTGAAGAATGTAAAGATCCAGAATTAGGAGACCATACAATCATGCTTTACAAGGGTCTCCCAGATAAAAGAACAACTTGAAGCAGTAGATGAAGAAGTGGAGAATGAAGAAATTGTGATGACAACCTTGAATGGTCTCCCTAGATCATGGGATTCTTTCATCCAAGGAATCTGTGCTAGAAAGAAGCTAATCAAGTTCAGTAGACTATGGGAAGTATGCTCACAAGAAGAAGCTTGAATAGTAGCTTGAGAAGAAAAGATGGGAAATGAAGATCAAGCTCTCACAGTACACTCCAAGAAAGACAAAAAGGAAAATCATCATCACCAAGGTAAGCATTCTCATCAGAAATATAATTTTGTGAAGAAGGATCCATCCAAACTCAGATGATATACATGTGATGAAAGAGGAAACTTTGCTAGAAATTTTCCCATGAATAAGAATGGATCTAAGAAGAAGAAGAACTCCAAAAGAAGACATCATGCTCACACTGCTGAGGATGATGATCCTCCCAAAAAGAGAGTAAAACAAGAAAGTGAAGACTCTTTAAGTGATGAAGAATATGTTATGATCTCCGCTCTCACAAGAACTATCACACATGGAAGCAAATATTGGCTTATTGACAGTGGGGCTTCCAAACACATGAAAGGATTCAAGGAATCATTTGAGAAACTATCCAAACATAATTCACCCCATAAGGTGAAACTTGGGGATGACTAGCAATATTCCATAAAAGGTAGTGGTGAATTATCCTATAAGCTAGACTCTGGAAAGTCTATGAAAATGAAGGATGTCTTGTTTGTACCAGGACTAAAGAAGAATATTCTCTCCATATCGGCACTAGATGCAAAATGCATGAGGGTTGCATTTGTAGATGGCCAAGTCCTCATGTGGCCAAGAGGAAAGACTATTGACGATGCAATAGTAATTGGAGAACAAGAAGGATGATTATACAAATTGAAGGGCCATCCAGAAAAAGCTTTGGTTCATGACACAGTAGAGCCAAATGAACTTTGGCATAGAAGGCTTGCACATGTGCATTACAGAGCACTACCACTTGCAAGCAAAGTTGTTTAAGATCTTCCAGAAATTCAGGCAAAACATGATGGAGTTTGCAAAGGATGCGCGAAAGGAAAGAACACAAAGAAGGCATTTCCAAGTAGCGAGAGCAAAGCAAAAGGAATCTTGGAAATCATTCACTCCAATGTATGCGGTCCAATGTCATCCAATTATTTAAGCAGGTATGTATACTATGTTTCTTTTATTGATGATTTTTCTAGAAAGACATGGATATACTTTATGAAAAACAAAGATGAAGTATTCAACAAAATCAAGGAATTCAAATCCTTGATCGAGAACCACACTGAAAAGAAGATCAATACCTTTCGATCAGATAATGGCGGAGAAATCACATCAAATGAATTCAAAGAGTTATGCAAAGATTCAAGGATTAAGAGGGAGTTATCAACTCCATATAATCCACAAGAGAATGG
Source organism: Pseudotsuga menziesii (assembly GCA_001517045.1). Taxonomy (NCBI): domain Eukaryota; kingdom Viridiplantae; phylum Streptophyta; class Pinopsida; order Pinales; family Pinaceae; genus Pseudotsuga; species Pseudotsuga menziesii. Next base: position 248,615 of record LPNX010713079.1, read on the forward strand.
GGTTGCAGAAAGGAAGAATAGAACGATCATGGAAGCTGCAAGAGAAATGCTTCATGATCAAGATCTTCCCATGCATCTATGGGCAAAAGCTGCCAGAATAGCGGTGTATGCATAGAACCGTACTCCACACGGAGTACTCGAGAACAAGACACCTGAAGAAGTCTTTTCCGGTAAGAAACCAGAAGTCATCCATCTCATAATATTCGGCTGTCCAGTGTACATACACATTCCGAAAGAAAAGAGGACAAAGTTAGATCCTTTAGGAAATAAGGGTATATTTGTGGGATACTCTGAAAGCTCGAAGGCTTACAGAATATACTTCCCAAGATTCAAGAAGATCGGCATCAGCAGGGATGTAATATTTGACGAAGACTCAACTTACAACAAATCTAGAAAGAAACCTGCTGAAGATCCTGAAGAAACAGAAACACCCAAAAATCATGACACAACCATGAACGAAAAAATTCAAGAAGAAGATTGAGAATTAGAAGAACCTCAAGAACATGTAGATCCACCTCAGGAGAAGAATCCTCACAAGAGGAAAATTGCTTGGGTACGAGAAGCTATCCAACGTGCAGAAATATCTGGGGCTCCAGAAGAGAATCACAGAGAAAGAAAGAGGACCAAGTCCTGCTACGGGTATGTAGCTTTATTATGTGACTTCATCGATAAAGAACCTTCCAACTATGAAGAAGCGGCAGAAAGGAAAGAATGGAAGGATGCTATGATCGAAGAGTATCAATCGATCATCAAGAATGATGTTTGGGATGTTGTCCCAAGACCAGAAGGGAAGTCTATTGTAAATTCCAAATGGATCTACAATATCAAGCATGCTGCAGATGGCAGCATAGAGAAATATAAAGCAAGATTCGTGGCTCGTGGCTTCTCACAAAAAGAAGGAATAGATTATGAAGAAAATTTTGCACCTATAGCCAGATACACTTCCATCAGATCAGTACTTGCTCTTGTTGCAGTGATGAAATGGAAGATACACCAAATGGATGTCAAGACTACTTTCTTGAATGGTGTAGTGGAAGAGGAAGTGTATGTGGAGCAGCCACTCGGTTTTGAGACACATGATAGGGAGTCTCATGTGTGTATATTGAAGAAAGCCCTGTACGGTTTGAAACAGGCACTCAGGACATGGTACAGCAGAATTGATGGCTTTCTATCCAGTTTGGGCTTTACCAAAAGTAAAGGAGATTCCAACCTTTACTACAAGGTTGAAGATGGCAACCCAATGATACTCCTACTGTATGTAAATGATCTGTTTGTAACAGGTATGGATGGGTTGATTGCTGATACAAAGAGGAAGCTTGCTGTCGGGTTCAAAATGAAGGACTTGAGTATGATGCACTATTTTCTAGGCATGGAGGTGTGGAAAAATGCGGATGGAATCTTGCTCAGACAAGGGAAGTATGCTGTAGAGATCCTGAAGAGATTCGGGATGATGGACTGCAAGGCCATGACCACACCTATGGAATCAAACCTGAAGCTATTGAGTGATGCTTCATCAAAAGCGGTTGATGCTACGATGTATCATCAAATGATTAGGTCCTTGATGTACTTGATGAACATGAGACCAGATATTTTTTTTTGCTGTGAACACCTTGAGCTAGTTCCTGACAGATCCAAGACATGTTCACTTGATTGTTGCAAAGCATATTCTGAGGCACCTGAGGGGTACAGTTGATTATGGGCTCAAGTATGAGGTGAATCAGAAGATTAACCTAGAAGGTTATGTTGATTCAGATTGGGCATACAGTGCCATCGATAGGAAGAGCACTTCAGGGTGTTGCTTTAGTATGGAATCAGGTGTGATCTCTTGGTTTAGCAGGAAGCAATCCTGTGTGGCACTAAGTACAGCTGAAGCAGAGTATGCCACAGCTTGTTCAGCTAGGTGTGAGGTAGTATGGTTGAGGAAGCTACTGGCTGATTTATTTGATCTCGAGTTGGATGCTACTTGTATATATTGCGACAACTAGAGTTGTGTGAAGTTGTCTAAAAACCCAGTGTTCCATGACAAGTCAAATCATATCGAGATCAAGTATCACTATAATAGGGATATGGTGCAAAAAGGAGCAGTGAAACTCCAGTATGTTGCGATGGACGAACAAATAGTTGATGTGTTGACAAAGCCATTGACTAGAGTGAAGTTTCAGTACTTCAGGGAGAAGCTTGGTGTTCTCCAGATCGAGGTTCCCTCCAAAGGGAAGTGATGAGTCCGAGAGCCATTCTGACATGGTGAGAGGATTGGTTCCTTCCATGGTCAGATGTAAGGGCTGAGACAATCTGTCATGATGAGAGTATTGGTTCCTCGCATGTCAGATATGAGTGTTGAGACATTCTGATGTGACTGTAGGATTGGTTCCTACATGATCAGATATAAGTGTTGAATGTCATTCTTGGAATGGAGGCACTTGGTCAGTTACCAGGAATTCTCAGTCTGGGACTGAGGGCCATTCTGATGTGATTGTAGGATTGGTTCCTACATGATCAGATATAAGTGCAGAGCCATTCTGATGTGACTGTAGAATTGGTTCCTACATGATCAGATATAAGTGCAAAGCCATTATGATGTGACTATAGGATTGGTTCCTACATGATCAGATATAAGTGCAGAGCCATTCTGAGGTGATTGTAGGATTGGTTCCTACATGATCAGATGTAAGTGTAGAGACCTTTCAACATGTAGGTAGGATTGGTTCCTCGCATGGTCGAATGTAAGTGTTGGCCCTTTCTGACATAGACAACTGGATTGGTTCCTCTCATGGTCAGATGTGAGTGTTGGGCCTTTATGACATAGATTACTGGATTGGTTGCTCTCATGGTCAGATGTGAGTGTTGGGCGTGCCTTTCTAACATGGTGTTGGATGTGTTCCTCTCATGGTCAGATGTAAGTGCTAAGCAGGCCATTCTGACTTAGGGTCAGATATAAGTGCTGGAAAAGACCTACATGGAGGCGAGGCCTACAACCAGCATGAAAAAGGGTTGGCTCTGTAGAACTTCCTATGACAAGAAGAATCAAGAGATAGCACCTGTGATGATGATCTAGCAGAGATGTTCCAGAACCAGAGATGATCTAGATCGAGTGATGATCCAGATCCAGTGAAGATGATCCAGATCCAGATGAAGATGACTTGAAGATGAAGATGACTCGATGATGATCCAGATGATACAAAGAAGAAGACTTGTGCTGACAAATTGTCTCAAGAGAATACCTTCCTAGTTAAGAGGGAGTGTTGATGTAACTGTGACTTTAGAATGTATTCACTTGTATATCTTATGTATTGTACCCCGATGTTTATTCCAGGAAGTGTTTGTAATGTAATTGAGTCATGTCATGCCTCGATGTTCCGATCGGGATTTTCTATAATGTAAACAAGTCATGTCAAGTCATTGTGGGTAACCCTCCTATTGTTCAAGGGTTAAAGTCCCCATAGTTGCGGGACCCTAGGGTTATTAGACTCTCCTAGTGAAGTCGTCCCTAGTGAGTTATTGTCAAGTCGGGAATTAGTATAAATAGAGAGTGAGCCTCTCTATTTAACACACACTCACTCACACTCAGTTGTAGTGTATAGATGAGGAAGAAGATGTTGCTAGGGCTAGAAAGAAAGAGGCTACTGCTGTCGGAAGATCATCTTACTATTTTGGGGTTTTACTTTTGGTGCTAATTCTATCTCTGAGGAAGTTGCGGGGTTTTCTCCATTTATGGTTTCCCTGAGGAAAAATATTGTGTTCATTGTCTCTTGTGTTTGATTGTTGTGCTTGTTATTCTCTTAGTTAAAGATCCTAATATAATGCTAGCTTAAATGTTAAAAATCTAACACCCTCAATTTGAACACTGAAAGTAGTCTGATCACCCTGATGAACTCACCCCCAACAGTGAACGGAGGTAAGTGAACTTATTTTTTGAAAATCTCTTGGTGAATATGTCTGCAATCTTCTCATCAGTAGGGCAGTATTGCATAATGATGGTCGTGTCATGCACTAATTCCCTATTATAGTGAATGTGTATTTATACATGCTTGGTCCTCTTCCTGGTAACTAGATATGTGGATATATTAATAGGAATTTGATTGTCACAAAAGAGGATAGTGGACAAAGTACTACCAAGATCAAACTCTGAAAGAATTCCTTGTAACCAAACAACTTGGATGCAAGCATTCATCACTCCTCGATACTCGTCCTCTGCTGAAGACAATGCTATGGAGACTTGAATTTTTTTAGACCAGAAAATGGGGCGACCGCCAAACATGAAAACATATCCAGAAATAGACTTCTAATCAATAGAATCACCTACCCAATCGAAATCTGTGTAACCAACCAGCTCTAGCTCGGAGTCTGCAGCATAGTGAATGTTGTAGGTCCTGGTTCCCTGAATATACTGGAGGATCCTCTTAGCTGCCTTCCAATGAATATCATGAGGCTTTTGCATGTATCTTGACACAAAATTCATGTGATAACAAATATCAGGCCGAGGATGAGTCAAGTAGAGCAAGCTACCTATCAGTTTTCGATAAATAGTGCAGTCCTTGGGAGGTGTGCTTTTTCCTTCTTCAAGGCTGATCCTTGAAAGGAAAGGGAATGGAGCATCCTTACATTCAGCCATGTTAAACTTGAATAATAGGTCTGATATGTATTTGGACTGAGTGACCATTATCCCATCAAAATTTTGCTCAATTTCGAGCCCCAGAAATTGCTTCAAGAGCCCCAAATCGCTCATTTCAAATGCATTGTGGAGAGCAGTTTTGATGACTAAAATAGAAGTAACTATGTTACTTGTAATCAGTAAGTCATCAACATATAAAAAAATTAATAATCAAATGACCATCAGACTATTGTATATACACATTTGGATCAGATTTACACCTTTGGAAGTTTTGTGAGAGAAGAACGGCATCCATCTTGGAATACCACTCTCTTGGGGCCTGTTTTAACCTGTATAGTGACTTCTTTGGTTTGCAAACCAAATATGGATCATAAATGTATACCTTAAGTTGCTTCATGTATATCTCCTCATGAAGATATCCATGCAGAAAGGCAGAATTAACATTCATATGATGCACTTCCCAGTGCTTAGATGCAGAAATTGCCAAAACTAGGCGGATGGAGTCCATTTTTACAACCGGTGCAAAAGTCTCATGGTAGTCCACACCTTGGACTTGGGAGAAAACATTTTCTACTAAACTTGCCTTATATTGTAGGTGTTTCCATCAGCAACAACCTTATTCCAAAACACCCACTTGCATTGAACCAATTTCCTCCCCGGAGGAAGAGAAACTATCTCCCAAGTAGTGTTTTTCTGAAGAGAATTCATCTCTTCATCCATGGAAACTTGCCATATCGGATCCTTCCGAGCATGGTAGTAAGACTAAGGGTATGAAATTATCATCAAATAACAAGATTTAGACAACAAATAATCAGGACAAGAGAGCACAATACCTGCTCTTTGGAAATCAGACCAGGTTCTTCTTGGATCATCCAGATTTCCAATGTTATCACCTGCAGAGGAGTGTGTCTGTCAAGCCCAAGTTGGGAGATTATTTTGTACTTCAGGTTCTAATTCATCATATGATTTTTGTTGTGAGATAATATCAGAAATAAAAGGACCAAATTAGTGTCATCACCCCCAATTACATCATCCAAATATTCAGTAGAATAGGAAGGAAATTCAGCAGTTTTCTCCTTCACTAGTTCTACCTCTTGAAGAGGCTCATCGAACATGACACTCCTTTCAATGATGATCTGTTTTGTTTTGATATTCAGCAGATTGAAACCTTTAGATTCATTAGGATATTCGATAAACATACATTCTATGCTTTGCGGTTGCAAAGCCCTCCTTTTATCAAGAGGAATTTGGGCCCGTGCAATGGACCCAAACACCCTCAGATTCGACACATCCGGCTTGTGTCCAAAATATGCTTCAAAAGGGGTCTTCCCTTTCACGGATGAGTGTGGAACTCTGTTTTGAATATATGCTGCAGCATGCATGGCTTCAGCCCACAAATTTGCAGCCAACTTCTTTGATTCCAAAATACAGGTGGTCATCTCCTTGAGAGACCGATTCTTCCTCTCCACTACACTGTTCTGTTGGGGAGTGTAGGGGACTGAATGTTGGATCTGAATACCACTTTGGGAACATATATGCAGTAAATCATTACTGACATACTCCCCACCATTATCAGATCTCAAAATATTGATCTTTTTCCATATGCATTCTCAATCAAGGCCTTCAATTCAGTGAAATTTTCCAAGATTTCTGACTTCTTTTTGATAAAAAGGAACCATGTGTATCTGGAAAAGTCATCAATGAAATTCAGAATGTACCTTGATCCATTCATGGATGTGATAGGAATGGGATTGCTGATATCATAATGTATCCATCCCAATATGCATGATGCTCGGCTTGCCTTTCCCCGATCACACTTATGCTCAGGGTGCTTGCCAATAACACAACCCTTGCAAATTCCGGTGGTAGATTTGATGACTGGGAGGCCTTCAACCATATAATTCTTCTATAATTGCTGTAAGTATTTACAATTCAGGTGGCCGAACCTCTCATGCCACAGTCTACTAACTTCATTTCCATGAGTTAGCAATGCAGTGGGATTTGCATCCGCCACAAAATGGGAGAACTTGTAGGATTTTGCATGATGGTTTGTAAGGCCTTTTGCTACAAGTTTTTTGGATGCAAGTTATGTGATCTCTACATCATTCGGGCTAAAGGAGACTCTCTTGGGAACTCCCACATGTGTCATTTGATAAACACTTAGGATGTTTGATGCAAGAGATGGTACATACAGAACATTGGAAAAATAACCATGCTCAAGATCTACAGTACCTTGTCCTTCGAATATGATTATGGAGTCATCTCCCATGTTGATGGGGATGGATTTGTCGGTATCCAAAGATGAGAAAGAGTCTCTTTCATCCATCATGTGATTCAAAGCTCCAGAATCTATCAAGAGAGATTTGGACTTCGAAGTGCTTGCCATGAGAGCTTTACCTCTTTCATGTTGTGGTTCCCGATCTTCCTGATCTCTCCTTCAAAAGCTTTCCGGAAGATTGATGTGATTTTTCTCAATAAGAGAAGTAGCTTCATCAAGTTTCTTTTTCATGAAAGCATGTTTAGGGTAGAGGCCCTTCCCGTAGTATGAACACTTGACTTTTTCCTTTCCATGATGCCCTTTGCTTTTGTTCTTCTTCGAGCCGGAAGGCTCTTCATGCTGTTGGTTTTCAACTTTAGGATTAGGAGCTTCGAATTTGGTTTTTGGGTTCTTCTACTACTTTCATTTACCCTTCAGATATTTGGGCCCCGAGACATAGAGGGCTTGATCACGGAAGGATCTAATGATCCCCATCTGGACAAGCTTATCATGATCACTTGTTAGGGACTTAATGAAGGCATTGAGTGAAGGAATATTCCATCCAAGGGTTGTGAGCTTCCCCACACAAAATGTAGAGACAAACACCAAATAATCAGCTCCATGTTTGGAGAGTATGGCGAGGATGAGCTGATCATCCTCCTTCTCCACCTTACATTACTTCAACAGTAAGACAATGTGCTTGAACTTTGTGAAAAAATCATTTAAGGTCTAAAAATTGGAAGGCTAGAGAGACATCAACTCGTTTTCAAGCTAGTATACTCTCAAATCATCCTATTTTCCATACAGGATTTCCAATTTGTCCCAAATTTCCTTTGGCATCTTCAATCCCAAGAGATGGAAAAGAAGATCTCGGGAAACAGAGAGGCACAAAATCTGAATGCTTCATCTTTCTTGTTCAAGAATCTAGCTTTGTCTGTCATAGAAGTAGGCTCTTCTTCAGTGTCCATAGTGACCCAATAGATTCCTCCAGCACATAGTTGGATCTCCATATCTCCTTTCCATGAATGGAAATTGAACGAAGTCAAGAGATCGATGGAAGAAGCCATTTCAAATTGCTGGAGCGAATGCTTTCACCTATAAAAACCTACAAATCACAACAAAAGGGGCATCATAAGGTCAAACAGCCTGCACATTTTAGGCTTTCATCACACCCAGCATAGTTGATCAAGCAATCTTGACCAACAATTCCTTAACTTGGGGTATTAAGTGGTAAGACTTGGCTTCGGGTGCAGTGCTGTATTTTTGAGCTTTTACTCAATTTTTCATGCAAGATCTGTCAAAAACCATGTTTTTCAGAGATCTGAGCTTTGTCCCACCGTGAGCTCTATTACCATATTAATCTGTCACAGTAATCTAGGGACTAAAACACACTCTCATAAGATATTTCAAACAATTAAGCATGAAAATGGCATAATGGTGCTGCAATGGAAGTAGCAGCTTTATATAATCAATAAAGAATGAATAATATAATACAATGATCATGAAAGGTGCATGAATTCCAAGAAAATTTGAATTCCCAAGGAGGTCATTCGAATTGAATGAATGGGTGTAGCTTAACTGACTGTAAGCCATAGTAAACACACTTATTTAACCAACTGATCAAGTCCTGATTGACTCAACTGAGTCCTAAGTGAAGTCGGAGTGCAATGGATGACAGAGTCTAACTGAAAGTAGCTCAGACACATGTCAGTGCATGTTAACCAACAAGTGGTAGCACATCATTAACTCCAATGAACCACGATGAGGTTAACTAAATTCAAACTAGTCATCAGAGGTGGTTGGAGACACCTTAGTTAACTCCAGTTCATAAATATTAATACAAATAATCAATATAATGAGTGGAGGTCCCTTCACCACTTAGCTTAACTGATTGTAACAATCAGTTACCAATTAGGTGCATTTATGACACTCAGATCACCCTTGGAGTGCTCTAGTTAGCCTCCCTGAATGAAGGAGAAGGCTTAGTTGGCCTCCTTGACTGAAGGTAGGTGTGGGTGTGCTCATGTTGATGTCATAGTGTGCTCATCTGATGCTAAATAAGTCAATAAAACTTAATATAGTGGTTTAATAAGGTCAAATTGACCAAATTAAGTGTGCATGGTGGGTAAATGTCTCCAACATGAATAACGACCAAGTCTTGCCAAAGTACTCTCCTTGGTGCATTGAGCTATCTTGATCTTCATCTTGCTGGTCCTCATCCTAACAAAGTGTGCTCAAGGTGACTTGTGTCCCCTTGGAATTCTTTGCGTTCGACTCTTCCAACATGCAATACTCTTCTTCTAAGTAGGCTAGGACTGGCTCTGCTTCTACTAGTTTGCATCCCACCTCTCATTAGAGGAAATTTGAGGTCTAAAATGGGCCTCCTAAGGAAAATAATAAAATAATAGTTAAAATAATAAAACAATATTTATTAATTTTGGAGGAAGAAAGAAAAAAACTACCTTTTCTGTTCATATTTTCAACATATCTCCATGTGGTTTTACTCGAATTTCGAACGAGAGGGATCATTGGATGCGGAATTACTTCATCATCTCGTTTTTTCAGGTATTTCTTGTTTTTGGGATAGTGGGGTCCATAAAAATATGCAGTGTGGGTACCTATTCAATGTGGAATTAAATTCCACATCCAACGAGCCCTCCCATTCGAAATTCGAGTAAAAACACAAGGAGATATGTTGAAAATACAAACAAAAAAAGTAGTTTTTTTTATGGCAAATATGTCTGTCAACCATTATGGTTGACTGGTTTTATTGAAATACTATTGGTTCTTGAATTCCAACTCATAATAATTTATTTTTGGATCATTTTCTTATAAGGCCCATTTTAGACCCCAAATTTCCTCTAATGGCAAGCTTATCAATTGTCAGCCGAGACTTCACAAGACCGATAACATATACACAAAATGATATTATGTATGTTGCATTGTGTGTTGGGAAGTTGTCCTCACCTCCACAATCACTATTCTCTGCAACCACATCCACTGGACAAACCTTCGTTTTGTTAGTTCCTTTCACATCCACAATCATGTCTTCTACCCACTAAACATGTTGTTGGTCAAGTGCTTCATCACACTTTATTTCATCAAGGTAGTGACTCGACTTGTCTAAGTGATCCCTCCTCCCTGGTCGCTTCCATCAAATTTTCATCACTTGTTTTGCACGTTGTGCCACTGGGAGTACACACCTCCACAAACTTTGCATATCCAATGGTTGGTGCAAGCTTCGCTTCACCTCCAACAAGATATGGATGGACTGCCAGAATGACCAACAACTCATTCTTCCATGAGACTACACCCACCTATATCTCCATCTCGTCCAACTTTTGTGTCAAGTGTCCAACATCCTTTGTTGCATTCCGGTCCCTCGACTCTTCTTGATTCTACGTTATGAAACCACAAATGTTGACGGATGTGACTTCTAGCTGCATGGATGACATCCTCAACATCCATCCCAACTTCTTTGGTGTTATCGAAATGCTTCACATTCAAGTATTCTCCAAGAACATGAAACTCTTTTTGAATGGCACCAACACTGCCTTGGAAAACTTTAGAAAGTCCTCCCAAGGATAATTGAATGGTCATCTATTGGTGCTAGGACCAAATCCATTATGCCATATGAATCACCAATTTTTATGAGTGAATCATGAACCATACCATCTATTTGTATCACTTATCCATTCACCCCCTTGAACGTGTCTTGGCTACCTTCAACCGTGCTATGAAGTGATGTCACAGTTTGTTTCCTCACAACACTATGGGTAGCGCTCGTGTCCACTAACACAAACACCTTTAATCCATTCTTTGTTGCATCCACAAAGTTGAGACCTTGTTGGTATTCTTCTAGTGATTCCGCATGTAACTTTCCTAGACTTTTTGTCAAGGCCTTCATTGCTTCCATGACTTCGTCTAAAGAAGGATACACTTTTTTTTTAACAGAAAATAAAAAGGTTTTTTTATAAAACAAGCTGTGCACAGCCATTCAGTATAGAGAAAATAGTGGGAACAAAGAGTTCTTGTAGTTCAAAATTGCTACACACTAAACTGATCCAAAGAGATGTCCAAAAAACTACACATGGAGAATTTGCAAAACAACTAGTGCCTGGGGTAGTGTATACCCTTATAAACTGACTACAAAGCAAAAGATAGTAAAACATATTAACATATTTAAAAGAGAACCTATTATGGATTGCCTCTGAGCTTCATGGGCTGGACCACAGACTCCTCCTCCATGGGGTGTGCTGCAGCTACAGTGGTTTCATTCACCTTGCTTCCCTGGTTCATGTTGATCAGACGATGGAGGTCTTCCTGGGTTCTATCAACCTTACCCATTATCTCCCTGAGATTGCTCTCATTGTCATCGATCCTTGCATCATGGTTGCTAATTTGCAGAGAGGTATAACTCACCACTTCTCCCATGTTCTTGACCTCCTGTGCTATTTCCTTATTATCCATTATGCCTATCACTATCATCTCCTACAATCGCCTGAGATTCTTCTTTACGTCCATGATGCTAATTTCTCATTAGCCTGAGACATTCTGCCGATTCCTGGAGAAAGTTCAATTTTGGCGAAGTTGCTATGCAAAGCACGAACTGAGCCTACTAACATGCAAGCCTGATTCTCAGCGAAGAGGCCACTAAGGATGTACTTAAGCACTTTTAGCTCTTGCTGCAGGGAGACACCCTCCTTACTTCAACCCTCTTTACATGCTAAGGTGCCCACTGCACCTTCCTTCCACCCTGAACAATGAAAGCCCAAGATCGTACTTTTCTCAGTAGTGATAGTATGAGCTTCAAACAGGAGACTGGATCCAGAATCAGTGTTCGAAAACCACAGCGAGGAGCCTGTAAGGGTGCTACAGGAGCAAGAGGAGATGGCTGTGAGGGAAAGCCTTTCCTTCACAAAAGTTCTAGTGAGTGGGAGAGCTTCCCATGGAATTTCTTGTAGCCACCCTTCACCAACACCTGCAATTACATCCAAGAGAATGTGCTCCTGAGGAATCTCATGATAAACAGAGCCGAGGGAGGGAGAGAAATGAGCTTGCAGGCTGCTTCGAGGAGAAGACATAACGAGATGGTCGAAAAGACTTGGAGCATGCAAGGAGGAGGGGCAATTAACCCGGGGGTGGTGAGCCATAAAGCCAACGTTACCCAAGAGAGGATGTAGGTAGAGAATGATCCACGCGGCAAGGGAAAGAGGAATGGTAGGACAACACATTGAATGAGGAGACCCTTCGAGATGGAGCACGAGGTGGGAGCCAGCTGTAGGAGGATGGCACGAAGTGGTGAGGGGAAGGGTGTGGGGAGGGATAAGGGAGGGGGGTAAAAAGATAACAAGGGAAAGGAGTATGGTGAGGATGAAGGGATAAGGGGAGGGGGAGATGGAGTGAGAAGGGGTGGAGGGATAAGTGAAAGATGGGGGAGATCCTTTATAACTCCTTTAGGGGTAGAAAAAGCCACTTCCAGGAGTGAAAAGGGGGAGGACCTCTTGCCTTGTGAGAGGAATGAGTAATCCCGATGAACCATTAGGGGATGAATTTGATGTAAGGGGCATTTCCGTTAAGACTGTAATGACCTTGAGGTAGGGAGGCCCCCATGTTTTCCAAGGCATCTGCTGCAGAGCTATTGTGGCAAAGAATGTGGAATAGCTCATAGGATTTAGTCATGAAAGGATTTGCTTTGTCATACAGATGATGACAATTAATTGAACTGGAGGAGTAACCATTAATCAGTTTGAAAATAACATGCCGAGAGTCTCTAAAGATCATTACCTTGCGGAATTTTTTACTGACTAAGGATTGTAATCCCTGTAGGAGTGCCAGCCACTCGGCCTCTTGGTTGGTCCTATGTCCAAGGCCCCAAGCGAAAGATTGTTCAGCATGTCCTCTGGGATCCAAGAGGATCCCCCCCTGCACCTGCCACCCCTGGATTGCCTTTCGAGGCACCATCAAAGAAAAAGGCATAAGAGTTCCTCTCCCTAAGACAATATTTAAATTCACTGCTGGATAGTCTTATCTCCCAAGGTAGAGCTCTACATTATTGTGTAGCACTAATTTTAGAGGTTTTGAACTGAAGGGAACTCGCCTCCTTTAATAAATTTTTGTACCATGATGAATAAGGCTCGGGGATGCATTCCTTGGTAGGGAAGCTGATGATGTTTGAAGCAAACTTCTTTGCTATCATTCCTATTGCTTTAGAGGCTATACGGGATGGAACAACTTTTTGCTCTTTGAAGATGGACTTATTCCTAGCGAGCCACAATTGCCAGCAAAGGTTCTTAGGGATAGAGGCCTAGAGACGACTCAGAATGGGATTCTTGGATAGGGAGCTGGGGAAATGCTTGGGCCATTCCTTAAGGAGTTGGGCTACTGAAACTGGTAGGTTTAGAACAAGGCCCAGGGGAAGAACACTCTTCCAGACTATTAGAGAGATTTTGCACTGAAGAAAAATGTGGCTAGTGGTTTCTTCGTCCGTATTGCACAGAGCACATCTAGAGGGACCGATTATGCCTCTTTTCCTGAGATTTCCAGCTGTTAAAAGCTTATTATGCATTAAGATCCATGAGAAGATGTATACCTTGGGAATTTTTTCTGGATGCCACACCTTCTTCCAGAGTCGATCCACTGCATCCGGTTCCAAGGATAGTCTTTTATATCCTTCTCTGATAGTGTACTGTTCTGTTATTCCCAATCCGATGCGATCCCTTGCTACAACACACGTGGGGGACATACCATGAAGAGATGAGAGAAAAGGGGTTGCAGCATCAACCAGATGAGCTGGAGGAAATAAATCCTTCCAACCAATCCAATATCCCATCGAGCCCCACTGAGAGAGATCAAAAAGGGTGAGGAACCCTTGCTCACTAGCCCATTCAGTAAGAGGAGCTAGACCTGGGAGCGAGAAACGAGCAAGCTGTCCAAGAATGTTACATTTCCAGGCGTTGATATTTTTCCCATTGCCTGGAATCCAATAGTAGTCTGCTTGAATTTTGTTGAGAGAAGCTTTGCATAGCTTCCAAAGAGTGGTCCCTTTGCCTGTCCAAGCACTGTCCAGCATTTTTGACCTGGGCCTTCTGATGTATTTTTTCTTAATGACTTCCTTCCACCAATATTTCCTTCTTGTAACCAGTCTCCATATCAATTTAGCTCCTAAGGTTTTATTCATTTGTTCAGGGTCCCTGATGCCTAGCCCACCTTGTTTTTTTTCTCTTTTGACCATGTCCCACTTTACAAGGTGGAATTTTTTTGTCTGAACTTTCCCTCCCTGCCATAAAAATTTTCTGATTTCCTTACAAATGTTGTTGATAACACTTTTAGGAGCAAGGACTATCGAGCTAGCATATATAGGATAGGAGGAGAGGATGGACTGAATGAGTACCATCTTCCCTGCAAGATTTAGCCATTTCAATCCCATGGTTTGTATCTTGGATTTGATTTTTTGGATAATTGGGGCCCACATGGAAGAGACCAAGAATATTTTAACTATGGGGATGCCCAAGTAGGTAAAATGAGTCCAGTTAGGATTGGCGTTTATTTGCAAGATTTGTGATATGCTGCAAAGAATTGCAGCATTGCAATTCCACCCATATAACTGACATTTATTCAAGTTTGCTGAACTTCCAGAGGATCAGAGGAAAAGATCAAGGGGACTAAGAAAGTTTCTAGCTATTTGAGTGGACGCTATCCCTAGAAAGATTGTGTCATCAGCGAACAAAGCATGGTTGATGGGGAGGACTCCATTCCTGAAGGAAAGACTCGGAAGAGATCCTTCTGATTGAAGTCTGAGCAATATTCTACTGAGGGAGTCGGCAACCAGAATATAAAGGAAGGGGGAGAGCGGACATCCTTGCCTTATTCCACGGGAGGATTTAAAGAACTCGGAGGGTCTGCCATTGATAAGAGGAGCTATCCAAGGAGAGTTTATGCAAGCTTGAACTTGATTGATGAAAATAGGTGGGAAGCCAGACTTCTTTAGGACTATAAGGATAAAGGAATGTCTCAGTCTATCAAAGGCATTAGCCAAATCCAATTTGATGGCCTTTCCGGGTTCACCCCTTCTAGAGCTGGAGTGAATCACCTCCTGAACCATTAGGATGTTGTCGCTGATTTGTCTATCCGAGATGATTCCACCTTGATTTGGGGAGATCAGTGAATCTATGATTGGCTTGAGTCTCATGGTTAAAACTTTGGAAAATATTTTATAGGAGGCGTTACAGAGAGAGATGGGTCATAATTTTTTGATGGAGGTGGGGTTAGGCTCTTTAGGGATCAGAGCCAGGAAGGTGGAATTGGTGGCTCCTCCCATATTACCTTTTTCCATCCAAGAGATGAGACGCATCAGATCTTTTTTTATGGGGGACCAAAAGGTTCTATAGAAGCAAATTGGAAAACCATTCGGGCCTGGGGCTTTATCCAGATGAAGAGACTAAATAGCTTTCTTGACTTCTTCTTCCGAAATGGGGGATTCAATCCAGATTCTTTCCTCTGGGCTGATGAGGACTGGGATATCTGATACCATTTCTTCCATAGTGTTTTGAGAGACTTGCTCCTCATCATTATACAAATGTTCGAAGAAGGTCCTTACCTCCAAACTGATAGCCGCTTGCCCTGAGATGACTATGCCATCATCATTTTTTAGTTCTCTCAGAGTGTTCCAATGCTACCTGTCCCTACATTGATTTTGAAAAAATTTAGTATTCTGGTCTCCCCCTTTAAGCCATAAGATACATGACTGGAGCCTCCATCCCTCCTCCTCTTGCCTTAGAATTTCTGTAGGCTTGTTTCCAGTTCTATTTCTTTTACAAGATGCTCCTTGGTGATCTCACTTACTTCCATTTCCGCTTGGAGGGCTTCCATATTCTTTATGATTTCACCTTTCTTCTTTGAGGGATCTAAGGAAGGCTACACTTAGGACTTCCACCAATTCATTGCTTCTGTATTGGTCTTGGTTGGTCGACATCCAACTTACTCACCAACAATTCCTTCCTAAAACACTTTTGCATCAAGCGATTTCCTTTGCAAAGATAGTAGCTCACTCTACTGACCAATTTTCCAAATTCCTTTTGCTGCATTAACATGCTTTCCTGGGTGTCATCCACTTGATGTAGTAACCCCAATTTGTGCACATCCAAATTCCACACTTGGTTTTCTAATACCTCCAAATTCTTCATCTCTTCCTTTCCCTATGCCAACGTCTGCTCTAACCTTTCCTCTTGTTCCTGGAATGCTTTCCTTAGCTCACTAATTAACTGTTTTGCTTCTTTTGTCGTTGTTTCCATATTGTCCTGCCACAGTGTCTCCTCCTACCACAGATGTTGTCGAAGGCATGTGCAGCACTACCTAGAGACTGCCTAAGGGCATGGCCAACTCAAGAACCTACCAACAGACTATGCCTAACCTATGGATAACACTTCCACTAGCATACACATTCTCTTACTTAACACTTATTCAATTAACATTCAAACTTAGCAAAATTTACAAGTATTCATACGAGACACTAGATGTAGTGGAGATAACTCCCCAAAATTGAGCGAGCCTAACACCTCGATATTTTATACAAGTGCAGATGTAAATTACAAGTAACAACAGATACAATGAACGAATGGTGTCCGCAGATACAAGTAACAACAGATATAATTGAATATAGCACTTCCTATTCTATACCTATTGCATCATGAATTTTTCTTCCCTTTAGGAGTCCAAACTACTCCTGAAATAATTATTGAAAGCATAATCTCAAGTATTCTATTGCTATTTTTAAATCTCTTTACATATTACATATTCATCTCTATAAATATTATATACTCTATTGTTGATGAAGTCACATAGATTATGTTTGATTTTTGGAGAACATAATCAAATTTTCATTTAATTTCATTTCATCCTTAATGGCATGGTATTATTGTTGATGCAGGTTCAAGAAGTCGAACTTGTGTCTTTGAGGAAGGAAGTGGAAGAGTTGAGAGAGAAAGTGAATGTTTCTAGTTCCAACAATGATTTAATTGAAACAAATTTCCAGATACTGGAAGAAGATGGAACTTATTTGCAACAAAGGAAATCAAAACAAGTCAAATAGTCAAAGTAATTGAAACACAAATATGATATTGCAAAGACCAAGGCTAATAAAGCAGCTAAGGTGACCAAGAAAACTCAAAACAATGATGTCATTTCACAAACATAAAAACTAGAATTTTAGAGAGTCATTAAGCAAAAGCTAACTTAAATCGAAGGGTCCTAGAAAAAGTCTATTGTCTTGAGTTAATCAATAACTCATGATAATAAAGACAATGGCAATGTGTTAGTATAATTCATGAAGGTATATAATCATGTTTAAATTCAACTTCTCTCCTATGTTTTGTCACTAGTTATTTGTAGTGCGCTGTACTATTTGGTTACTACTAGTGGAACATCAGTAAACATAAAATTAGCATTTTATTTTTCTCTTGTGACTTCTAGTTCCTTTTTCAAGAACTAATACCTTTATTAACCTTCACTACTGACTTTAGAAACCTTTGGTAGTTCCATGTTAATTCTATTTTTCGCAATTGCTTTTTATATATATTCTATATTAGATGCCATCTTGGGAAGCATTTCTTAGTCTAAACTAGTTTATGGTAACTACAAGGTATATTAAAATGTAAAAAAATTGTTTGCAGGTAGGAAGTATGTGTGTTGTAGACAACATTTCAACTAGAGAAGGTGTTACTTCCTAATGACTAGTTTTTGAAATAACAACACTCTTTGATAAGGTGAATTTTAAGATGCAGAGAATAAAATGCGTAAATACTATACATTGTACTAGTGTTGTAGATAATGTCTTAATTTTACAAGATATTGGCTTCTGTATAGATTTCTAGTGATGGTGATAAGTTATAATGATTCATTATTAAGTTGTTTTATTTTTAATGACTCATTATTAGATTATTTTTTATCACAAGTAGCATCCACCTTCCCTATGAAGATAAACTTGATGGATGTATCCATTTGAAGGAGAACGAAGCTTCACTCATTGCTTATTGTACAATATTTGGAAAAGTCATCAACATAGATGATTTTCATGTAATGTATGAAGACAGTTTTTGTCATGGACTAGTACTAGTCCATTAGTAGATATTTAGTTGGAAACTCAAATATATTGTAATACTTGACTTTTCATATAATATAATTTACGTGGTTCAAATTATGTGTGTATGTGGGGGTGGGGGGGGGGGGGGGGGNGGGAGCCTAACTCCGAAGGACCTGGAGATTTGGACTCATGAAAATGGATTGGCCTACACCTAAAAATGTGACAGAACTGAGGGGATTTTTGGGCCTTTGCACCTACTACAGGAGGTATGTCAGCGGATTCTCACAGATGACCGTACCCCTCAGAGATATTACCAAGAAGGGAGCATTTAGTTGGTCGGAGGCGGCACAACAAACATTCGAGAAAATGAAGGAGGTGATGAGTTCATGCCCAGTATTAGCTTTACCAGACTTTTCTCAATCCTTTGTGTTAGAATGTGATGCTTTAGGAGAGGGAATTGGGGCAGTTTTGATGCAGAACAACCACCCCATTGCATTTGAGAGCAGGAAGCTTAAAGACTATGAGTGCCACTATTCGATATATGACAAAGAGATGTTAGCTATCCTCCATGTGCTAACCAAGTTTAGGAAGTACTTAGTAGGTTCCAGGTTCAAGGTTAAGACAGATCACAATAGCTTGAAATACTTCCTAGAGCAGAAAGAGATAAATGAGAGACAACATAAATGGGTAAGTAAAATTCAGGCTTATGACTTCGAGATTGAGTACGTAAAGGGGAAGAGCAATGTAGTGGCCGATGCACTTTCTAGATGACCAGCTACTTTATCCCTTATGAGCATCTCATCAGATTGGAGGTCTCATCTTTTGGTTGAGTACTCCCAAGATAACTTTGCTTGCCAGCTTTTGGATGGGAGATTCAGGATGATAGGTATAGGGTCATTGATGATATCATATACTACAAAAACATAATCTTCTTGGTTCCAGAGTCTCCCCTCAAGAAGAAAATCTTACAGGCATCGCATGATTCACCATTAGCAAGGCATCAAGGGTTTCTCAAGACCTATAAACATATTAGAGAAAGGTTCTCATGGAAGGGCCTCAAGAAAGATGTGATACAACATGTGAGGGAGTGCAGCTTGTGCCAACAAAACAAAATAGAACAAATCCACCCGGCTAGTTTACTACATCCCTTACCTATTCCTGAGCAGAAATGGGAGAGCATTTCTATGGACTTCATTACTGGGATGCCCAAGGTCCAAGGCAGAGACTGCTTGTACGTAGTAGTGGACAAATGGACTAAGTTTGCTCACTTCTTTGCCATATCATCAGATTATTCAGCAGCACAGGTGGAAGAACTATTTTTCAGAGAGGTATTTAGACTCCATGGGTTGCCCAAGACCATTGTCAGTGACAGGGACAACAAATTCATAGGAGCCTTTTGGAAAACAATTTTTCGGTTAGTGGGGACCGAGTTAGCCATGAGCACAAGTTATCATCCACGGAGTGATGGGAAGACAGAGATTGTTAATAAATGGATTGATGGATACTTGAGAAATTATGTATCAGGTCAGAGAAGGACATGGATCAAATGGTTACACTTGGGTGAACATTGTTACAACACCACCTACCATATGACCATTAGGATGACCCCTTTCCGATCCCTGTATGGGTATGATGCTTCCACTTTTGCAGACTGGATATTTGGCGATACCAGGGCCCCCAAGGCCAAGGAGTGGATTCAGGAGGGTCAAGATATCCTCAAGATACTCAGGGAGAACATACAGGCTACTCAAAATCAACAGAAGATATATGCAGACATGTACAGAGTTGAGCGCAGTTTTGAAGTGGGAGACTTCGTTTATTTATGCCTCCAGCCTTACCGATAGTCATCTCTTAAAAAGAAAGGAGCAGAAAAACTCCAACCTCATTTCTATGGTCCATATAAGTAATTCGAAAGGTCGGAGAGGTAGCATATGAGCTAGAACTACCCCTAGAGAGTGCTCAAACAACGTCTTCTCAGGACCCCCAAGCATGTTCTCGATCTCCTTGGCTGAGAACTAGTGGAGCAAGCAACAAAATACTAGTCCAATGACTCAGTACTAACTCTGCACTCAACAACAATATCCTTCAGCTGAAAAGTTGTACTAGATCACTTTCTGCAGTTTACTCCTCAAACACCTTCCACAAATCCCCTTCCCAATGAAATCCTTTGAAGTACATTCACCTGAATGATTCTCTTCTTGGAATGAGCAGCCTCAGCTCTCTTCAATGAGCTTTTTTATTAAGATTTCCTCGGTTTTTTTTGGGTTAGTTGTCATTAATTGAGCCACTTGCTCTGATCCCACTTTCTTGGGGGATCATGACCCCAAATGTAGGGAGGTTGCCACCTACAACATTGGAAGTGTTTGAGGATGCTGCCACTTGGCTATTTGCTCTCCACCCAGTCTCCTCCACCAACTTGACTAGTAAACACTCTTTCAACAACTCTCCCAAGATATTGTCTCCACTTTTTATTTATTTATAATTAAAATATTCATAATTACATTCAACATCCTTGACTCTGCTGAGTCATCAATTACAACTTAGCATAAAATTTAACATAATATCTTGGAATAAAATCAAATAAGATAATATTATTTTGCAAAATTGGGGCATGTGACATACACACCCCCTTAGAATATAACATCGTCCTCGATGTTATTTATTCTTCATCCTCAGAATTCCCCTGGAACAGAATTGGATATGCATCTCACATTTTACTTTCCAATTCCCATGTGGCTTTCTCTGGACTAAGGTGCTTCCATTGCACCTTCACCTGTTCAATGGTGTGGTTCCGAAGTGTAATCTCCCTCCTCCCGAGGATACAATCCGGTTCCACCAGAAAATCTCCTTCTGGTTCCACCTGTACATCATTTTAGTTGACGACATGAGTAGCATCATGAACATATTTCTTTAAAACAGAAATGTGAAAAACATTATGTACTCTTAAATTAGGTGGTAGTGCTAATTGATAAGCTACTTGTCCAATCCTAGATAGAATTTCAAATGGGCCACAGTAACGAGGTTCCAATTTTGCACAACTCCCCAATCTTAGAGAGCTCCTTTTGGGCCTTACCTTGATGAACACATGTTCACCTACCTAGCAATATATTCTGCTACTTCAGTTTTCATATTTGGACAGAAATACTCTTTTCTTAACATAGTTATGGTCTTTTGATAACCTGGATGACCTGAATATGGTGTTTTATGAATTTCATCCAGAATTAACAACTTAACTTTAGGTACGTTAGGTACATACATCCTATCTTTATACAGTAAATATTCTTTTTCATTTAAACTGTAACCTTCAATTAAGTTTTCTGTTGGATTTTCTTTAGCTTTAGCTTCAAATTCTGGTAAATTTCATCTTGTTATATTCCTTCTTTAAGCTGTTCATCTAAATCTGAAACATAGGTGCTGATAGTTGCTGCAAAATTTATCCTTGCATTCCTACTTAATGCATCAACAACTTTATTTTCTTTACCTTTTATATGCTAAATTTCTAAGTCATACTCGCTTAAGAAAGCTAACCACCTAGCTTGTCGGGCATTTAAATTTGGTTGATCTAACAGATACTTCAATCCTTTATTATTAGTCATTAAAACAATTTTTTTGCCAATTAGGTGATGTCGCCACATCTTTAAAACGTGTATTACAGCTGCTAATTCCAGATCATATATTGCATAATTCTTTTCATGGACTTTTAACTTTCTAGACTCATAGGCAATAACATGCCCTTCTTGAGTCAGAACACCACCTAAGCCATCATTACAGGTGTCAGTGCACACTATAAATTCTTTATTAGGATCTGCTATTCTTAAAATAGGTGCGTTGGTTAATAAAGCTTTTAATTTTTTAAAGCTTTCTTCACATTTTTTATTCCAGTCAAACTTCTTTCATTTCTTCTGCAAGGAAGTTATCGGATTTGCTATCCTCGAAAAACCTTCAATAAACCTCCGGTTGTAACCAGTAATGACCATGAAAGATCGAACATCCATCACATCCTTAGGAACCGGCCAATCTTCGATTGCCCTTATCTTTTCAGGATCTACGGAAATTCCTTCCTTAGTCACCACATGACCTAAATACTGAATCTTATCCTTGAAGAAATCACATTTACTAAACTTTGCGAAGAGTTGATGTTCTCGCAACTCTTGCAAAACAATTTTTAGATGTTCTTTATGTTCTTCTTCAGTTTTTGAATAGATTAGAATGTCGTCGATAAACACAACCACAAACTTATCTAAATACTTATGCATCACGTTTTTCATTAAACACATGAAGACAGCTGGGGCATTAGTAAGCCCGAATGGCATTACGACAAATTCATAATGACCATATCTTGTTCTAAAAGCTATCTTAAAGATGTCTTCATCTTTAATCCTCACTTGATGATATCCAAACCTTAAATATATTTTCAAAAACATCGTGGCTCCATGTAGTTGATCAAACAGATCATCTATGCAAGGCAACAGATATCGATTTTTGATGGTCATCTTGTTTAACTGACGGTAATCTATGCAAAGTCGCATAGTTTCGTCCTTCTTCTTGATGAAGATGATAGGTGCCCCCCAAGGAGACACACTTGGTTGAATATACTTTTTATCAATTAATGCTTTTAATTGAGATTTTAATTCATTAAGTTCCAATATGTTCATTCGATACGGGGCATTTGAGCTAGGTACTGCACCCGGTACCAATTCAATGGTAAAATCCAATTCCCTTTTTGGAGGTAATCTCGAAATATCTTCTAAGAATACATCAACATATTCTTTTAAGACTGGTATGTCTTCCACTTTTAACTTATCTATTTTAATTATACTTTCCTCATCAGTAATTGTTACTGCATAAGCTTTACATCCCTTTCTAACAACTCTTTTAAGTTGTAAAGCAGAAATATGCCTTACAGTAGTTTTTCTAGGAATTTCTTTTACACTTACTAGTTTTTTGTCACTGTTTAAACATGTGAAGGTTTTATCATAACAATTTAGAATTACTCTATGTTGTTCTAACCAGTCCATACCAATCAACAAATCATAAGAACCAAGAGGCAAAACATTAAGTTTAACAACAGTTTCCAATTTATCCATAACTATTGCACATTCTTTAACAAAACAAGTTACTTTTCTTTTAGCACCAGTGGCAAACTGAACCAAACAAGAATTCTCAAATTTTTCAACAGATAAATTACATTTTTCTACCATTTTAGGTGCAATATAACTGATACTAGATCCTGGATCAATCAGAATAGTTACAAGGGTCTAATTTATCATACCTTCTACTTCCACCATGGAAGTCTGATATTCAGCTTGTCGATTCTCCAAAGCTACATTGATTCTAGGCATGCTCCTTGCTAGCTCCCCAATAGTCATCTCCTCCTGTATGGTATGAATATTGCTAACAGTCTTCTTCCGGTTTGGACAGATTGAATCATAGTGTGGGCCATTACACTCCCAGCACTTGATAGGCTCTTTGCACTCAAAGTTCTTGGTAAAATTTCCCTGATTATTTGCGAATTCCTTACCTTTAGGATTATTCTAATTGTTGGGTGTATTGCTCTTGTTTCCTTGGAAATTCTTGTTATTAGAATCATTTTTGGCCTTATTGTTTTTGAAATTTCTGTTAGGCACAAAATCCTTCTTCTTTTGTTCAAACTGATTATTATTTTTCTTAGCTTTCCAATTGGCCAAGCCTTCTTTCTTCCGATTCTGCTCAAAACAGAAGTTAGCTTTTCTCATAACTCCCTCCAAGGTCTTTGGGTTATCAAATTCAATTCTATCTTTAATATGATAAGGTAGACAGCTAAGGAATCGTCATACCTTTGTTTTCTCATCTACAAGGTATGGTACATAGCTAAGTAGACTTAAGAACTTGCTGTTCATATCCTTCATTGTCATTGATCCTAACTTCAGCTCATAAAACTCTTTGGCTCTCTCCTCATAATACTGCTCAGACAAGAATTTCTTTTTGAAATACCTCTTAAAGGTACTCCAGTTTATATCTTTCTCTTTTATGCCCTTAACTCTTTTCAAGTCCTACCACCAAATGTTAGCCTTTCCTAAGAGATTATATATAGCCATTCTAGCCTTTAATTGATTAGAATAGTTATATATTTGGAAGTACTTCTTCATCCCAGATAACCAGGATTCAACTTCCTCCCCCTTCTCAGTCTCTCCATTAAAGGTTGGTGGTTTTATCTTTTTGAATTCCCCGAAAATTTTCTCATAAGGTTTGTATTTCCTCATTTTAGTGTACAGATTATCACCACTACTGTCACTAGTAGAATGGTAATTTCGTTGTTCACCAAACACTTCAGAAGATGAACTAATTTCAATTTTTGTATGTTTCATCTTTTTAGATTTACGTTGATGACTGGCATCTTCTGATTCTGATCTTCTACCCCTACCCTCAGTTTGAAACTTTTCAGTTAGGATCTGATTTAGCTCTTCTTGAGCCCTCATAATCCTTTCATTTTCTCGCTTTACAAACTCCATTTCAGTTTTTAAGTCTTTTACAGTTTGTAACAATTCTGAGGAATTGGTAGTTAAGTCCTCTGGTATAGGATCTCTTGGTAAATTTTTGGTTTCACTAGCTGGAGATTCCTCCTCTGGATATTCTTCCAGCCTTTCCATACTTGCCTGTTTAACTTCAGAAAACAATTCTCTGTTGAATAACATTTAAAATAAAATACGTCAGCATAATAATTTAATTTATTGTTTCATGAAAGCTAGTTGGGCTTCATCAAGGCCTAGTGTTTGAACCTTGCGCTTTGATACCACATGTCAAAACCCCAAATTTTCACAAAAATTTAAAATTTTGAGATAACAACAAATGTTAAAACTTGCAGTTTACTAACAGCTAAAGGTTAGCAATAAAAGAAACAGTCAAGTGATTAGTATTACCAAATCTCAATTATGTTAACTCAGTAGTTATCTTTTGTAACAAGAATAAGGTTTACTTGTGTATTGTTTTATTTCAGTTTACTGATGAGTTTCTTCATGTCAAGTAGGTGGAATCTAACTTTTGAATCCGGGGCTTACTTAGCATTTATGCTAACGCAGAAGATTACTAGTTCTTACTTGTACTTGATATTATTTAGTATTGTAATTAACTAATGCGACTTCCCATGATTCACATGTGTATTCATATTAGATGAGCATGAATGTTGTTTGACATTTTTTAAATTTAGTCACAGTATCATACTAAAATTTTATATTAATTAATAATAAACACATCTAAAACTAGTACATTAGTAGTTTATATTGTTTAATACTGAACACAAATAAAATGACTAAAAATGAATAAATTAATCCTTTGTATCGATTAAAAATTAACACAAATAAAACAATTAAACTAATCATTTATATTGATTAAAAATTAACACAAATAAAATGACTAAATTAGTTGTTTATATTCTCAAACTACTAGAGAGATAAATGACTACTACAAAATAAGAGATAAGTGACCAAAAAATGACTAAAGTTCGCATATAAACAACTAAATGACAACTTTGGTAGCTAATTTCCAATATCTTATCACGCGACTAAATATTTAGTTGTATTTAGCATAGTTATTAATTGGTTGTTTTGATTTATCATTTTGTTGTATATTTAGTAATTAATTGTGACAATTAATGCCTAAGTCAATGAACACATATACAAATAAATATACTATTGGATGATAAATCAACACAACCAATTAAGGACTAAGCTAAATAAGACTAAATTTTTGTTAACGTAATAATATACTAGAAATTTGCTACCATTAGTCATCGACTAAAAAATTGTCATTTATATGCAAATTTTAGTTGTATTTTTGGTCATTTATCTCTCCTTTTGTATTAGTGTTTATTATCCGTATAGATTCTAAATATGGGATTTCTCACCATTATTTATTATGCTCACTTTACTCCATCACTCTAGCTTCCTCCCTTCTTCAAATCTATTTTTTGAAATCTTTAACAAAGAAGAGTGGGGGTCACAATTCAGGGTTTAGGTGTTGTAGCAATACCAATACTAGGGGGATTCTCAGTTGGATTGAATTCTTGGACAATAAATTTTACTTACAATTGATTGGAATTTAAAGAATAGATTTGTGAAATGAATGGGTGTCATAGAATCACGAGTCATGAGTTAAACATAATGGAGTCGTGCATGTCACTGTAGCAACCCATGAGATGATAAGAACAAAAAGAGTATGAATATGGAAGGAAATTCAATAAACGGAATCATAGGTGTTTTATTCCCATACCACAATCTATGTTTGTTAACCCATCTCAATAAAAAAAAGTAAAAATTCATTCAAAAAAATAAAAGAGAATAATTTCAACCAATTTATTTTAGATTGCTATAAAATTGATCAAAAATTAAAAGAACAACTTACCAAAATTAGTCACAAGAGATGAAGCTACCCATTCACCACTAGAGTAGAGCACCTTGAAGCCACAATTCATTTGAAATTTGACAACTAGTTTGACTAAAGTCCATAATTGGGTCACTAGTACTATCTGAAATTCATTCACCTAGTGATTTGACTAAGATCCATAAAAAGTATGAGGTGGTGAGTGCTAGGTGGGTTGAGTTAATATTTTCGTTAACTACCACCTACCTCCTTGTTAACGAAGGTATACATTATACTATAATGTATTACAATTTACATAACCTAAATATCTGATCCAATTCTCAACCCTACCACTGCCATGTCCACCTGGCTACAAACACAGTAACACTTATAAGTTAAATATGATGTTACAAACTTACATGTATTTTTTCGGTAAATATGAGGATTTGACATTGAATGAGAAACAAGAATCAGTATTTGAAAATGCATGAGGCTTCCAATTGGTAACCACGGTCTTTTGAATCCTATACAGTTTATGTATATGAGATATCCCCTCAGCTGAAAAATGGCATGATTCTTCTTGTTGGTAACCATGGTTATGTGACTCATGTATAGTGTACACATATCTGAGTCACCCCCATGTCCCTATGTTATAGCTAATAAAAATTAATGATGGGTGAAAAAATAATTGAACATTAAAAATATGTTATCATCAATTGTTTACCCATTCACTCAGATGGTTTATTACCTTGAAATTGCCTCAAAAGGTGCAAAGGGATGTTGAAGGGGAAAAAAGGGAAATTAAAGTATATGTGTTGAACTGAAAAAGTGAGTAGTAAAATAGATATCACTAATAGCTCCCTCATGATCATCAAAATGCCCATTTTCATTTTCTAAAGCATCAAGGAAAATATAAAAGAAAATCATAAAATTGAAGTGAATATGGAAATTTCTTAAAAATGTAGAAACATTGAAGACAATATAGAGTAACATTTTCCATAGCACATTAGCATTAGCTTGTACAAATCATATAGCCACATTGTTGTAACTTGTATATCCCCATCATGTTCAATTCCTAAAAAATGTGCAAGTGAGCTATGGTAATAAAGATTGGATTGCCCATTAAATGGGATAAAGTAGTTGTATAATGTAAAATAAATTAACACTTTTAGAGAAGTGATAGATGCTCACCACTGAGGTATTGATATGCATTTCAAAAAAATAAAACCCATAATCTTAGAAGCATCACTGAGGAAAATCAACAACAAATGAAAAAAGCACATAAACGAAACCCATCACCATTTTATGAAAGAACATAAAGGAAAACCATCATCATTTATCATTTTCATATAATTGAATTTTTTTGGGAGAGCCCTTAAACAACAAATGAAAGAAGGACATAATGGAAATCTACCACCATCTTATAAAAGCACATAATGGAAACCCACTTCCATCTTATAAAAGACATAATTTCGACCCACCACCATCTTATAAAAGCACATAAAGGGAACCCATCAACATTTCTCATTTGTATATGATTTAATTTGTTTAGGAGAGCATTGCGTGAGATATCCTATGAGACTTAATTTTTGAACCCTGAGGATTGAAACGCATTGTTCTTGGGCTCACTGTTTTGACATTAATATTATTAGAAGTAAGATGCAAAGTCGTAACCAAGAAGAAAGTTGTTGGGATCCAGACCCCCAAATTACACTATTAAATGCATGGATTGGACACCTTGCACATCGCCTCTCACAATTCCTTCACATCCTCGAGAGCCTATGAGTCATGAGGGAGAATACTTTGGAAACAAGAAGAAATTGTTGTCCCAGTTGTTGGATGGACACCATTAACTTAGCTTGGAAATGCAAGTGCAAAAAAAAACAATTTCATCCTCGATCAAATTTTAGTGTGATGAGTTGGTTAATTCTCAATTATTATAAGTAAAGGGATTTTCTAGCAAGTTTGTATTGATTTGTAAACCTAATATGGTCATCTCTAATTAATGAACACTCATAGAGGTTCGACACTCATAGCTCTAAGTAGTTATTATAGAATGTGTAATGAGTGAATTTCAATAGTTAATTAAAAATATGGACATGAATATGAAATGGTGAATATGAATATTTACAATTATGAATATGAATATGAATTGGTGAATATGAACAATTAAAAATATTAAGTTTTCCAAATATTAAAAATGACCACAATAAATTTGGGAGTAGGGACTGAATTTTAGAATATATACTTTAGGGTTTTTGTTGTGTTGGTGAAGGAGTTCGTACCCATTTGAATTCCCACTTGGACACCAATGTCAACTCAAAATATGTGTCCTTGAACTTGGCAACTTCAAAGTGGATACTAAACCAAAGTTTCAATGGGAATTTGGAATGGTGTCCATGTTCATTTAACCGATCCCCACCCTCACCTAGCCATACAAACTAAAGAAATCAAGGAAAACTCCCTATATCCTAAACAAATGGCTAAACTAGGGAATTTAACAAGGTACCCGCGTTAGTGGTAGAAAAATCCAACCCAAATTAACAGAGCAAAATGTATGGTTTGCAAAAAAAAGATAAAAAATCTAAGTTTGGCACCATTATTCCTAGAAGCAACCATCATTATGAAATTTTAAATAATCAACATTTTATATATCATGTATTAGAAAATAGATCAAAGCTATAAACTGAAAAAATCAATCTAGAGAAAATCTAAATCACATTAATTTAACCCTTCACTTCTTCAGAGTTGGAATACATTTTGATGCAGTTTGCACAATGATCTTAAAAAGCCACCAAATGCGTGATCTTTTCCAAAAGTGTATAGTTATTAGACAAATGCCAATTTAGTTTGTTGTATTCCTTGGCATGACTATATTATGTATTCAAGTAGGGCATTTTTTACCTCATGCAAATGAGGTTATGGAATAAATAACAATCTTCATAAACTTTTAACGCATTTAAGAAGTGCCCTTGTAAATTGTTTTTTGTGTATCTAAAAATATCATGTGAAGGCCAAGGGTATGCCTCGACTCATAACCGTTTAAAAAAAATAAACATATATGAATCTTACTCTCCACCACAAATCTCTTGCATTTTAATCACCTTCAACCAAATTTCTCGTTATCCCTCTATACCTAATCTATTCTAGCTCCGTTCGCTTTCATGGTTGAATGCTCATTAGATCTCATAAAAGTAATATCCTTTCCTTGCCATCTTTGAACAAAATGGACTTGCCTAAGCTAAATTCTCGTATGTATCTCGTTGAGGCTTCCCATTTGGTGAGGTTTCTTCCTTCACAATATCCAAATTTTGTGATGCTCCATGTACACAATAGGTGTCTAGGATTTTATTGGTTAAGTACTCTAAACAAGCAATCGTTTTAATCCTTCCAAACAAAAACCAATTAATTATATAAGATTTCGATGTTGAATTTTGGCCACAAGTTTCACTTCATTCATAAATTCACGTGTTCATTAGCAAGAGCTTAAGAACAACTTCTTCACTATTATTTTTGTCGCATATCAAATTATTCCCTTAAAAAAAATAAAAATACATCACTATAGTTTATAGTTAATGCCAACATTTATTCTAACACATTGTAATCAAAATCTATTATACACCCTACCTTATATACAGAGCCAAATCCTCTCTCTCCAAACTGTTTATCTTCATTAAACTTTTATGTTGCTTCTATGTCCAATCTAAACATCATTATCATTTAGAGATTGAACAACGATGTTGAGGAAGCCATCACTCCTCTTAAATGTTTTTTCTAAATAACATAAGTCCAACAAAATTCGCGATTATAACTCCACACATGAGACCAAATATCACAATTTTATAAACACCAAATTCTTTATTTAAAGTTTTGATTTTCAAATCCTTGCAATTAGGAAAAAAAAATGTTACACTGTTATACAACATGGTTAACATTTTTCAAAAAAAAATAATAATTTATTAAATTAATAATTATATAGTTTTAACAATGGTATATCCATATCATGAAAATGGAAATGGTCCACAAGTATTATGATAATACCCATGGCAATGGTCCACAAGTTTTCATAATTCTTCTATGACAATTTGTGTAATCGTCTCTTCGATTTGATTTTGAAGATCATAGCTAGCCAAGTGCCTACATACCATTATATCTCAATTTTATAAATTGAACATGTCATACATAAATTCCCATGGAATCTCTACTATACGTGTGTCATCGTCACATTGGGTGGCATTCCACTGTGGAACCATCGTTAGATTGTATTGCATCGTGGTCAAAATGGTTGGAATTTCATTTCATTGCTACTCTTCAAACTATTTTTTTTCAATAACGTTTTTAGTTTTTATTTTCTTAATCACATAATGTTTTATTAAAAGAGTTACTTTTTAAAGGGTAGAATTATTTTCTTAATAAATTTTCATTTGTCTACCATCATATTATTGCATTGAGGTCATTATTAGTGCCCTCACCTAAGCTATAGTTATGCCCAAAAATCCACTTTAGACATCTTTGAAACGTTTCCTCCGAAAGCGAAAGTAGAGGTAAACAAATTCATGCAGTTGATGTTTCATGAAGTTCAACTTTAGAAAGGGTTTTAACTCGCTCAATAATGGAGGAGTGAGGGAGGTCAATAGTGGTCCATCTTTATTAATTGGCTATGTTCGATGTCTATGTTTATCATGACATGTGGACTCTTCAACTAGCATTCAAGTTAGTGGTTTTATTGGGCTCATTTGGTCTATTTCCCACATATTGTGATATCATTCACCTTGTGTTTAGTATTCTTTGTTTTTACTGATCTTCTTTCTTGTATATATATAGATTTTTGTTATTATTTATTTTTGTTTAAAATGATTTATTTAAATTTTATGATATAAAAATTTGTTATTTAAATTTGTCTAAAATTATTCAAAATGTTTAACTGTTTACATATTTTTTGTAAAATTATCATCAAACATTTTATGGTTGGAAATTTAAGAACTAGTAAGATTCATTAAGGTTTGTACACTTTAAGAAATTTATAGACCCTTAAAAAATTTTATTTTTATGTACTCTCCAATGGCTAATAGCTAGTCTAGACAAAGGTAATTGGAGCTAGACCCACCAGTATATTCTTATCTTTCCAACATCTATTGTTACTTTTAATGTGTCATGTGGATCTTATTGCATGGAAAAAGAGGAATTGTTCTTCACGGAGAGGCAAAGACATACTGGAATATGTTGGAAAAGTATGATATAATGGTTATGGAGTCATTTTTTAATGGTAGGAATTTATTCCTACAAAGTTGATGGCCTTCATTGGTTTCCAACACATTAGATATGCCATGAAGATCTGTTTGGCCATTGGTTTTGGGTTTGGGTTTGGTTTTGCATGCATTTTCATGGGATCGGTTACATCATGCATGATTTAGTCACCATGCTTACTATATTTGCTTGAAGGTGTATTGGGTGGTTTTCAGTTTATGTAAAGAAATTAATTTGGTTTGTAAGTGAAACACCACTAGTTGTGTCCTTTGGCATTAAACTTGCATAAAATACATTTCGTTGTCAATTGCTTGGAAATGGAATTATTGTTTTTGGCTTATGTTAAGGGTTTGGGTTCTTAGTGTTAAGAGTTTGGGTTTGTCATTTAGATTTTGTGTAATGATGAATTGCTACTAAATGTCTATAAGGTTAGGATATGATCTATTTTTTCATCCTTCAATTGATATGAATTAACAAGACCCCTTATCACAATGTTAATAATGTTGTACAATGTATCATTAGAGAGAATTTGAGGTCAAAAATGGGCCTCAAAAGGACCAAAATGTACTATAAAAATCAACCAATTACATTCTAGTAGATGACATCATCCC
>LPNX010713079.1:280982-314166 GCA_001517045.1 Pseudotsuga menziesii
GCTTCCTTAACCTTGTAGACAACTAAACTTGATTTTAGAATGCCCTTCACACAACTATATGATACGAGCACTCTTATGAAGTATTTATTAGGGAGAGTTTGGTTTTCAAAATCTAATAAATCAATTTTCCATTATTTCCTACCACTGAAACTAGGTCCACTTCAAAACATGTAGAGCCTTAAATGATATATATATTTTTGTAGGAAGTATGTAAGCCATCATTGAGTTGCAGGTGTTTGAACCATCGTGGCGTCGTATTGTAGACTTGACCATAGCTTGAATAAGGCCATTAAATAACACCATGAGTGCAAATAAGAGACATAATGTTGATCTATTGAACACAACCATTACTCCCTTGTAATAAGTGAATGGGCTTTTTTTAATAGTAAAAGTGTTACTGTAGTAGTTGCAGCAACCATGGTAATGAGCATCACCCCTTTATGATACAACAATGGTAATGTGCATCACCCCTTTATGATAGTGATTGAATCAATTAAGTTTCTATAATGTAATGAAGCTGTGTCAGAATATTGTGGTATGGGAATGAGTGAAAGAAAAATAATCAACATGGTGAGTAATAATGCACAAAATCCACTTACTATCAATGGGGTATGTTTTTTCTTGAAAATTACCTCACTATCATATATAATAAGGCTCAAAGATATGTTCTTGAGAAAAAGAATTTGTTAGAAGCAGTGGCAGAACCCAAAAATCCAACAGAGGTTGGACAAGAGAGGACTAGTGCATGTTCTCAAAAGGGGGAGTGGACCTACAGAAGTCAAGAAGAGAAAAGGAGATGCTCAAAAGGTTATAGTGAGAGAATCAGAGATACCAAAAGGGAAAGTTCAAGGAGAGATAGCTTGTTGAGGTATAATAGACAAGTGTGGAGACTTGTTGAGGGAGTCTTAGGAAAGAAGTCCATAGGTGAACATGATGAAGTTCACAAAGGAGAAGGAGATAAGAACAATGACTACTGAAGGTTGTTGTAGGGGTTCACAGAGGAAAGACACGACATAAGAAAGAAGAAAGAAATCAAGAAGAATGTGTCAGGGAGTTGGTGGACTTAGCAAGAGACATTTGGTATTTAGAAAGGAGTATACAATAAGTTGTAGAAGAAACCTAGAGGTATGGTTGGGTAATGATGAAAAGGAATGTGAGATGGAATTCAATGAAGATGAACCTAAGGAAAAATATGTATGCTAGATTGAAGGAAGAACTCAAGGAAGTTAAGTCTGATATAGAAGTTTTATATTGTGAACTTGAACAAGGTCCTTTGCTTTGAGAGGATGATGAAACAGATGAGGAGATTATTGATTCTTTTCTGAACTCTCTAATAGGTTTAGAACTACCTGAAGAGGATCTAGTTGAGACTACAGATGAGAAGTATTATGTTTTTGAATCTAATGCTTTGTGTATGACTACAGGTAATGAAGAATACTTAGGTGATTTGTTTATACGGGAATAGACTGAACAATCATCTTGGATTGTCAGAGGTTATGAAGAAGGAGAAATACTTTTCAAAGGCATAACAGCAGAACATAATCCTGTTAAAAAAGAAGCTGAAATGGTGATGCATCGTGTAGCTCAGACTATAGGAGAGATAGAAGTTGGTGAAGAAATGAAGCTGCTAGAATAGATAATTGAGATAGAAGAGTTCTTGATTGAATATGTATTCCAGGAAAAGAAGATGGGAAGAAGAGACTAACTGAAAGCCTCATGGATTCTTTGAAGAAACCAAATCAACGAATGAAGAAATCAAGAAGGGCTAGAGAACCAAATGTTTTTAAAATTAATGAATTGTGTGTGTTTACAGGTACAACAGGTGATGAAGATAGTGAGGTTGTCATAAAGGAGAAGGAATAAAAATAAATGTGTTCTTACATCCCTGAAGGAGGACAAAGTTGGAAGTTTGATCTGAATATGGAGAATGATAAAGACAACCAAGGGGGAATACATACATAATTTGGCAATGGAATTGCTGACAGACATATAGAAGAATTTGTTGTTACAAGTAGAAGAAAATTGGATTGTAAATACAGTCAAGAGGAAGATAAATATAAGCATCCTAATGCAACGCTTATCTAGTGGAATGAAGAAACAAAGCATTTGCAGGAGATTTGCACCATCAATGCAATTGAAGAGAACCATGCAGAAGAAGAAACTAAGGTATCCATTGAGTTAGATATTCTTGATTTAATTTCATGTGCAAATTTAGAGGAATAAGTATGGTCATTAGAAGATTGGATGATGGAAAATGAGGATTGTATGAATTTGATAAGTTCGAGGGATAATGAATTCATTGGGTTATGTAAAGAAGTGGATATCTTGGAAAAAGAGATACAGAAACAAAAATTGTATGTTCAAACTGTGAAACTAAAGATAGGAGCAGAAACTAAAAATTTTGATGAACAGGTGAAGCTGTCAATCATTAATGGCATAATTGAAGGACAATATACAAATCCTGGAGATATAAATGAAAAGGATATGAAGCAACTAGAACAACAAGTGCAGTATAAGGAAATGAACCAACCAAGGGAAAGATTGGACAGTGAAATAGAGAATATGAGGATGTTGATGGTGAAGTGTCTCAGAAAAGACATGGAGAGAAAAGGAATATTTATACTAGCAATGCAAGGAAACAAGCAGCAACAGGAGACACATGATAAAGAAATATTGCAGAAGAAAGGACAATGGGGAATTGCAGCAAAACATTTGGAAACCAGGAGAACTGAAGATGACAAAGACAAACCAACATGATGAGATGAATGACCAGCTACATAACAAAATTTGGGATCCATACATATTGAAGACTGAAGATTATGACCAGGAGGTCATATTTTCTTTCTTCCAGGGGAGTCTGATGCAAGAGCATCCTGCTCTGCATCCAAGTTAAAGTTCCATATTTTTCATACCTAGAAGGGGTCTTCATCTTCTAAATTAATAGTCCTTAGATTATTACATTGTAAATAAATCTATGTTAAGTGTTATTTTAGATAGGTGATGGGTCAAAGTGTGTGTCATGTAATTAATCCTTATCTAAATGAAGCGAGTCATAGAGTAATTTTGGAAGCTTGTTGTATTTAGGATTAGTTAGCATAAACTTAGGGAACTGTTGGATCTAAACCTGAATTATTTTTAGAGTTCTATTTGTATAAATGTGTAAGCCTACCAAGCATACAAGAGAGAGTCAAAGAGAGCCAAACAATGTAAATACGGCTAAGGCGTGTCCAAAACCCATCTGAATTAGGCTAAGATAGTAGGCCATGGTTGTACCACACTAAGAGGATCAACACAAAAGTTCTAGGATAATTATGAATCAACAAATTTCTTGTATTAAGTAAAGGAAAGCCTATTTCGGCATATCTCTGTGTAATTGTGATTCTCTCTGAGTATATGAGTATATGAGTTGAATACTTGCTTAATCTTTGTTATGATTGATATGTGTGTGTGCGTATTCGGAATTTCGATAATTGAAGGTTGATTGATTGATATTCTGATCAATCAACGTAGGATTGCAGATATCATATGTGTGTGTGTGTTCGGGATTTCGATAATTGAAGGTTGATTGATCGATATTTTGATCAATCAACATAGGATTGTAGAGATTATATTCGATTCATTCGAAAAAAAATGGATGGTCCAGATTAAAGGATAAAATATGGATTGATGATGGGGAAAAGATATCACGAGGAGAATGTGAATGGAAGATAACAAATCCACAAGATTAAGTGAAGCTTCGCCAGAGATAGCAGATCAATGGATGAGATCAAGGTCGTAAGAGATATGATGCTCCAGACGAATTACGCAAGAGAAAGGTGTAAGGAAAATAATGGATCCACAAAGATAAAGTGATATCCACATCTGATCTCAGATCGACGATCAGGAAACACTCCATAAGAAATCAACAGTTGTAAAGAGTTGTGGAAAAGGAATCGTGGGAGGGAATTTGCGGAAGTTCAACTTCAGGAAAAGTTGGATCTGCAATCCGTTATCCGCAATACGATTGCGGAAAGGAGTGTTCTGGACGAATAATTGTGGAAGTCAATTTGGGAATTTGGGAATTTCTGCAATCTACAATTGCCAAAATAGAGTTGCAGGAACTGTGGTGTGGAAACAGTGTTGTGAAAAGACGACTCAGTTGTGGAAAGACCGAGTTGCAGAAAGAAGGATTTTTGGAAATCTTTATTGCAAAAAGAAACTTGCAGAACCAAGCTTACACGAAGCTGATTGCGGGAACATAGTTGCAGAAAACCAAGTTTGTGGAATTTAGCTTGCGAAAACATAGCTGCGCAATAGAGTTAGAATAATATTTGGCCAAGAAGCCAAATTTAGAGTTTGCTAAGTGTAGAACAAACTATATCCTGGGGAAAGCAATTGAGATATGGTGTTTTGGGGTTCCCCGCTGCATCATTTGGTATCAGAGAAGAAAAATAATTCTGCGTGAAGGTAGGAGAGTGTAAAATATTCTGCGTGTAAAGAAAGGAAAATTGGAGTTGATGGACCAGACCTTGATCAAAGCATTATTGTTTGATCCTGAAGAAAGGATGGTGATATGAGGTAATTTTATAAATTGATAATATTTTGTATGATGAAGCATGTTCTTAAGTTAATAGGACATTGAAAATTACAACAAAATAAATTGACCCAAGTTAGATTGATAAGACATAGAAGGTGTAAGTTTGATGCTAGACATAGGAGAGTGCAGAAGAAATCCTTAGAAGGATTTAACAGGTTACAACATACTAAAAAAAGTGGGGACAGTGGTAACAGCTAGAGGAGCTGTACACATGACAGTTATGTTCTTGATGAAGAAGAGCATGTAAGATCTTAGAAAAGAGGGAGAAAGCAGCAAAGAACAAAGAAGTTCTTGAGAAGAAGAATTCGTTAGAAGCAGTGGCAGACCCAAGAAATACAACATAGGTTGTACAAGAGAGGGCTAGTGCATGTTCTCAAAAGGAGGAGTAGAACTATAGAATCCAAGAAGAGCAAAGGAGATGCTCAAAAGGTTCTAGTGAGAGAACCAGAGATACCAAAAGGCCAACCTCAAGGAGAGATAACTTGTTGAGGTATAGCATACAAGTGTGGAGACTTGTTGAGGGAGGCTTAGGAAAGTAGTCCACGAGTGAACATGATGAAGTTCACAAAGGAGAAGGAGATAGAAACAATCACTACTAAAGGTCATTGCAGGGGCTTAGAGGAAATCCACAGCATAAAAAAGAAGAAAGGCATCAAGAAGAATGTGACAGGGATTTGTTGGAGTTACCAAGAGACATTTGGTATTTAGAAAGGCGTATACAAGGTGTTGCAGAAGAAACCTAGAGGTATGATTTGGTAATGAGGAAAAGGAAGGTGAGATGGAATTTACTTTAGATGAAGATAAGGAAAAATTTGTATGCTAGATTGAATGAAGAACTCAGGGAAGCTAAGTATGAGATAGAAGTTTCATATTATGAACCTGAATAGGGTCCTTTGCTTGAAGAGGATGATGAAACAGATGAGGATATTATTGATGATTTTCTAAACTCTCTGGTAAGTTCAAAACTACCTGAAGAGGATCTGGTTGAGACTACAGATGAGAAGTATTATGTTTTTGAATCTAATGCTTTGTGTATGACTGGAAGAATACTTAAGTGATGTGTTTATATAGGAAGAGATTGAAAAGTCATCTTGGACTATCAGAGATTATGAATAAGGAGAAATTGTTTTCAAAGGCATAACATCAATACATAATCCTGTTATAAAAGAACCTAAAATGGTGATGCATCCTGTAGCTCAGAGTATAGGAGAGATAGAATTTGGTGAAGAAATGAAGCAGCTAGAAGAGATAACTGAGATAGAAGAGTTC
The DNA here is from genome assembly GCA_001517045.1 of Pseudotsuga menziesii. NCBI lineage: Eukaryota > Viridiplantae > Streptophyta > Pinopsida > Pinales > Pinaceae > Pseudotsuga > Pseudotsuga menziesii. The sequence continues at coordinate 286,828 of LPNX010713079.1, forward strand.
TTGATTGAATATGTATTACAGGACAAAGAAGATGGCAAGAAGAGACTAACTGAAAGTCTCATGGACTCTTTGAAGACTCCAAATCAACAAATGAAGAAATCAAGAAGGGCTAGAGAACCAAATATTTTTAAAATTAATGAATTGTGTGTGTTTACGGGTACATCGGGTGATGGAGATAGTGAGGTTTTCATGAAGGAGAAGGAAGAAAAATAAATGTGTTCTTACATCCCTGAAGGAGTACAAAGTTGGAAGTTTGATCTGAATATGGAGAATGATAAAGCAAACCAAGGGGGAATACATACACAACTTGGCAATGGAATTGTTGATAGACAGACACAAGAGTTTGTTGTTAGAAGTAGAAGAAAATTGGATTGTAAATACAATCAACAGGAAGATAAATATAAGTATATGAAATTCTTATCTAGTGGAATAAAGAAACTGAGCGTTTGTAGGATATCTACATCGTAAATGCAATTGAAGAGCACCAATCAGGAAAAAAAAAATAAGGCATCCATTGAGTTAGATATTGTTGATTTAATTTCATGTACAAATTTAGAGGAAAAAGTATGGTCATTAGAAGATTGGATGATGGAAATGAGGATTGTATGAAGTTGATGGATAATGAATTCATTGGGTTATGTAAAGAAGTGGATATCTTGGAAAAAAATATAGAAAAACAAAAATTGCATGTTCAGACTATGAAACTAAAGATAGGAGCAGAAACTACAAATTTTGATGAACAGGTGAATATGTCAATCAGTAATGGCACAATTGAAGGACATGATAAAAATTATGGAGATATGAATGAAAAGGATATGCAACAACTAGAAAAACAAGTGCATTATAAGGAAATGTACCAACCAAGGGACATATTGGACAATGAATTAGAGAATATGAGGATGTTGATGGTGAAAGTGTCTCAGAAAAGACATGAAGAGAAAAGGAATATTTATATCAGCAGATCAAGAAAACAAAGCAGCAATAGGAGACACATGATAAAGAAAGATTGCAGAAGCAAGGCCAGTGGGGAATTGCAACAATAAAATTTGGAAACTAGGATAAGTGAAGATGACAAAGACAAACTAACATGATGAGATGAATGACCATCTATAGAAAAAATTTTGGGATCCAGGCATATTGAAGACTGAGGATATGACCATGAGGGCATATTTTATTTCTTCCTAGGGAGTTTGATGCAGGAGCATCCTTCTCTCCATCCAAGTTCAAGTTCCATATTTTGATTAGGCATAGAAGGGGTCTTCATCTTCTGAATTAATAGTCCTTAGAATATTGCATTGTAAATAAATATATGTTAAGTGTGCTTCTAGATAGGTGATGGGTCAAAGTGTGAGTCATGTAATTAATCCTTATCTAATGGCAGTGAATCATAGAGTAACTTTGGAAGCTTGTTGTATTTAGGATTAGTTAGCAGAAACTTAGGAAATTGTTGATTGTATTTAGGATATGAACCTGAATTAGTTTTAAAGTTCTATTTGTATAAATGTGTAAGCCTACAAGGCATATGAGATAGGACCAGAGAGAGCCAAACAATGTAAATTTGGCTAAGGCATGGCCAAAACCCATCTGGGTTAGGCCAAGATAGTTGTTAGTGGTTGTACCAGACTAAGAGGATCAGAACACAGGTTCTAAGATAATTATGAATGCACAAATTTCTTGTATTAAGTAAAGGAAAGCCTATTTTGGCATATCTCTGTGTAATTGTGATTCTCTCTGAGTTAATAAGTATATGATTTGAATACTTGCTTAATCTTTGTTATGATTAATAGATGTGTGTGTGTGTGTGTGTGTGTGTGTGTGCGTATTTTGAATTTAGGGATTTTGAGAATTGAAGGTTGATTGATCAATCTTCTGATTAATCAACGCAGGACTGTAGAGATTACATTCGATTCATTCGACAGAAGTTGGATGGTCTAGATTAAAGGAGAAAATATGGATCGATGAAGGGTAAAAGAGATCACAAAGTGAACGTGAACGGAAGACAAGGAATCCACAAGATTAAGTGAATCTTTGATGGAGATAATAGATCAACGGATGAGATGAAAGGGATAAGATATCTAACGCTATGGACAAATTCTGCAGGAGAAAGGTGCAAGGAAAATAACAGATCCGCAAAGATAAAGTGGGATCCGCTTCTGATCTTAGATCGACGATCAGGAAACACTCCACAAGAAATCAACGGTTGTAAAGATTTATGGAAAAGGAATTGCGGGAGGGAATACGCAGAAATTCAACTTTGGGAAAATGTGGATCCACAATACGATTGCGGAAAGGAGTGTTGCGTTTGCATAATTGTGAAATTCAATTTTGAAATTTGGGAATTTCCACAATCCGCAATTGCGGAAACAGAGTTTCGGGAACTGTGGTGCGAAAACAATGTTGCAGGAAGAAGACTCAGTTGCAGAAAGACTGAGTTGTGGAAAGGAATATTTGCATAAATATGTATTGTGGGAAGAAAATTGCGGAACCTATCTTGCAGGAAGCTGATTGCGGGAACATAGTTGCGGAAAACCAAGTTTACGGAATTTATCCTGCGAAAACAGAGCTACGCAATAGATTTAGAAGAATATATGTCCAAGAAGCCAATTTTAGAGTTTGCTAAGTGTAGAGAAAACTATATCCTAGGGAAAGCAGTTGGGATATCGTGTTTTGGGCTTCCCCGCTACATCATTAATGTAGGCATTAAGTACCTAAATAATACAATTTCATTATTAGACTAATAATTTATACAAAAGTAGACTATTATATTGGTAAGATATTTCTATATACTAGTGCAACCCTTTGTTTGTATGTACTATTAGACTGGTAAATCTAGGCAATGCAAAATGTTAGTGTTTTTTTATCATGTCTTCTCCACTAACTCTGGACTGACTAATAAATGCAAAATTACTTGTGCATATGTGGAAAAAAACTAGTTGCCTACAACTACTTCATTAAGACAAAATAGTGGGAGTAATTATGGTATTCAACACTACCCTTAATTATGACCATTGGGTGATTCCATGAAAGTGGGTAACACTTTTTGGCCAAAATTGGCGATGAAAACCTGATTTTTTACTCCCATGTGAATTTCGACTTGTAGTAAAAAAACAAATTGTAGAATATTATGTTGGCTTCCCAATGATATTTTTTAAATATTGCGATGTCATTTAATGTGTAAAATTTTGCATTTAATGAACTGTGTCACCTTAAACATTTGAAGAAGTTAATAAGTGGCTTGTGTCCAACCCCAATAATTCAATCTTACATTAATAATTTAATATATATATATGACCATGATATACACAAAATGAAATGTGGTCTTCATATTTTTTTGTTAATTTATTTCGCAATATACAATTATTTATTATTTTTTGAAAGTGACCACATCTGATTTCAACATCATTTTATACACATGTGTGTCCATCCCAGCTTTTTTTCACTGTTTTCAAAAATTGAAAAACCAAAGATACCCTTTTGAACAGGACGTGTCAATGTGTGGGCTGTGCATTTTTACAAAATTTTTGGATGTCTATTTTACCCAGGGGATTTTTCTTTGAGCTGCTTCAAAGTTGTTGTCAGGTTTTCTAAGTGTAAGTTTTAGAACTAATTAAAACAAAAAACCGATATGAATTCCAAAACGCATGCATGATACCTTAATGGATAAAGGATTTGGTGATGAATCTATTGGTATGAACTCCGCTCAGTTGTGTGCCATAAATGGCAGGGTTTACACCCCTAGAAGACACAAAAAACATTGATTTTCCTGTAAGAGGGATAATTCTCTGTTTTTCCGGCCCTCAATCGAGGTCTAGAGCTCGATCGACTTATTTAAATACCTTAATCGATTTCTTAACCAAACCACGATCAAGGGTTTGGGAAACCCTCGATCAAGGTCCTAAGAAACCCTCGATCAAGGTTCTGGGACGTAAATAATTTCAACATTGTTTTATTCGGATTCGACCAACTTTGCTAATAATAAATCTCTTAGAAAATTAAACAAAAAAACAACCATGACATTACCAAACCGTTGTCATTTTACAAACCACCATGGGGCCAAGGGTTTGAGAAATTGATTGTTAAATTTTGTTTTAATGTTCATTAAACTACTTCAAAACACAAAATACTGCCATGGGGCCAAAGGTTTGAGAAATTGATTGTTAAAAGTTTTTTAATGTTCATTAAACTATTTCAAAACACAAAATAGGACTGGAATAGAGCACTATTGGGGGCGGTGGGTTTCCCCTAGATTTTATGTTAAAAATTAGTTGTGAAGTAATTGGTGTTATAGATGTGTTTGATGGAGTCATAGATGTGATTAATCACATCTATAACCCAATTACTCTGCGACCCATATTCAACAGACAAAGTGAATAACATTACGGGTTTGTTTCCTATTTATAGGCGGTTAAAGATGCTCGATCAAGGTCTTCTTTAACCCTCGATTGAGCGTTTGATAAAAGTTCAATTGAGGTTCTAGTAAACCCTCGATTGAGGGTTTAATAAAGGTTCGGTCGAGGTACATTTTTTTATTTTTTCTAAATTCGTCTTGCCAAAAATTGTAAGCCACCTCCATGGATGCACCCCATTACAAACATCAACACAAAAAATTAGGCTAAGTGCTTCCTATGAAATTCAAAATTATTTCTTACCAATTTCTCTGTGAATATGGACTCATCCAAATGGTCTTTAGATCCAAAAAAGTGTAAGGTAATGTGGCCATTGTTTACTAGACATTGAATGGAGTCACATAGCGAGTGTTAATGTGTTTACTTTTCTGGTGAAACACATGATTTTTAGATAATGAAATGGTTGAGTTCTTGTAAAAAAAAATAGGAGCTGGCTCCTTCTCTTCATGTGAAATATCACTTAAGGGTATTTTCAACTTGATTGTTTGACATGATGTTGAATTTGTTGCTACATATTCTTCTTCTACTGAAGATATTGTGGCAATGGGTTGTTTCTTGGAATCCCATGAGATTAAACCTGCATCCAAATGAAATGCATACCTTGAAGTACTTTCCTATAATTAATGTCTCCTGCAAAGTCATTATCTGTGTACCCAACAAGTGAATTATCTTCAAGGGTTGAATACAAAATTCCATAATTTGATGTACTTGCAATGTACCTCAAAAGTATTTTTTCAACCTTCTAATGAGAGTGTTTTGGTGACTCCATAAATTTGGAAATGAGACTTACTGCATACATAATATCTGATCGCATAGTTGTAAGGTACATGAGACTACCTATAATCCTTTGATACAATGTTGAATTGACATTTGATCCTTTATCATGTTTTCTTAACTTTGTACTTGCCGCAATTGGTATGTTTGTTATTTGCATCTATCCATTTTGAATCTTTTCAAAATATTTGTGGCATAGTTGTTTTGAAAAATAAAAATGATTTGTGCAAATTGCTCAACTTCAATACCAAGGAAATAATTTCTAAGACCGAGATTGGTCATCTCATATTCTTCCTTCATGGTATTTTGGAACTCATTCAACACCAAATTACTTGTTTATACCATATAATCAACATAGAGAAAACATATCAAAATGTTACCTTTTTTTATCTCTTTTAGTATAGAGTGTGGGATCACCACTTCTCCTTCTAAACCCATTGTTGAGAAAATAGGAATCAATGAAACTATACCAAGATCTTGTAGCTTGCTTTAGTGCATGTAATTGTTTAACCATGGTGGCTGATTTAATTAAACTTCCTACTCTAGTATGCCTTTCAAGAAAACAATTTTAACATCCATCTGATATTTTGGCCACATTTTTTGGGCTGCTAGATCCAAAATTGCTCCGACTATGTATAACATCTGTATTGCAAGGGAAAATATTTCTCCATAATCAACACTTGGTTATTTTGTAAATACCTATGCCATAAGGCTTTCCTTGTACTTTTTCATAGCACAATTTTCGGTCTTATAGACCCCTTTAACTCGAATGTTGAATTTATCCATTAGAATATCTACAAGATCCCATGTATTGTTCCTTCCAGATGATTCAATTTATTCATTAATTGCTTGAACCCATTATTCTTCTTTTATTACTTCTTGAAAATATATGGGATAACATGATAGCAAGGAAAAATGTACACGTTGATCATCAAGTTGTTCATAAATTCCTTGCAAACTTCTCATTTTCTAGTTCTTGGGATCTGAATTATTGCTAGAAGAAGGATTGTGCATTGTTTTTTCTCCTCGTCTTTGGAAAGAATTGGAGGTCTAGGGTAAAGAGATTGATGTCCTATAGATTCTACCTCTTCATATTCCTATGGAAAAGGAATCTGACTTCCACTTGTTTCACTTGGTTAATGATCCCAAAATTTATCTTCTTGGAATTTATCATATTTACTCACAATAAACTTCTAGGTGATGGGGTTATATAGAATATAAGATTTGTATTATTCATTATAACCAATAAAAAATCAATTTTCACTTATGTTATCAATTTTCTTCCTTAACTCTTCAAGAACACTAGTATAATTCACACAACCGAAATCTTTGAAATAAGATAAACTAGAATTCATACCACTCTAGGATTCGTGAGGGTCTTTGTCTTTTACAGTGTTTGTTAGTGACTGATTGGGAATATAAATTGCGGAAGGATACAACTTTGGCTCAATATTCAACTGAGAAATTTTTAGCCTTGAGCATACTTTTGGCCATATTCACGATTGTTCTATTTTTTCTTTGAGTTATTGCTCTATTATGCTGTGGAGTATACCTTGTGGTGAATTTCCTTTCAATCCCTTGATTCTTGCAGGATTTTGTGAATTCTTTGGAATCAAATTCTCCTCCTCCATCTGACCTAAGTACCTTGATGTATGAAAAGATCATCATATGCAGTAAGTGTTAATCGTGAGGAGGATACTGCATTAATGCTTTTTATAAGCTCGACGTTTCGATCTCGCTCTGAGATCATCATCAGGAGTGCTTCCGCAAATAACCATCAAGAGGCTAGAGAGCTGCTATAAATATGGTTACGTATAGGATTCAGTGAAGGTTGAGAGGTCAAAAATCCCAAAGGTCGGTTTTTTATAAAAAGTTTTATATTTAAAATAAAACTTTACCTTGATGTAATTTACACTCCATTTCTTTACCATGACTTTAATTTTTTCTGAAAAGGTCTCCATTTTGGAAAGTATGGGTTCAAGCAATTAATGAATAAATTGAATCATCTGGAAAGCTATCCCTTTGGTGTTTTTCTAAGATATAGGTCTCACAGGAGTTGTCATGTGCATTTATTATAGGTAAATCCTTGACCATGGACTTCTTCTGTAAAATACTAAAACTAATATAGGGTAAATGACCCTACCTAATATGCCACAACTAGGGCTCATTGAAGCTTGAGACATTATGTGCATATGACTAGAAAAATAGCTAGAACTTATCAACATCAAAGGAAACATTATAGTTTTGGTCATTTGTACTTGTGCTATGAGTCTCTTACTAGGTGTCTTGTCAAAGATTGTTCATGTGGGGCCTTTAACTATGACCTCATAACCATGTTGACTCATTTGGCCTACACTCATCAAATTATGTTTAAGACTAGGTACATAATATACATCACAAATTTCCTTCTTTTAATCTTGCTTGGTCAATATTAAAAATACACCTTTTCCTAGGGCATAATTTGATTTCAGATGTGGCATAGTTATCTAAAATTGAAAATACATCTTTATTACCTATCATGTGATTGTTGCGGCCATTATCCATCAACAAATATCCTTTGTATTTTTTTCTTATGTGATCAAGCATGAAAAGAACATATGATTTGGATGACCCTTCATTAGTATTGATGGAAATTTCTCTTCCCTCTATTAGATCTACTTGCTTCTTTTTGCATTCAATTTCATTGTGACCAAGATTTTTGCAATAAAGGCACTAGATCCTTGAATTTTCTTTGAATTTCCTACCTCTCCCCCTTTGGCTCCAAGAGTATTCATGTTGTTTTTCTAAATATTATGGGGCTAATCCTTTTCCTACTTGAGAATGATCCATGCCTCACATGTCTACCTCTACTTCTATGTCCTTGACCTAAAATTATGATAATGGAGGCCTAAGTATGCAATGCATTCTATAGGGGTTCATAACTACGGTTGACTTTGGTCTCATGTGGTAACAGAGACCCCGCGAATTCATCTATTGATAATTGGGATATATTTTCCGCTTCTTCTATGCCAGTAACAACCATATCATACAAGGTAGGAAGGCTTCTAAGTACCTTCTCAACCACCTTCTAATATTTAAGGTATTCTCCATGTGCATGAAGTTGATTGACAATGCTCATCACCTACATCATAAAATGATCGACATAGTCTGAGTCTTTCATTAGGATGGTTTCAAAAATTCTTCTTAAAGTTTGAAACTTGGGATTTTTCACTTTATATATACCTTGATAAGCATTTTTTAGTATATCTAAAACATGTTTGACATTATTAGTTTCGCTGATCTTATGAAAGATGGCATCCTCAAGCCTTTGCTGTATATAATGCTCAAGAATCTATTTTTCTATTCTTTGTAACTGTCTATCAATGTGCATTTATCATGGTGGCTAGATCAATAGGATTTGGGTCAATAAGTTCTGAAAAATAACTACTTCCCAAAAAATATTTATATTTTAGAAGTATTTGCATATTAATGCACTATATTTCATAATTGGTTTAGAGTTTGATGTCGCAACCATCTTCTCTTAAAAAAGTTCATTTCTTTTGCAATAACAATGGATCCTTTCCTATTGCAAAATAAGGAAAAATATTATAAATGGATTCTTAAACATTAGCCTTCTAGTAATATATCAAAAATATATTTCTTCTTATTTCTACCAATATATCAATGAATATTTAGTTAAGTGGGTGTATCCCGATTGTTATTCTCACCACCCAGGTTCTACTCATGTAAGTGACATGCTTTTTTTATTCATCCAGTCTTTCTCCTCACATTGATGATCTATTCTAGTCTCCTTCTTGGTCTCCTTTATTCCTTCTCGATCTTGTCTCCTTTCTTCAAAGAGGCTTAATCTTGCTATGATACCATGTTAACAATCAAAGCACATGAAAAATGAAAATAAGCTATGGTGCATCTCTTGTACTCTTTTGACTATTATACTATTAAATATAGGCAATATAAAATGTTAGGGTGGTAAATATATGAAATATAAAATGTTAGGGTGTCTGAACATGTCTTATGCTCTAACTCCACTAACTAATAAATGTAAAATTACTTGTCTATAGGTGGACCAATCTGCTACTTCATCAATACAAACGAGTGGGAGTGATTATGGTGTTCAACAAAAAAAAGTATGCTCTAGATCAACATTCAATTCTCTTTTTCCTTCTTAAAATATCTATGCTACTACAAAAATGGAAATAAAATTACATAAATTCACTTCTATAATAAGCTCTATGAATCATTATTTTCATCTAGCTAGCTATGTTCACTATCTAACCAAGCAAAATTAGTGAAAAATATATCTTTGTGATGGAAAGAAAATTACACTATGAAATATGGAACCCTTTGCTTGAATTCCTTAATCCCATATATTTGTAATATGTAATAATCATAAAATTAAACAACAACGACGACGACAAGAGCCACAAGGTGGCATGTCCTTTTGCTTTGGCAAGGAAGGTATTTATGAATTATGTATGAGAAGAGTGTGAAAATATAGACTCGTATTCAACAACGGATATTAAAATTCACTTTGTCTTTGTAAACAAAATGATGATGTAAAAGATCTTGACTAAACCATTGAGAAGGTCTAAGTTTCAACCACCTCAAATTATGTTAAGTGTAATCAATAATAAGTATTTTATAATTAATACAAATATGAGAATCATTTAATAAAACAAGTTGAAACCTCCATATAGCTCATGTGCAAAAGCTAAGGAGCTAGTGTATGGGGAAAAAACTATACTAATGAAATTGTGGGACAATTTAAGAAGATATATGAAGTAATATTCAATAATCATACATGAATTTGCAATAGCGTAGAGCTAATTGAGATGGTGCTTGAGTTTATTGTCAAATCCCAAGTGTTATAGCCAAAACTGGAACTTCTTCGTCTTTGACAACACTTACATGTTTTGGTCGCATGATGACACTGTATGAACTTATTATCACTGACCCAAAGGACATCCAATTAATGGAAGGTCCATATTTGGTAATTTTGTAGCCTCTCCCTACATCTTTCTTGGTTCATTGGATTCTTAGGAAGCATATGAACAAGTTTTTATACCAAGTCATCTCCTAAAAATGCATTTTTCCCAAAAATGCCCCGTGCACATGGTCCACTAGAATTTTTGACCTTGCACACATGTGTTGTTAGTGTTCCACTAGTGCGTTACACACGAATTTCCTTCGGTCCACTAACATGTACCTAAAAAATTCCTAAAGATAATAAAAAAACCTTGAATTTTAGGTGGTTTGGGTGGTTTTGGAATTGCCTCCTTGGTTGTAACTACTCCATCCTTGACCCTATATCTTCCATTTTCTATATAAGAGAGGGAGAGGAAACCATGAAAGGGACTTGTCCTTGAGTATTGTTATGCTGGTAGAATTTGGACTGTCGTCTACCTTTGCTGTAGAGCTTGGAGGTTGGGAGTCTTGGAGGAGAGAACTAGGAGATCCAGATAGAAGGTTTCGCAAGGTGCCTTGAATGATGATAAGGTATATTTTGTACTTGCTTCATTGATTAATAAATGTCTAACATTATTCCCTTTCCAAATCATTGTGTATGTCTCGGTTTTAATTATATGTTGATGCTTATGAGATCAGGGTTTCATGTTCTTATGAATATTAATGCTTTATATGTATTCAAATTGGTTTGAGGAAGGTTAGAAGTTGTTTTATAGATCCCTTTATTGGAGAAAAAGAGGAGGACTCAAAGAAAGGCTTGTATCAATCTTCAGTTTGTAAGGTACAAACTCTCATAACCCTCGAACTTTTGTTTATTGACTGTATTTGCAAAACTTTATATGCCAGCATGTAACCCTAGTATGTTGGTGGCCTCACCCTAGCCATAGAAACAATTCCCCTGGCAACACCAGGAATCAAGATGTTAGTTGTGATTGAAAAATCTAGTTAAGCAAGATATTGATGGAATATATTGAAAGCTTGTAATGTCGTCATAACATATTAAGGCGGTTTGGAAGAAGAAAGTTCAATTGCACAAGAACTTCATATTGTGGTCAAAAGGATCCCTTGTGCATTAAATGGATGAGAAAAAAAATAATAGGTTGAGGAAGCAACTGATAAAGCAAGAGTTGAAGTTGTAAAAGGAAGATTGAAATGACTATCTATTTTAAATTTCTATAATGTTATGGATGTAAAGTGGGTGGATGGAAGGGGTGAAGTTAGTAAGATGTTAGAAATGGGCAACCCAACTGTTTTAGTCCTTGAAGGCATTGACCTATTGAATTCCATATCCAAATTTTCCCACCTTTTCTTTGTCCACCTATAGATGTTGAAATATTTGACAATGCACAAGAAAATTTACAATACTAAGGAATATGATGGTGGTAGATTAACTAGATATCTACCAAAGTTAGGGGCAATATGTCCTAGATTATATGTATGCTTGACTTTATATAAAATATCATATTTTTGGGGGGAAGAAAGGCCTGGATGATCCCAAAACAATCAAGCACAACTTACAACTAACTATGCAAGGATAGTGGTCTAGATTGTAGAGATCAATTATAGGTCCTATCTCAAAAAAACCACAAGCTCAAGTCATTAACTTGCATTGATGGATGAAAAAGAGTCATTAATTAGATAAAGAATGATAAAAGTATAATAAGTAAGCCCAAAACAATACAAAGGTGTTTTTTACAAGACAACTCTCCTTAATAAGAGTTTTTCAACCATAATTGTTTGCAGTACCAAGAAAATATAAGTCTATTGCTTTAGTGTTATAAGTCTATTGCTTTAGTGTATAAATACTTGCTTGGAATTATGAGGCCATAAGCTCCACTTTGTACCTTCATGTAAATAGTAGTGCAAAATCTAATCTACATGAGTCAAACAAAAAGCCACATCCATTAAAAAGGGAATGTGCATATTCCATGTAAATGGAACATTCTCACTAGCATATATTTTGTAACACTAGATATGGTTAGTTCATGCATAAGGTTATTAAAAATAATATTTTTGAAAATAACACTCACAAAGTAGCAAAATGTTTTCAACCATACATGTGGTTTGACATTATTCACTCATAGGTTGGAACCAATTCGTCCTTTAAGTTTGGCTTACCAAACATTTTAAAATCTACAAAACGAACATTAACCACTACCTAATAATAAATGATTCTTTGATATTGCATTATAGTAACATAGGCGTTTGTGTTTTGTATGATGCAATTACATGACATGGAAGCTTAGACGAAGAATTATAATACAAACAATGCAGTCATGGGTAAAAGACCCTTCATCACGGTTCCCAAAATAACACCATCTTTCAAAAGAGAGTAATAAAAATTTAGTACATCTACTACTAATCCTACTCCATACATGATGAATTTTGAGAAGGTTATGCTCTTAGTATGTATATAGGGAAGCTATTAGACATAACACGGTCTATATGCTATCGTGACGAGTTTCCAAATGGTTTTTCTTTTAATAGACATTAAATAATGTCAAATTTCTTTGTTAAAGGTTTCGGTCGTTGTTCTAACTTGTGAATCCCATGGAGGGATAATCTGGGTTCTATCTAATTTTCCATACATGTTTTTCCATGCATTATGGGCCAATCGGTATTTGGTATGTGTTTACATTGTGGCGACAACCAATAAAATTCATTAAAAAAAAGACCAAAAACTTATGAAGAATAGAGTGCATGTAGGAACACATAATTGGCAACACATATGGTATGAAAAATGATTGTAATGCTAGTATAATGGGTCTAAATCGTTTCGATTAATAGACTCTTCCATAGATAAGACACGATTACACCAATGTTTAAATGACTTAGTACCAAATGGCAATGACATGATGTGTTAGTATACTCCCAAACAACAAGATTAAAGGTGCTAGGTAGGAAAATAGGTAAAAGCCTCTTAAGAAATAAGAAAGGAGAGATAAATAAACAATGTTAAGAAACGATTAAAACCATATTGCAATGTCTCTTCCAATTGACCACACATTTACCAGTACTTGGGTGTGTTTAAGTATCATGAACCCCTTGATCTCAAAACTGCTATCAACTAAGGGAAATGGTGTCTAAGCATCGAAGGGAACCTAGGGACGATTCTCACTGAAGACTCTGGAAATCACCAAGAGCTTGTCGGCAGCCAGTGCATGTTTGTACATGTAGTTGAGTCTAGTTCTAGATGTTGTCGAAGAGGAATTCAGGTCCTCCATGACAAAAGAAATGAAGAAGAAACCATGACTATCAATAATAAGTAGCGGTTAGGAGGATGAATGAATTACAAATTGAAATGAGAAGGGGAAGGGAAAGGAAAAGGAAGCTCCAAACCTTGTCCATTCAGCTGATGAAAAAACCAATTATGGTGTCTCCTTCATTGAGTTTGAGTTGAATCAGGATCTCTTCAGCGATGGAAGAGTACTAGATACAGGATGCCTTGACAACACTTGTGTCAATGTCATGGTATTCTTCCAAGGCTTAAAGGCTTGTATACTCGATGCTTGAGAGGTTGAAGGCATACATCGTAGTTACTTCCCTTTCGCTAGATATCTGCAACAAAATGGAATTGTAGTAAGTGCAATGCCAGAAATGGAGAAATTTTATCTATTCATTCAATTTGAGGTTGAAGGTGACCATGCATACACCACAGTTACTTCCCTTTCGCTAGATATCTGCAACAAATGGAATTGTAGTAAGTGCAATGCCAGAAATGGAGAAATTTTATCTATTCATTCAATTTGGTGTTAAGGTGCCTACCTTGGTGAGAAAACTCTTAGTTTGAATGTAAAGGAAATGAGTGGGTTCTCCCTAGGCTTGAAACATAGTGAGAAAAGTGTAGGCTTTGTCCATGATATCCTCCAAATCATTGAATTTTCCAACCCTATGGTCTAGGGTGCAGGGAATGACCGAAAGGGAGAAGAAACTTTCAGATGACTTGTGCATCTTCTCCTCCCAAGGGTACAGCACGTATCCATCCTTAAGTTATGCGTTTCTTAGAGAAGATTGAACCCTGAAATCTTCAATTCTAGTATAATACCCAAAACATGCATCGAATGGAAAAATCTTGGAAAATAATAAGGGTTGTTACTATAGGGTTTGTTCTTTATCTTATTCCCATACTCATCAGACATTTAATGGTTTTTGGACACTTAGCAAATAAACTCTCAGGCCTATACATATTGCAGACATCATTGTTGCTCAAACAAATTAGAACATAGATAAATAGATTTCTAAATAATGTGAAAAAATATTTATAATGTTAAACTTTAGCTACATGTTACAATGAAAACAATATGATTGAACTAATATACCCCCCTTTTTCTAGAAGAAAAAAGCTATACTTTGTATTGAAAAGTATATGGGTACATGGCAGAAATGTCATCATCAAAAAATATAACGAAAACCTAGATAACAAATGCCACAGGGTGGCGAAGTCACTGTGATTTATAATGTGTAATATGTTGTGAATATGTGAACATAGGTTTTAAAAAAAACTTATTATTAGACCATTAAATGTCACGGGATATGACTCTTTCTCAACCTAAAGAACAAACCATGACAATCATCAATTACTTGAGCCGTTTAGACCCTTGTTTAAATCCGGGATTACTAGCTTGCTACATGCCCCGTCATCTTGTTCCCACGTAGACGACTAACTCATTTTCCTTCGTGATTAAATATTAAGAGCTGCTACTACTACAATTAGCAACTGCAACTACTACGATGAGACAACTAGTAGATTCAGAACATGTATATTTTAAAATAGATCTATATTGACATTCCTTAATACTCAATCTCTTATCTGTTTTCCATATAATCTCCATTAACCCACCCATTTTCTATTATTATTATGCTCTTATCACTGCTTTTATTTTTGCTTTTGCTACAATAAAGCCACTAACTACAAACATTTCTTATCCATTAACCCACCCATTTTCTATTATTATTATGCTCTTATCACTGCTTTTATTTTTGCTTTTGCTACAATAAATCCACTAACTACAAACATTTCTTATGTTTCTACATAGTACGTTAATCTCAATTACAATAAAAAAAAAGTGCACTGTAAATTATTAATTTTTTTATTAATTTATGTCACCATAAAGACATGACCATTACAAAATGCATTTAAAAAAAAACCTTCACAATTTCTATCCTAAAACAAAATTCTAGATCATATACAGATGCTATTTTTCTCCGCACCTTTATTATGATTAATGACCAAATGAAGAACGATTGCACGAAGTGAGTGAATGGTTATTTGATACCCGGATACTAGGATACTTAGCTACTCAACTTGGATATTCAGTCAGCTGCTTGGCTACTAGGATGAACTACTCGGCTGGAGACAATCGATTTGAATGCCTTTTGTGGTCACATTTTGATGAACCACAGTGACGTATTATATAGATATAATTGGTTTAAATAGAACATGATAAGCATTGGGCATTATAATCCATCCAAAGAATTATAAGCATTGGATGCATTCTCGGTGAAAGTGCAAGTGTCCAAGGATGGCATTGGCAGTGCCACGGAGGAACAAATGGACCTGTGCTTTGAATATAGCAGGAAGGTAACGCTCAAGCAAGGATATGAACGATCAGCAGCCTGCCATATGAAATGTTGTAGAAACAAATCAAACTCGAAACTACATGGGTGCAACGTGGTAGGAGCAATTTAAACTACAAACTGTTGTGCATGTATGCAACGTGGTGTCCGTACATTTATAGGCCGAGATAGTATTGTATCTAGTGCTCCATAATGATTCCACGATATGTGAATATAGAGAAAATAACAAAGGATCTAATGCAAAATGAAGATAGTTACAGTAAAAGCATATCGATGTCTACATTTCTAACACAATGTTTTGTTCATATCAATTCCAAGCTTATGGTGGGTTCTGACCAGGGAATATTGACCACTGGTTCAATGAAATCTCTATGTCTCCGTGGAAAATGTAAGTCGATCATTCTGTAGATATCTGGAGTGGAGTGATTGACATGCAAGCAGCTATTTTGAGATTGATGAGCAGCAACAGAAAAGTTTAAAGCATTTAGAGGTTGTTGAAAATGCCCAAAATGTTGCAAAGACACATGGTACTTGACCATACGGAGGAGTAAAGGTATGATCAGACTCGAGTTAATTGGAAACAATATACAGAACAAGTATGTCTTGGGGTCATGTTATGAGCGTATTATGAGAAAGATTTATTTGGGGGCTTATGAAAGGTAGAAAGTCAAGAAATGATGACTAAAAGTAGGAAATTTAATCAACTCATGCCTTGCTATTCCATGACTTACGAGAGCAATGGGAGTTTCAATTTCACTAAAGATTCATAGCTTGCTCCTTGTAGTAGCAGCAGTAGAGGCTTCAATAGGACCTTGTTATTTCTATAAGCCTAATAGGCCCTGCCAAGCTTTTCTAGGAGTTGTTGTGCCTAATGAGTTCGTTAAAAAAATGATGGCTCACCTGACGTTAGGAGCACCCAGAACATGCATGCAGAAAATGTTCTGAGTATTCCACATGGCTATAGTGCTAGTAAACCAACTTTATTGAAAAACATGCATGTGGAAACAGAACCCAAAGCCCACAGTGACGAGACCACCTTGAATCCGAGAATCCAAGTAATTGGTGTCAGATAGAAACTGCTTGTTTTGTTCTAGGCCATAATTTGTTTATTGCTACCATTTGTGTATTGGATTCATTTGTCTACTTGTTTGTTGTGTCATAATACTGTACATTACCTTTCTCATTGACCTATGCATAAGTTTCAAAGAAGGACCCTCGAAGATTGTCTCAATGTCATCTCAATTTAAAAAATAAATGGAATCTCCACTAAAGATAGTAGATGGAAAACCAAAGAAAAATCAATATGAAAATCAAGGACTAAATGTGTAATAATCTTTATTCATGGAATATCACAAAAATGTTTTCGTTGGCCAAGTGGCTTTTAGTTTGAGAGACTTGGTCCACGCTAGTACTTGTTCCTTCCTTCATGAATTTATTTGTTTTCCGATCTTAGCACCTGGAAGTCAATGCGCTTGACCAGTTTGATTTCCCCACAAAGAGTATATTGAGAGAGATAGGGTTCGTTTTTTCTCATTTCCCCCATTGATCGATATAGTCTAGCTTCAATTCAATCCATATATGTGTAATGCCTGGATTGTCCTGATTCCTGAATACACAGAAAGATGAGCACACTAGCAAGTTATGCGAATGTCAAACAGGTGCAGCATGAAATGATGGTGAGAATCAAATATAAAGAAGAAAGCTCAAGATGTGTGATTGATATTGATTACAAAAAACATCTACATGATTTTCAACAACTTTTTCACATATCATAGTTAAAACTTGTTTAATGATGGTATGGATTTCTCATTTTCTTTGCAACACGAATATGCATTATTAATTTGGAAATGCTGGGATGGGTTGCATGAAGTTAGAGTGACTTCTTCTTCTTTGGGAGGAGGAGGAGGTCCAGTAATAGAATTGGCCACTGTTTCTCTTTACATTCTTACATGCAAAATAAGCAGATCATAATCCCATGTAAGATATAACTCATCTCTTTCCTATCTAATTACTCTTAACATAACACATCAGATCGATAACCCAACAATGAAGGGATTTGCAGAATTAAGTGAATACTTGTGTGATTTTATTTGCCATAAAGGTAATCATCATCACGAGGGATATCCAGACATGTAAGTCCCACTGTCGTATCCATATATGTTTTTCGTGAAGGAAAAAAAGGTTGATCCATAAATTAACAATCAAATTTCATGTTGAAGGACATGGATCTTCAGGTATGTACATTAATACAAGATAGGGGTTTTAATTGTTATCGCAATACTAGTCTAGGATTGAATGATTTTATGTAAATTTGGTGATATTTTTTCAATGATTTTATGTAAATTTGGTTATAATTTCATGTTTAAACTTCGATTTTGTATAAATTTGGTGATAATTTTCTGGTTGGGCAGATTTTTTCTTCTAAATGTAATATAGAAACAAAAAAAATGTTGTAATGAAAACTATGGAAATATTTCATTTAATGGCCCTTTTATATTTACAATGCAGAAAAACTTTCATAACCTTCATATTTTTATTTGATGCCCAAGAAATAACTATCTTTGGATTTGTATTTTGTTTCTTCTTGGTATCATTTATGCATGGAAAGTAATACTCCAATAACAATGGAGATAGGAGTAGGAATAGTACCTAGAGTGTGTTTAAATAGTACCTATTTGGTTCTTGAACTTCATCGACCCTTCTAGTGCACCTCAAGTCTAGATTATGCCACCATATAACATCGATTTTTTCACATGCAACCATGAATAGACTTCTCTATTGAATGCCTCAGTGTATGTAAAATAGTAGTACGGAGTCTACACCTTGAATTTTTCTGTCTTTGCAACAACTTATTGCACATAGGTGTTATCTTTGTCAATGTTGAACCAATTTTTTTCTGCATGGGTATCTCACAGTGCCTGGGATACCCGAATCATGGAGTTTGCTCATACAATCTAGAAGCAATGATGAAATCAGAACACTTAAAATAATTTTTTTGTGGTGCAAAAATATGCACTACAAGTGCAAGCGGTGCATGTAATATTTTGTAGGAATATGCCATCCTTAGATCAAGTAATCTTGTTCAATGTCCCAATATGAATTATTGTTCTTGCAACATGTAGGTAGGCATGATATTGAATATTAACAAGTTTCACACCCAACATCGTAAGGCTCCGATACGATACTAATATTTGCACCTAAAGGATCTTATTCCTGGTCAATAAGCTTTCAAACTATCTTTGCAAGTGGCTCAAATGCTTCCATTCCTGCTTAATACCCCCAGTCGACTAGCTATGCCTCTTTAGTCTCTGCTGATTATGATGGATTAATAAGATCAACCGAATCTGTTGCTACTTATGGATAATTGTTCTTGCAACCTGTAGGTAGGCATGATATTGAATATTAACAATTTGAACATGTCTTGTAGGTGGACATGATATTGATAATTAATGAGTAGCAATGATGAGAAGGGTGGTAATGAAAGTGGTGAGACAGGTGTCATTGATGGTGGTGAGGCAGTCATGAGAAGGGTCGCCATGAAGGAGGTGTCAATGTGGCAGTGAAGATGATGTGAATGTGTCAGGTTCATTTAATCCACTTGAGTTGGATTTATTGCCATTGGCGGACGACCATCGAAGAAAGCACAGAGAGGGAGCCATTCCCAATACCCTCGTCACCATTGCTGCAATAACGCTTGAAAATATAAACCAATGAGCTTGCAAAAAATATGGAATTTATATTAATTAATAAAATATTAGTTTAAAACTTTGGATAAAATGGTACATTGCATTTTATTCAACGCAAACTATGTTCGGTCAACACAGATTGAAAACAATAGTACCCTAGACTTCGGCAGGGACTATTAACAGTCTATAGATGGACAAAGAGCCACATCAATATACACTACAAGGATTAGAAAAAACATGCATCCATAACAATTTGCCCAAACCATATAAATAGACAAACAATATATCTATGTTACACTAATATCTGCAAGAAAAGTGAAATAAATAGTCCTCATCAAACAATATTAAGGCACCATGACCCACCACACAAGACATATAACTTTAAAACACACATCCTGCCTATATGGGGCAAAAAACAAACCCCATATAATATTGTCTGAATTGAAAAATCTCAAAAAAGAAGGAGAAAAATAATATGAAAATGGTACAATGTTTCCAAAAACATATATTATCCCATTGAATATGATAAATGCATTGAAAGCAAGAGGAAACCATGAAGCCTCGATCTAATATACTGGATATCTGATACTAGCTACTCAACGATTATAAACCTGTATCACTTCGTTGGAGCAAAAGGATGAACCATCAAATTCCTCAACAAATATAAAACCTTTAGGAAACTATATAGCTTCTTTAGACAATTTATTTTGCAATATAATTGTGTTCCCCCTATATATGTTGATAGGAGATCACGAGGAAATCCTCTTGCAACCTTCTAATTTTTTGCATCCAAATTTCAAGAGATATAACTTATAATAAGAATTTGGAAAGGATCCAATCAATAATGACATTTTATTCTCCTCCAACTTGTAACTGAAGAAGATTTCTGGATCTTGCAAAAATGAGCAAACTCCATAATGTAAGAAATTTACCCCTAGTGTTGGTGCCCCCTCCACAATTAAATTTAAGACAAAAATAGTTGGTGCCCCTTCCACAATTAAATTTAAGACAAAAATAGTTAGAATGGTTCAAAAAAGTACATCCCCAACCCCACATTTTTTAGAACTTTCTTGAAAGGCTCCATCGAAGAACCCCCATGACCTCACATCGTCAAAATTTGGGGCTCTATTCATTCTAATCCAATTTTTTTGAATGAGATATTTCACCTTGAAAATCTCCTTGTAGGCTACCACTACCCTAAAACCCACTCTCATTGCATTGTTGGATATTCCTTCAAAGAAGAAGAGATTCTTGTGCTTCCACAACTCCCAACAAACAAAGAGAGGCAATTCCTTCCAACACTAAACATTGTAGAACCAAGCTTTAAGACAAGAGGAGAAAGATTGCGTAGGCCAGTCTTGAGAAAGCTAACATGCCATCTTCACAACCCACCAAATCTCCTTTGTATAGGAGCAATGAGCAATCAGGTGGTTCACATTCTCAGCCTCTCATTTAAATAAAATATAAACAATTGGTCTAATACCCCCCCCTTCTAGGAATGTTATCCTGGGTAAGAACGTTGTTATTCAATTCCATCCATACATATAATTTGATTTTCAACAGAACATTCCATTTTTAAATTGGGTGATACCACCAACAGGGATTCACTATCAAGTCTGAGTATAAATCTTCACAAGACATCTTAGCATTAACCATACCAGCTTTAACATTCCATGAACAAACCAAAGTATTCCCATTTTCTGATAATTGTAAGCCACACCTTTGCAGATCCAAGAGAAAACAATTCCATTCAACAATTAGATACCCCAGCAAATTCAGATCTTGAGATAATTTCCATCTAGTGATGCTGAGGGCAGAGCCCCCTGGGTTAGAGGCCACTTGATCAATAGTATATGTTCCTTTGGTATGGAGATGATGCACTAGTTCAAAGGATAGCTTATGAAAGTTCGGACCACCTATAAAAAGATTTTGACCAATCCTAATCTACTTCCCATCGCCCAAATTCCAAACCATCCAATCCCCTAAGACATGAAAGGAATTTATCAGGCATGCCCATATATTTGAAACCCCTTTGACACTTTCAAGAATATCTTTGAACCATTCAATAATAGACCTATTCTGCAACTATTTCCTTTTTATAACGCTGCTCAATAAACCATCAGAGAACGAACCCCTCCATAAACTCTTGGCAACTAAAGCTTGAGAAAAGAGGAAAACGATTTTAATATCCCAACTACCCAGATATTTTGTCCTACCTAAAATATCCCAACTCACTAAATGAAATCCTTCTTTCATCTTTTTACCATTCCATAAGAAGAAGGAGATCTTTTTTCGAAAGTAATTTAAATTAGTTTTCAGTAATTTTTCCAAGGAGAGCCATTATACATGAATATCTTGAAGAAGTTATTTAACCAAGGTAATTCTTCAACGAAGCAATAACCACCTCCAACACCAATGACTGATTATGTTGTCAAACATTCTCAATAACCAACTCAATTTTTCAACTAAATAATTATTAGGTTTGATATAGTATCCAATATATTTGATACCCCCACTAAGAGTGGCGAATTTTAAAGGCATAAAAACCCTTATTTGAGCTATAACCTCCTCATCAACCACATTTTCCAAAAAAATGGATTTTATCACACTAATAAGCATCACAAACGCATTACAGAAGAGATTTAAAATATCATTAAAGACCTCTCATTCTTGAACAAAACCTCTCCTAAAAAGCATGACTTAGTCAACGAAGAGAAAACCAATGAAGTAAATATGTGAGTATATTTTGATGTCAATAATCCTTCCAACTTCTTTCTCTTTTCCAATCAACCTGATGATACCTTCAACCATGAGAAGAAAAAGCAAAGGAGATAAGGGACAACCCTTCCTGAAACCTCTTGAAGACCTTTAAAAATTTGAGTGGAAACTGTTAACCAAGATTGCAAAGTTAGCTGAGGTCACACATGCCATGACCAAGTTTGTAGCTTCCATCACAAGACAAGTATGAAGGAGAACCAACCTTAAGAAACCTTAATTCACATGATCGCATGACTTCAAAAGATCCAATTTTAAAACAAGGGCCTTAACTTTTTTAGCTAGATATCATGAAAACACTCATATGTTAAACTAATAGCATCCCAATCTACCGGTTATCCAGGAATCCAAATTGTTCTTTGGATAGAGACCTTGAGAGCACATGCTTCATCCTAACAACAATAACCTTTGCTATAGTCTTGTAAATTAACTAGCTTACATAATGATATCAACTTGAAGTCGTTGAAAGTATTAGGTTTGGAAGATTTCATAATAAGAGCAATGTAAGTTGATTTTAAAGCACCACAAACCTCACTCAATCTCCATGATTTCTCCACTACATCCAATAAATATGAGCCCATGAGTTCAAATATGTCTAAACAAAATTCAAGATTCCACAAGCCGGTCAGGCCAAGACTTTTGTCCTTGGAAAACTTGGTGAGAATATTTTTTATTTCATCAAAAGAAACATGAGCAGCAATATTTCTTCCCTCCTCCTCAAAGGAGAAGCGAGGAAATAATTGAACTACTTTCATTTGGTCCACAATGGATGCATCCCAAAGAACTTGAAATAATTTATGAAAGTGAGACCCAGATTCAATCTCAATCCGATTGCGATCCTTCAACAACCTTCCATCTGAGTCATGAATATCCTAAATGGAATTCTAAATCCTTATACATTCTACAAATTTATGGAATAATTTTGTATTATGGTCTCCTTAAGACAACCAAGTGGCATTTCTCTTTACCATTCAGGATTCCTCTTCTATTTTGAGGACGCTTAGTCTCCTTTCTTCTAGTTTTGTCAATTTGCACTGATCTTGTTCTAAAAGAAAATCGAAGGTGCATATGCAATAAAAAGCTTCAATTTCTCCCTCTAGGTTGAGAAATCCATCCCTTAAGGTCTTCTTCCTTAATTTCTCCCATATTAGAACTACTGACTTAAGAGAATTAAGTTTGATAACCAACCTTTGCAAAGTCAATTCCTCCATAATATTCACCAACACATTTCGTTCACCCTTAGCCAAATTGATAATATCAACTTCCCGCAACTAGACATCATTGAATTTAAATGGGTATCTATATCTACCACCCTCAACTTCAATTTGAAGAAAAATAGGCACGTGATTAGATATTGCAAAATTCTCAACCGAGGAACAATATAATCTAACCAGATCATCTGCCATGTTCTCATCGATTAAAAACATGTGTAGACGTTTAGTAGCCCCATCCTTCCTAGACCGCTTGTTCTGCTAAGTTGCGACCGGAGGGTAGGCTAACATCAATAAAAAACGCATTCCGAGACATATGTTTGAAATAAACACTAAGAGGATCCGATTGGGCTTGACTTCCCAAAATTTTTGGAGACTGTATTGATAAATTTGACTAGCCCACAGAGTCCACATAACACATCTCCCACCCAACAATAAATTAGGGAAAAAACATTCACACTTTCCTACCATGGACTATTTTTTTTGAATAAAGATGATATTCAGACCAACAATCTCAAAAAGACGCCGAAGGGCTAAGAATTTAGAGTTCCCTCCTACCCCTCTAATATTCAAAGACACCAATATTATTTCTTAGAGTATGAAAGGGCCTTTGTTCTCTAAAATCCATGGGGCCCTCAGTAACCTTCTCTACATCAATATCCACAGATGGAAATCATTTCATCTTAGGAGAACTCCTAGTCTTTAACAAGGAAAAGTCAGTGGCAAATCCCCCTTCATCGCTCTTTTCTCATTAGAGGAAATTTGAGGTCTAAAATGGGCCTCCTAAGGAAAATAATAAAATAATATTTATGAATTTTGGAGGAAGAAATAAAAAAAACTACTTTTTTGTTTGTATTTTCAACATATATCCCAATGTTTCTACCCAAATTTCAAGCGGGAGGGATCGTTGGATGCATAATTAATTTTTTCAGCTTTTTCTTATTTTTGGGGTATCGGGGCCCTTCAAAAGTATGTAGGGTGGGTACTCGTTGGATATTCTGCATCCAACAAGACCTCCGGCTCAAAATTTGGGTAAAAGCATAGCGAGATATGTTGAAAATACGAACAAAAAAGTAGTTTTTTATGACAAATATGTCAAGTCAACCATTATGGTTGACTCATTTTATTGAAATTCTATTGGTTCTTGAATATCAACTTATAAGAATTTGTTGTTGGCTCATTTTTTTATAAGGCCCATTTTTTACCCCAAAATTCCTCTAATGACTCAAAATGTTTAGAGAGCTTGGCCACTGTTGGATTACCATTTGAAATTGAAGAATCAGACTCACATGAACAACCACCATCCTCACAACAGGATCTGGGACAAGACCAACAAAAAACTACAATAGATTTTTATTCAAAATGTCCCTATAGGAAGGAACAAGAATAGTGAGCACCTCTAACTCAAAGTGGCCATACCTAGAAGTAACCACATAAGACACAAGGAGTCTCACAAGAAAACCCTAAGGGAATAGAAGGACATGAATCTCCCCCCCCACATAAACATGAACCTCTCCATAGAGTAGAGATGAGCTATCCATAATTGAAGAGCGAAATCAAGGAGAATCCTCCTTAACTGAGGAAGAGAAAGAACCATCCTCTCCCCTAGAAGAGGACCCAACCATGTTGTCCGACCTCCCAAGATTAAAATTTGCATTACAACTAATCTTGACAATCGAACCATCTAGAATATTGGAAACATTCAATTGTACATCAGACCCCTCAACAATCCCAGACCCCTATGCTACAAAAACTCCTCTAGCAGTCCTTGAAGAGTCAATCCCCTCCTTCCTCTCTACCCCTAAAAGTATATCAAAAATCTACAGTTTATTGATAAAGTCCATTCAAAATCATTCAAAGAATAAAATAGTGTAGGAGTGATAGATTTGAGCAACCCAAGAAGTGGAAAGGAAAACATCGGATATTCAAAAGGAAGTTATCCGCACTTAGTGGAATCATCAAATTGCATCTTGTTATGATCATCCAACCCATACCCTTCATCCAAAGAACCTTTAGTAAAGTAGTCATCTCCCTCTTCCTTAGCATGAGATGAGACCATCTCTTCACAATTATTCCTCAAGTGACCCACAAAATTGCAGTTGGTACAACAAAACGGGATCCCACAATAGTCCAACTTCTATACATAGGTTCTTTTCCTCCACATGATTTCTAATTACTCAACCATTCCCTGAGAAGCATCAATCTCAACCAACATCTTTCCATCCGCTTATCCACACTAGAAAGTAGTTCATTGTTAAGGAAAAGAAACTTTCCAAGTTCATAAACGACCGTCGTAAAAGCCTCACAGTTCCACATCACCATTGGAAATCCATGTAATAAAACCTAGATATGCCTAAGATGAAAGCTTTTTTTATTTTGGGTTGAAGGTCCAATGCCATCGTTTCAACATTAAACCTCCTTTTCATTTCAACCATGCCCCTTGGAGAATCTTCATCACATCCTTGACACACTAAAAAAAGAAGACATACCAACCTTTTGCCAGGATAGAAATGGATGGACAATAGCCCAAAACCAGGAGCCAGGTCACCTCCACCGAAGGGACAATAACCCTACTATTTGAATGGTTGTGTAACTAAATTTTCCAGTAAGTTGCGACAGTGAGAGGGTAACAACATCCTCCAACCCAATATTGTTACCCAACACCATATTCCATCTTCCAAACCACGATTTCCATAGTCTCTTTGAATGAACACCATGACCAATATTCTTTCCTTTGAAAACCACCTCCTTAAGTATAGTAACCACTAGCAAAAGGAGGGTTAGGAGCCCCACCTCTCACTTTTCCTTGAGAAAACTCGGCAACCAGTTGTCGGCCTTATACTTCAGGAAAACCATTGACACCCCCAACCACCGGGCTAGAAAGGATTTTACGCACTTCATAGTAAGTTTGTCTGAATGAAGAAACTCTGCCCTGCAACCCAATACCAGGCTTCCCAACACTAGGCTTAACCCAACCAACATTTGCCTTTTTTGAAACACCACTTGTCAACTAATCCTCCACACTAGTAGAACGAAATTTCTATGCCTGTTGTAGCATCTACCAATATTCCTCATTGGAGTGGAAAATGCCCTCCCATGTCCATAATTCGTCCACATCCATATCTTCCCACAAATCTACATCAGTGCTTTGTTGTGCCTAGTGTCTGCCATGTCACCAATGAGTAAGAAGCCCACTGATGCATAAACACTCCAACCCTATACCAACTAAGAACTCCACCCAAAAAGACAACAATCACTACAAAACCAAGCAATACCATACCAATCCCAAAGCCTCTGCCACTCTAGCCTACGAGAAGAATAGGACCAGATACTACCCTCCAACACCTAGCCACAGATAGCCAAAAACCCTAGCAAACATCCCAATTCACGAGATCAAATCCCAAAACCCCTCAATCTCCATAATCTCCTCGAGATCCCGCCCTAGAATTCAAAAAGTCTATGAGTACTCTAGAGTAAGACTTCCATCTTTTCTCCTCTTAATTCGACGAATCAAACTCGCAACCATTGTTGTGTAGAATACATTTACAACCAATGAACTCGCAAAGAAAATCAACTAAACTAATATACTCTTGCGGTGACTATATGTCTCCCCATAAACATCATAATAATAATTGAAAAAAAAAACAAAGAACAAAAACCAAGAATGCCAAATTCAAATTTTGAATTTAAGTTTTATTCAATAACATGGTTTGCGTGAGCACTTTTTAACGGCGAGAGCCCTAGAGGGGACGAAAGGTTCTTCGCTACTCAACACTCGAAAGGACGTGAGAGTGACGTGTTGTCAACTGCTATTAGTTGCGTCGAGAGGCACTCTACAGCCCAGTATGGGGGAGATCTTGTCATGTGATGTAACATTACTAACATGTCGGCAAAAAATAATAGTGAAAGTGAATATTATGGGGGAGATCTTGTCACGTGATGTAA
>LPNX010713085.1:2017-16551 GCA_001517045.1 Pseudotsuga menziesii
GCTGTGTAATTAAAGGATTATGCATTCTTGTATGTTTGGCATTCTTGTTATGATGCCTGTTTAAGCTCCCAATTTCCGCATTTGATTTCTGTTTATGTTCATGGGGCGGTTTTCCCGGTCGTGTTTGATGTCCGTCGCGTCCTCTTCGCCGGTCGGAGGCATGGGGACATGACATATTGTTTTTATTTTCTATTTAAATCATGTATTTAGTCATTATCGTTATCCATTCAATTTTAACAAGTGAATATTTATCTTTTATAAAATCATGAATATTATTAGTATATCTTATTGTAGATTTATCTTAATTTTGTATCTATTT
The DNA here is from genome assembly GCA_001517045.1 of Pseudotsuga menziesii. Taxonomy (NCBI): domain Eukaryota; kingdom Viridiplantae; phylum Streptophyta; class Pinopsida; order Pinales; family Pinaceae; genus Pseudotsuga; species Pseudotsuga menziesii. The sequence continues at coordinate 2,337 of LPNX010713085.1, forward strand.
TTTTAACATGAATGATTGCTTGTATTTATAAAAAAAAAAAGAGGATGTGGCTTAATTGGACATCCTTGAGTTACATTTGATAGCTACATAGAAAGATGAATGTATAAAACTTTTCACAGTGCTCAAAATCCAATATTTCTATACAACTTGGTATTGCAAGTCTGCTACAAACTTACTATTTTTTTTGTTGTAATAGATCATTAAAAAATTGCTTGATAACAAAATACATTTATATGGCATTTTCAAATTTTCAAAAGAAGAACATGGCCATTACATGTATGTTTCCATCCCTTCGTGAGGGTATTCCTGATGATTTTCAATAACTTTAATGCCTTTTTCATGACCGCAATATGTCTGCATTTGATCATCCACTAGAGAGCTAGCATTGCTTTCTTTGTTGTTGGATTGCACTGGATTACCAATCTCTGTGAATTCATGCAAACCATGGATCTAGATGATACTCTTTAAAACTCTGTTTTCTTCCTCATAATTCTCAACTTTGTCTTTCAAAGCTCTATTTTCTTCTTCACAATTCACTACTTTCCCTTTTAAGTGCTCTATCTCAACTTCTACCATAACAATTTTTGCTTGAAGATTAACCAACTGATATGGATAAATTTCAACATCCCTATTGATATTGACCCTTAAATCTCGAAGCTTCTTCTCCAATCCGTCGAAAATTTTGACTAAACGATACTGGCCAATGTCGTTCCTTCCTTCTTCAACCAAAGGGTCCATATTGGCTGAGTGGCAGTTGTTTTGGGTTCCAGTTATTTCTAATTGATTTTGAATATGGAAACTATAACCCAAGGAGAGCACTAATCTAAAAATGAGTCCAAATTATTCTAAGAAAACAAGTATATAAAACCAATAACTAATAATAGTACTAATTCCCTCCTCATAATAGCATAAATCTATTGTTTCAATGCTTTTCTTTTCTGCTTTCTAAACTTTACCTAGACACTGAATAACAGTACTGATATTTTGATAGAATATTCCTTGCCTGGTATAATCTCCACACTTGATGAAGGTAGTCCCACTTAGCTTGAATTTCCTCCAGATGACAAAGAATCCCCTAAGGGTGTTCATGGATTGGGAGATCGTCGCTGCAGGGCTAAAAGGATTCCTCACTTTGATAACTAAGGAGCACCAAATGAATGATATTCCAACTCAAAAAACCCCATTCAAACATAGATAATCACAAACCCTATTTCCACAAAAAAACACATAAAAACTTGTAATTATAACCAATTTCATCATCATCCTGGATTTGGTACAAGCCATTGAATCTTGTCATCGTGTCTAGAGAAATGGGAAGCTTGTATCCACTGCTCTCACGCTCAGTCTTTCGAACCTCATCGATTTCCCTGAATCTCATTAAATTCCCAAAATTTATATCCATTATTGTGCTTCAATGCATGCAATAATAATGCCACCCGAGGTGTAACATACCAACACATACATCAAACAAAAATCAATTAAAAGAAAAAAAATTATCCAAGGATTATGAAAAAGGTACCTACCGTTACTTGCGAGAATTAAACCATCAGCTATTGAGATTCCTTTACAAGTTTGATAATTCTCTAGAGTATAACTTTAGACGACTTATGTCTTAGGAAGAAACAGAAGGTTAAATAATAACTTATTTATCTTAACAAGCTACCACTTACTCTATTATTACAGGCTCTAAAGTTTGTGTTTCCCCTTCATAAACATAACCCTAGCACAAAACTAAGGGTAACACAAACATTACCAAATGATCTATGGTTCCAAAGTCATTTTAAAAAGTGGATTATAAATATTTTCACGTCCGCTAAATGGAATACAGCTGCAAGGGATTATTGACTTTTCCTAGGGTTTTCATTACCACTCTCATTGTCAGAGCTGTTGTTTCACAGCCAACAAGTTGCTAAGCAATCAAAACAACTGTGGTTCCAATGTGGCCGACGCCTAAGTTGCAGAGATGTTTTGATCACATAGTGGTGTGTTGCATAGGGATTTTATAAAGTTTTCTTTGATTAGATTGTTTTGCACGGCTGCAAACGAAAAGTTCACAGTGTCTTCTCATGGCTACCACTACTTACAGTCTTTGTTGTGCTTCATAAAGATAAAGTCTGTTATCTTTTCTTTAAAAGATCCTCCACTCGACCATGGTAATTATAGGGATGCTTCTTTAGCAGGTATGAAGATCTTTGCCGAATGTTTCATGGTTTTTGCTTTTGATTTAAGAGATCTATTATATATAAATATTAATCATGCTTTAATGTGCATTGCTTATAGAGACAGAAAGGAAGAGTTGGTTAATGTTTTGGACTTTCTAGAATGTAAGTTATTGTTTAACCTTGTGCTTCAAACTCTAAGCCCTTCATCTTTCAGAAACTCCTTGATAATGTTTGTGACTTGCTTATGCAAGATTATGAGTTAGATGTGTGGTCAGTTCCACTCTGTCAATATTTTAATGGCCATTGCTAAGAGAAACTCAGTAGTTGTTGCTTTAATTCTTTTAATCCATACAGCATTGTTTGCAATTATTTTTAGAATGTTTTTGGCAGTTATGTAGGGTTTAATCGTTAATTTTTGTCAGCTCATTTTGTAATCTATTCGACTCTCTATAGCCTCTGTGAACAAAGCTCATACATGGACATTAACTAGGTTTCAAATGAATAGTCTAAAATCTTCAAGCCTTGCGTCGTGGACTTCCATGTAATAGTTTTTGGTTTAATGTTTATATTAATATCAGTTTATGACAGACTTTACTTTGTTTTTAGTTAGGGTTTGGATTACACTGAGTTTTACTTCCTTAGTAATTTAATGACTAGTTAATCTCTTTTATGTTTTTATCTACTGGGTCTCTATTCGAAAGGTTATTCGTGTTTAGGGTTTCTTCGTTACTATCTATGTTAATGGTTTTAAAGGTAAAATAGTGAAAAAAAGAGTATCGTAGGGTTTTTCTATTGATTATTATACAGTTTCTCTATGTAATCAGATTCATACACAATTTAAAATATTTTCTTCTGGTATTTAAAGATTAAAACAGGGAGGCGACTAAATCATTAGAATTTCTATCATTAGTAAATATACAAATAAAAGAATAAACAATTTAAGCAGAGATATTACTAACTCATCAGCATCCTCATTCTGCCATTCGTAGTTTACATTTAATTAATACATGTAAAATTATACAGAACTAATTCTCAAGAACTTGTCTATATCTGCAATAAATTAAAGATGGGTTTTCAAGAAACATATATGTTTGTATATCAGAAATCATAGTTGTAACAACTATACTCCACCCACCCACAGGAACTTCAAGTGTGCAAAATTGCACAGTTCCACCCCCTTGCCCAAACCCGTAGGTTTAAAACAGTTTTCCTGCAGATTCAAGTTGCCACCAGTAACTATGAGTTATTTACTCCATAACCTAGAATTCTCTTATGATCAATAACGATTTCGGTATAGAGCCTAACATCTCGTAGATTCTCTCTAGCAGCTCTCTGCTATTACATAAATACATTCAATAGAGCGTTCACCTATGTGATCTCTGGCATCTCTTTTCTTTCTCTAGTATTTTTCTATCTATCATTCTTTTTTTGCATGCCTCCTTTCCTTTGCCTAGGAATTTTTATCGCAAAATAACTAACTCCCCCTTAATACTGGCCACTTGTCTTTGTAAAGAATGCTGAGGATTCGATAACTGCTTTAAACCTAAGTTTATGTCAAACAATAGTATAGCTGTTAAACCTCTCAATTTCATATTTTAGCTTTATATATAAAATTTAACTCACTTCTTCCAAAATATGTAAATAAAAATATCACATCAAAAAAAAGTAATCAGTGGTATTACAATCCTCCCCTCCTTAAAACTTAACACCATCCTCGGTGCTTATTTAGTATCATTAAAGTCTTGAAACAAAGCAGGAAAATTTTGTCTCATGATCTCTTTTCTTTCCCACATAGCTTCTTCTGCTGAATAATGTTTCCATTGTACTTTAAATTGTACAATAGTCTGCTTCCGAAGCTGAATTTCTCTCCTATCGAGAATGCACATTCATTCCATGTGGAAGTCACCCTCTAGATCCACCAGTACACTTTCCCAATTAACAATATGAGATTGATCAGCAACATATTTTTTTAAAAAGAAACATGGAAAACATCATGAATTCTTATATAAGAAGGTAAGGCCAATTGATAAGCTGCAGGCCCTATTCTTGACAAAATTTCAAAAGGTACCACATATATGGGAGCAAGTTTAGCATAAAGTCCGGTTCTTGGCTTGCTTTTCTTTGGTTTGACTCTCAGGAACACATGTTCTCCTACTTTGTATTCTTTATATGTTCACTTCTTATCTGCATAACCCTTATGTCTGTCTTGTGCTACTTTTATATTTTTTTTATCTGTTGTACCATCTCCTCCATTTGTGCTAGCATGTATGGTCCTAACTCCATCCTATCCTCTATATTTCCCCAACTCAAAGGTACTTTACATCTCATGTCGTACAACACTTCAAAAGGACTCATTTTGAGGGATGCTTGATAGTTATTTTTATATGGAAATTCCACAAAGTGAATATAATCCTCTCATTTGCTTGGTTGATTCATCACATACATTATTAACATGTCCTCTAGGACCTGGTTCACTTGCTTACTCTATCCAAGTAAATAGTACTGAAATTCAATTTTGTATCCATACCCTTAAATAATGTCGTCCAGAATGCTGAAGTGAATTTAGCATCACGGTCTATAATAACTATTTTTGGAATCCCATGTAATCGAAATATCTCTTTCATAAATATATCCACAATATTTACAGCTTTATAAGTTGACTTTACGGGTATAAAATGAGTTTTTTTACTTAATTTGTCTACTAAAACCATAATGGAATTATTCTGCTTCTTTGTTCTTGGTAACCCTGTAATAAAGTCCATAGTTATAGTTTCCCATTTTCATTCAAGTATAGGTATAAGCTGCAATAATTCGACTAGGTGTTGGTGAATAGCTTCAACCTATTGACACATAAAATATCAGGCCACATATTCAGATGCTTCTCTTTTCATATTTGGTCAATAAAAATATTTCTTTAAAGCTGTTATCAATTTATGATATCCAAGGGAGTCATGCATATGGATTATCATGCAATTCTCGAAACATGATATACTTTAAATTATATTGGTTAGGCACATAAATTCAATTTTTGAAATGTATAAACCCTTCTGTATCAATCCGATACAGACATTCTTCAATTCCAAAAATTTCCTCATTACACTTCTCCTCCCAAGTTTTGTATTGTCCGTCATTGTTTGATGCTTCCTTCAACAAAGCTTTGAGTTCAGATTCATAATCACTAATTAGCACCAAATGCATTGTATGATGATGTCGACTTAATGCATCTGCTACTATGTTTTCCTTCTCTTTTATGTGTTTTATTTCAAAATCATACTCGCTTAGAAATGCAAGCCACCTGGCTTGGCGAGTATTCAATGTTTTTTAATCAAATAAATATTTAACCCAATGTTATCTGTTGGTAACAGAAATTTCTTTCCTACCAAATAGTGTCGCCAGATCTTTAGGGCATGATTGATAGATGTTAATTCCATATCATGTACTACATAATTTTTTTCATGATCTTTCAATTTCCAAAATTCATAACAGATTACATGACCTTCTTGAGTTAAGACCCATCCCAATCCTTTTTTACTTGCATCAGTGCACACCACAAAGTCTTTATTTGTGTCAACAATTTTTAATATTGGTGTTGTTGTCAATAAATATTTTAATTTATCAAAGTTATCTTGACATTGTTGGCGTTGGCTCCAGATGAATCAAACATTTTTCTGCTGAAGAGTTGTTATAGGGTGGGCTATTCTGGAAAAGTTTTCTATAAATATGCGGTAATATCTAGTTAACCCCATGAAATATCTTATATCGTGTACATCTTTTGGTGCAGGCCATTCCAAGATAGCCTTGATTTTAGCAAGGCCAACTGCTATTCCATTCTCATATATAACATGTCCTAAGTATTGTACTTCCTTTTTATAAATTTCACATTTACTCAGTTTGCATATAATTGATGTTATTTTAATGTTTGCAAAACCTTCCGTAAGTGATATTTATGCTCTTTTTTAATTTTTTGAATATAATAAAATATCATCAATAAATACTAGCACAAATTTATCCAAAAATTTACTTAGTACATTATTCATCATGTTCATAAAGGTTGAAGGGGCATTTGTTAAACCGAACGGCATTACCACAAATTCATAGTGCCCATTTCTTGTTTGAAAGGCATTTTTATGAATATCTTCATCCTTTACTCATACTTGATGGTATCCCAACCAAAGATCAATTTTTGAAAATATCTTTGTTCCACCAATATGATCGATCAGATCATCTATTCTTGGTAAAGGATATTTGTTTTTAATTGTCATCTTATTTAATTTTCTGTAGTCTATACACATTCTAAAAGTTCCATCCTACTTTTTAACAAATAACATAGGTGCTCCCCACAGCGATACACTAGGACGAATATATCCCTTATCCAATAATTCATGTATTTGCATCCTTAATTCTATCAATTCTGGGGTTGTCATACGATATGGAGCTCAAGACACAGGTGATGAACCTGGAATTATATATATATAGTGAAGTCTAAATATTGTTTAGGTGGTAATCCAGGTATCTCTTCAGGAAATACATCTTGAAATTCCCTTAAAATAGGAAATTGTTCTCGTAGTGTTTCTGATTTTTTGGACTCCATTTCTTTAATTTTGATGGCATAAAATTGACACCCTTTTATGATACACTTTTTAAGTTGTACTGCTGAAATTTGTCTAGTAGATATAGGTCTTAAAATTCCCTTCGCCGTGTAATGTTTACCTTTCTCATCCACACAACCAAAACTTTTATGTAAACAGTCTATGACGGCATTATGAGATTCTAGCCAATCCATACCTATCAAAATGTCATAGGAACCTAAAGGAAGTATATTTAAATTAACTGAGGTATCCATGTCATCAAAAGATAATCTACAGTTTTTAACTATTTCAGTAACCTTCCTTTCTACCCTTGTAGCTAGTTGTACCAGCCATGCATTCTTTTGTTTTTCCTTAACAAGTTTACACTTTTCAATTATTTTTGGTGCAATGTAACTTATACTAGATCCTAAATCAATAAGTATAGAAACATGTATGTTTGAAATTTTACCTTCTACTTCCAACATGGTGGATTGATGATATGCATGTCTATCTCCAAAGCAACATTAATTCTATGTATATTTCTGGTCAAATCATTGACAGTGGAAGCTTCTTGTAGCATGTTTACAGGTGTCGTCTTTCTGTTAGGATTGTGTGGGCAATTTCTATATAGGTGAGGTCCATTACATCCCTAACATTTAACTTCTTTTGAACTGTTATTCCATCCCCCACTAGAAGTTTTGATACCCTTTACCCCATTGTTGTTAGTTGATCCTTGTCTACTATAATTATTATCAATATGACTTCTTGTTCCTTTCCTAAAAGAACAAGGTTTGAATCCCTTCTTACATTGATCCATCTTTTCATTTTTTTTTGTTTTGCCAATTTCTGCTCAACTCTTATCTTTGTTTGAACAAGTGGTAACACAACTTATCCTTTCTTATTGCTTCATCCATAGTCTTAGGCATATACAACTCAATCTCTTCTTTATATGTTGGAGGTAAACAGCTGATAAACTGGTATACCCTATCTTTCTCCTCTCTTAAATAAGGTACATAGCGTTGCATATTTACAAACTTGGTAACAAACTCCTCCATAGTTAATACTCAAAATCGTAAATCATTGAATTCTTTGGATTTTTCATCATAGTATCGTTTTGGCATATATATTTTTTAAACAATTTTTTAAATACTTTCCAACTTAACTCTTTATTGCGTTTGTTATTAACAATTTTAGCATCTTGCCACCACAGGGCAACTTTCCCACTTAGCTAAAAGATTGCTAAACGCGCCCTCAATTTGTCATCATATCTGTATACTTGAAAGTATCATTTGATATTTAGTAACCATGCCTCAGCAGCTTCCTCAGATTCTCCATCAAACATTGGAAGCCTTAACTTCTTAAATTCTCCATGCAACTCCACAGGTTTCTCTTTTTGCTTTTCAAATTTGAAGTCATTGTGTTCCTTTAAATATGGTGTAGTTACAAGAATATTATCTGTAGTTTCTTCACTGCTACCACTGTGAACTGCCCCTTTTCTTTTCTTCACTGCTACCACTGTTGATTATTATTTTTCGGTGGGTCTATCAATCTTTTTAGAAGTAGTTCATTTATCTCTTCTTGATCTGATTTGGCATTCATTAGTTTAAGATTATCTACTTTAAGGCTTTCCAAATCTGTCTTCAACCTCATCATCATTTCTAACATTTGTAACTTCATATCGGCATTACGTCTTGCTTCCAGTTCTACATAAAAACTTGCATTCTCGAGCATTGGCATACCTTCAGGCACTACTTCCTCTTCCCCAACTTATCATTCTTCCATTGCTATGCCTGCATGTAACAAGGTTTATTCATTTGTTACTTAAAATTATCTATATTCAAATACTCGGCCATATACATGATTAAGCTGTGTTCCATTAGGTCGAAGTGTTTTAACTTGTATATGATACCATTTGTAACATACCAACATATACATCAAACAAAAATCAATTAAAAGAAAAAAAAATTATCTAAGGATTATGAAAAAGGTACCTACCATTACTTGCAAGAATTAAACCATCAAATATTAAGATTCCTTTACAAGTTTGATAATTCTCTAGAGTATAACTTCAAATGACTTATGGATTAGGAACAAACAGAAGGTTAAATAATAACTTATTTAGATTAACGAGCTAACACTTACTCTATTGTTATAGGCTCTAAAGTTCATGTTTTCCCTTCATAAACATAACCCTAGCATAGAACTAAGGGTAACACAAACATAAGGAATTACAAAGCCCAAAATGTATCCTAAATAAGAAAAAGGTAGAGAGAGATAGGCAAATATGAGAGATAAAATGAGAATATTATGGTATTTTTGCGATAACATTTGATCCTGAAGTCAGATTGTGGTGCTCTTGGTACTGTTGGAAAGGTCTCGTTGAGGTCTGCAACTTTTGTGTTTCGCATTTCGTAGGATTCCTCACGGTTTGAAAAAGGAATGCATTTTTGTAAATCTAGGCATGAGGAATCTCGAAAAGCATCTTTTCAAAGATGTTTTATGAAAAGCATCTTCTCAAAGATGTTTTTCATAAAGCATCTTTGAAAATATGTTTTTCGAGATTCTCCATGCCCAGATTTACAAAAATGCATGCCCCTGCCAAACTGTGAGGAATATTGGGATGCTCAAAACACAAAAGTTGTAGCCATCGACGAGACCTTTCTAACGGTACCAAGAGCACCCTGATCCAACTTTGGGATCAAAAGTTATCGCAAAATACCATAATATTCTCTTTTCTTTCACATTTTTGCCTATCTCTCTCCACCTTTTTCTTATTTATGATACATTGTTGATCTGACAGATCTCAACTTATGTGCATTAAAAAGTTTAATGAATGCGTTAATCAGTTTGCTAAATTTATCAAATAGCTTTAACAATTAATTAAATGTTGAAATCTGATATAACAGCAAACTAAACAGGAAATGAAACAGCAAAACTGAAACAGAAATGAGAAACACTGAAACAAGATTCACAAATAGAAGCTGATAATGGAGTTCACCCCCTCCACTGGGCTACGTCTCCGAGTCCCTCTCCAATGGGTACCGATCCAATTAATCTCTTTAAGATGGTACAAAATGGTTCTGGAATCAACTTCAGCAACTGCAAGCAGAATGTTGTACAAAGTCTTTAAGACCTCTCTTCTGGAAATTACAATTAGCCTTCGAAAAGCACAGAAAGCTAAATTATAACAGAGAATGTCTACTTCAAAAAGAAACAGTGTCTGCGCACTTCACAGCAACTCCCCAAGTTTCTCATAACAAAAAAACGAAGCTCTGTGCTCTAACACAATCTGAATCTCTCCCTCTGTCCCCTAATGTGGCCAGAAAACCCTCTATTTAACGTTTTTGGATAAGTAACGGGTTCGACTCGTCTTTATCATCACAGTTGTTATCTTCTTTATTATCGTTACAACCATACGCTAAACTGAACCATGCAATCCCACCAAATCGCTGCACAAGCGTTATGTTACCACGACGTTCCATATCCCCGAAACGTTGCAACTAACTCCACGCACATGTGTTGACTCACAACATGTTGCAATAACCTGCAACCGGGCTATGCCACATGTAACGTAACCATTTGATGTCACCACCAACTTCACCCATGTCACAGCATCGCAGCATATGTGACCAATGTCGCAGCATCGCAGCATATAACCAATGTCGCAGCATATGTGACCAATGTCGCAGAATCGCAGCATATAACCAATGTCGCAGCATCGCAGCATATGTGACTGCGCGGGCTTTGCCACAAACCATTTTAGATTACCTCTTGACGGTGCACAAACTGCGCGGCCCATACTGCGCAAGCTGCGCAGCCCATGCATACTGCGCAAGCTGCGCGGCCCATACAAGCTGCGCGATGTTATGTCGGACTGCGCGGCCCCTAAGGCTAGTCATGCACTATGTTTAGCATATGTTATGTTCTTTGAACCATATATTAATAGCTATTGTACCATCTTGGATCAGTGTAATTTTGAAGATGAATAATCCACCAAATCATTCCTCCCCATTGGAGAGATTTTGTACCACCAAAAGCCTGAGTCACTCTGCAAGTAAGTGAGGGTATAGCTCCCTCACTTTTCCAACCTCCATCCATCTTGCCTTGCTAGGATGAATGCCTTTAAGCCCCACGCGAAGATACTCAACATTCCCCCTTCGCGAAGTCCTTATATTTCTGCCAATAATAACATCATCCTGCAACTTTTTCATGTATTCAGGTGCCATATCATCAACTGAAGGAATCTGTATGTTAGTTTCCTCATCCATGATCATAGGAGGCTCATACAATTTGAGATTCTCAACATTGACAACTGAATAGATTTGCATGTATGGAGGTAACTTCAAGCAAAAAGCATTTGTACCGATCTTTTCCAAGATCTCAAAAGGACCATACCGGATAGGCTTAAGCTTTTTACCTTCACCTTTCATTCTTTCTTTGGTGATATGTAACCAAAATCTGTCACCAACCTGAAATTGATGATCAACTCGATGCTTTTCATGCCTGGCTTTGTACTTTGCCTGGCTCTTCTCCAACTGTTCCTGAACTGCCTGTTGCACCGCTTGGATTCTCTGGATGAATCTTAGAGCTTTATCTGCATCATGATGTCCATCCACTGCATCTTTGCCAAAAGAGAAGTCCATCGGTGTTTTTGGCAGATAACCAAAACAAGTTTCAAAAGGAGATCTTTTCGTGGAAGAATGGACTGCATGATTGTAAGCATGTTGTATATACTGCAACTGCTCATCCCAAAGTTTAGGATGTTTACTGCAATATCCCTTGAGCAGCTGAACCACTGTTCTGTTTACTACCTCGGTTTGCCCATCGATCTGTGGATGAAAAGCTGTACTTTTCTTAAGTCTGGTATCCATAAGCTCCCATAAGGTTGACCAGAATTCTCCCAAGAACCGGGAATCCCGATCAGATACAATAGAAAGGGGTAGCCCAAAATGTACCCAAACATTCTGAAAGAATAGATGAGTTGTTTGTTCAGCAGTGATCTGTTTGTTACATGGCATTAAGATACACATTTTGCTGAATCTGTCCACAACAACATATAGATAATCATGACCTTTTCTAGACATAGGTAGTCCTCCTACAAAGTCCATAGAAATGATTTCCCAGGGACAAGAAGAAACTGGAAGAGGTGTGTACAAACCCAATTTCCTATTGCTAGGCTTACTTGTTGCACACATAACACATCCTCGTATATATTTAGCTACAGTTTCTTGCATCTGAGGCCAATAACAATGATTCTGCAATACAGACAATGTTTTACTTACACCAAAATGTCCTGCAATCAATGAACTATGTGCTTCTCGAATCACATGCACTCTCTATTTTTCTGGAATACAGAGCTTACCGAGATGATACAAGAGTTGATTATGCACATAATAGTTCTCTTCCTGTTTACCATGTATTAGTGATGCATATACTTTCTTAAAATCTTTATCTTCTGCATATTGTTCAATGTAACTTTCATGTGTTAATGAACTATTTTGAAGAATGATTGAAGCATTTGTAGGAGGCCTTGATAACATGTCTGCTACCTTATTATGAATTCCCTTTTTGTACTTAATTACGAGATGAAACTGTTGTAAGAATCCCATCCATCTTAGATTCCTACTTTGTTGTATTTTAGTTTGAGATTGTAAATATTGAAGTGGCTGATGATCAGTATGTATGACTGTTTCTTTCCCCATTATATAATGTTTCCACTTCTTCACACTCTGTACTAAAGCATACAATTCTTTGTCATAAGTCGGATAGTTACTTACCACAGTAGAGAATGTTTCTGAATGGTAACAGACTGGCTTCCTCCCTTGCATCAAAACGGCTCCCATGGAAAACCCGCTGGCATCGGTTTCGATCTCAAATGGCTGCTGCAAATCTGGAAACGTCAGAACTGGTGATGTGGTAATCCTTTCCTTCAGATTGTCGAAGGCTCTTTGATGCTTTCCTCCCCACTGGAAAATCTCTTTGACGCTTGTCAACGCATGTAATGGCGCAGCAATGGAGGAAAACCCAGAAATGAATTTCCTCCAATACTGAACCGCACCCAGAAAACTTTTGATTTCAGTAATGGTGTTAGGCCATGGCCAGTTTACAATGACAGTAACCTTGGCCGGGTCCACTCACAGGTGGCCTCCACCAATAATATGGCCCAGATATACTAAAAAAGTTTTAGCAAACTCACATTTAGACATTTTTACAGAAAGCTTCTCCTTCCTCAGTACATCTAAAACTTTTTTCACATCTACAATATGCTCTTCCCAGGTTTTGCTAAACACTAGGATATCATCCAGATATACAATTACAAAATCATCAATGAATGGACGAAAGACATCATTCATGACCCGCATGAAAGTAGCAGGTGCGTTACAGAGTCCGAAAGGCATCACAAGCCATTCATACAAACCCTGTTTTGTTTTAAATGTTGTTTTCCAGGCATCATTTTCAGCAACCCGGATTTAATGATACCCACTACGCAGATCTAATTTTGTAAAGTAAGTTGCATGTTTCAACTGATCAAGCAAATCATCAATGTGAGGAAGAGGATACCTGTTTTTAATGGTGATTTTGTTAAGGGCCCTATAGTCAATGCACATCCTCCCAGACCCATCCTTCTTCGGAACCAAGACTATAGGAGAGCCACAAGGAGAAGTACTTGGTCGGATGACCCCTTTCTCAATCAGCTCCTGAACCTGCTTCTTGATTTCCTTGTTCTGCGTTACAAACATCTGGTACATGGCTATGTTCAGGAGTGGCACATCCTACTGCAAATTTATCTCATGCTGAATCTCTCTCTTTGGTGGTAACCCCCTTGGATCTTGAAACAAATCATCATACTCAAAAATGATTTCAATCAGTTCAGATTTATGTTTAGGATCACATCCCTCAAAATATTTAGACATCTCATCATTTTTCATCTTAACCATCATTAACACAAAATTCTTACTAGCATTTACCAGCCTCTTCATTTGTCCTGCAGAAACTATTGCTAGGTTTGTTCTTATCTTATGTGCTCGTACAATATATTCCACACCATCTTTAAAAAGATGATACTTATTTTTCTCTCTATAAAAGACTGCTTTCCGGTCATACAAATATGGACTCCCAAGTACTATTCCACAAATGTCAAGTGGTACTACATCTAGTTCTACCTCATCCATAAACTTTTCAATGATTGCAAATTTCAAAACACATTTCTTTGTAACTTGCAATCGTGTATCATTAGTAACCCAACCAAGAGGATAGGGTTTTTCATGAGGCATAGTAACTAAATGCAATTTCTTAACCACTTCTTATGATATCAGATTTACTTGTGAACCACTATCAAACAATGTATCAATCTTTGTGTGATTTGCAATGACACGTACATGAAACAGTGCACTTCTATTTTTATCATTTTTCTTAGAAGTAGATGGTAGATTTGTACTTGCACTAGAACTTGATTTTGCATCAATGGGAAGTGAGATACTTTTA
>LPNX010713085.1:17503-61393 GCA_001517045.1 Pseudotsuga menziesii
AGGAAGTTTGATTAGTTTCAGGAGGATCACCATCACCTCCTACTCCTTTACCATTTTCTTCCTTCTTCACTTCTCCATCTTTGGATGAAGATCCTTCTTCTTTCTTCTTCCTTTCTTCTCACTCATCGAGTAGAATTTCCATCATGTCTTTCATGCTCATAAAAGCCTCCAAAAACTCAATTTCTGAAATAACAGGTTTTTCCCATTCTGTATGTCCTTCTTCTTCCCCTCATGGAGAAGACATGGTTCTTCATAATGTTCTCCTTGAGCCAATCTCAGGGTCTCCTTCGATTAATTCTCCTTCACCACGCTTTAACCTGGACCTAGTAAGCATTCACGAACTTGCACCAGCAGTTAACCTGCTCTGATACCATAATATGATCTGTTGGATCTCAACTTATGTGCATTAAAAAGTTTAATGAATGCATTAATCAATTTGCTGAATTTATCAAATAGCTTTAACAGTTAATTAAATGCTGAAATATGATATAACAGCAAACTAAACAAGAAATGAAACAGCAAAACTGAAACAGAAATGAGAAACACTGAAACAAGAGTCACAAACAGAAGTTGATAACGGAGTTCACCCCCTCCACTAGGCTACATCTCTGGGTCCCTCTCCAATGGGTACCGATCCAATTAATCTCTTTAAGATGGTACAAAATGGTTCTGGAATCAACTTCAGCAACTGCAAGCAGAATGTTGTACAAAGTCTTTAAGACCTCTCTTATGGAAATTACAATTAGCCTTCGAAAAGCACAGAAAGCTAAATTATAACAGAGAATGTCGACTTCAAAAAGAAACAGCGTCTGCGCACTTCACAGCAACTCCCCAAGTTTCTCATAATAGAAAAATGAAGCTCTGTGCTCTAACACAATCTGAATCTCTCCCTCTATCCCCTAATGTGGCCAGAAAACCCTCTATTTAACGTTTTTGGATAAGTAACGGGTTCGACTTGTCTTTATCATCACAGTTTTCATCTTCTTTATTATCGTTACAACCATACGCTAAACTGAACCATGCAATCCCACCAAATCGCTACACAAGCGTTATGTTACCACGACGTTCCATATCCCCGAAATGTTGCAACTAACTCCACGCACATGTGTTGACTCACAACACGCTGCAATAACCTGCAACTGGGATATGCCACATGTAACGTAACCATTTGATGTCACCACCAACTTCACCCATGTCGCAGCATCGCAGCATATAACCAATGTCGCAGCATCGCAGCATATGTGACCAATGTCGCAGCATCGCAGCATATGTGACCAATGTCGTAGCATCGCAGCATATAACCAATGTCGCAACATTGCAGCATATGTGACCGCACGGGATTTGCCACAAACCATTTTAGATTACCTCTTAATGGTGCACAAACTGCGCAGCCCATACTGCGCAAGCTGCGCGGCCCATGCATACTGCGCAAGCTGCGCGGCCCATACAAGCTGCGCGATGTTATGTCAGACCGCGCGGCCCCTAAGGCTAGTCGCGCACTATGTTTAGCATATGTTATGTTCTTTGAACCATATACTAATAGCTATTGTACCATGTTGGATCAGTGTAATTTTGAAGATGAATAATCCACCGAATCAATTGTAGAAGAGGGTAGAATGTTATGAACATTACCAAATGGTCTATGGTTCCAAAGTCATTTTAAAAAGTGGATTATAAATATTTTCACGTCCGCTAAATGGAATACTAATGGAAGAGTTTATTGACTTTTCCTCGGTTTTTCATTACAATTCTCATTGTCAGAGCTGTTGTTTCACAGCCAACAAGCTGCTAAGTAGTCGATACGACTATCGTTCCAATGTGGTCGACGACTGAGTTGTAGAGATGTTTCGATGACACAGTGGAGTGTTTCACATGGATTTTATCAAGTTTTCCTTGATTAGCTTGCTTTGCACGACTGCAAACGAAAAATTTCATGATGTCTTCTCCCGGCTACCACTACTTACTTGCTTTGTTGCGCTTCATAAAGCTAGAGTTTGTTATCTTTTCTTTAAAATATCCTCCAGTCAACTATGGTAATTACAGGGTTGCTTCTTTAGAAGGTATGAATACCTTTGCCGAATGTTTCATGGTTTTTGCTTTTGATTTAAGAGATCTATTATATATAAATATTAATCATGCGTTGATGTGCATTGCTTACAGAGACATAAAGGAAGAGTTGGTTAATGTTTTGGACTTTCTAGAATGTAAGTTATTATTTAACCGTGTGCTTCAAACTCTAAGCCCTCCATCTATCAGAAGCTCCTTGATGATGTTTGTGACTTGCTTATGCAAGATTCTGAGTTAAATGTGTGGTTGGTTCCACCCTGTCAATATTTTAATGGTCAGTGCTAAGGGAAACTCAATAGTTGTTGCTTTAATTCTTTTAATCCATACGGCTCTACTTCTAGTTGTTCTTATAACTATTTTCAAATTTATATAGGGTTTAACCGTTAAGTTTTTTTGACTCATTTTGTAATATATTCAGTTATCTATAGCCTTTGTGAGCAAACCTCATACATGGACATTAACTAGGTTTCAAATGAATAGTTGTAAAATCTTCAGGCCTTGCGTCGTTGACTGCCATGTAATAGTTTCTACTTGAATGTTTATATAAATATCATTTTATGACAGTCTTTACTTTGTTTTTAGTTACTATATATGACAGTCTTTACTTTGTTTTTAGTGTTTCTTTGTTACTATATATGTTAATGATTTTAAAGGTAGAATAGCAAAAAAAATACTATTGTAGGGTTTTTCTAATTGATTATTATACATTTTCTCTATGTAATCAGATTCATACACTATTTAAAAGATTTTCTTCTGGTATTTAAAGATTAAAACAGGGAGGAGACTAAATCATTAGCATTTCTATCATTAGTAAATATAAAAACAAATGAATAAAAGATTTAAGCATAGATATTACTAACTCATCAGCATCCTCATTCTGCCCTTCGTAATTTACAGTTAATTAATACAGGTAAAATTATAAAGAACTTGTTTGTATCTACAATCAATTAAAGATGGGTTTTCAAGATACATATGTGTTTGTATATCAGAAATCGTATCTTTAACAACTATACTCCACCCATCCACATGAACTTCAAGTGTGTAAACTTGCATAGTTCCACCCCCTTTCCCAAACCCTTAGGTTTAAAACAGTTTTCCTGCGGCTTCAAGTTGCCACCAGTAACTAGAAGGAGTTATTTACTCCAAAACCTATCATTATCTTATGCTCATTGCCGGTTCTGGTACAGAGCCTACCATCCCGTAGATGCTCTCTGGAGGCTCTGCATTATTACATAAATACATTCAATTAAGCCTTCACCTCTATGATCTATGGCAGCTCTTTTCTTTCTCTAGTCTTTTTCTTTCTGTCATTCATTTGTTTTTTGCATGCCTTCTTTCCTTTTCCTAGAACTTTTTATAGCAAAATAACTAACTCCCCCTTAGTACTGGCCACTTGTCTTCATAAATAATGTTGAGGATTTGATAACTGCTTTAAACCTAAGTTTCTGTCAATCAATATTATAGCTGTTAAAACTCTCAATTTCAGATTTTATATTTGTATATAAAATTTAACTCACTTGTTCCAAAATATGTAAATAAAAATATCACATCAAAAAAAAGTAACGAGGGGGTATTGCAAACCTCCCCTCCTTAAAACTTAGCACCGTCCTCGGTGCTTATTCAGTATCATTAAAGACTTGAAACAAAGCAGGAAAATTTTCTCATGATCTCTTCCCTTTCCCACGTAGCTTCTTCTGTTGAATAATGTTTACATTGTACTTTAATTTGTACAATGGTCTCCTTCCGAAGTTGAATTTCTCTCTTATCGAGAATGCACATTGGTTCCATGTGGAAGTCTCCCTCTGGTTCCACCTATACATTTTCCCAATTAATAATATGAGATTGATGGAAACATATTTTTTTAATAAATAAATGTGGAAAACATTACAAATTCGTATATAAGGAAGTAAGGCCAACTGAGAAACTACAAGCCCTATTCTAACCAAAATTTCAAAAATTTCATACAAAAAAAACCTTACATGCATACTTGTTTTTCACTAGATACAAAAAAAACATTAGATACATATTTTTTTACTTAACTTTATTAAAAAAAACAAAAAAAAACCTTACAGGTATACCATTTTTTACTTTACTCCATAAAAACAAAAAACAATTATAAATATTTTTAACTAAGGTGGATATCCAAGAAGTTCCCCATTGGATAAAACGCTCAAAATACAGACACAAGTTTAGGATTCAATTGTTTCCATTAACCATATACAACTGCTACACCTGCTTCCTCCTCTAAACAGGACTGTGTCTATGATCTGTAGCACTTTTTGTACCACTATTACTTTTACTCAATAGATTAGCTCCTAAACTTACCCCCAAAAAATTGTTGGAAAACCCACAACAATTCATGTTAAATATAAAAAGTTTCGAATACTTGCATTCACGAAACTCATTATTATATATAAATCTAGTATAAGTATAATAAGTGCATGTTTTTTTTTCGAAAAAAAAAATCATATTTTAAATTTATATTAAACTGATTCATTGGCTAAAAACAACCTTACACGTATCTTTTCTGATAGAAGTTACAGAAATAACATCAACAATCCATCCCAATAAAATACATTACAAGACAGACAAAAACATGCTATAAATATTCTTAAAAAACTGCTCAAAATGAACTAAAACAAATAAACAGACAAAGTCATAGAATAAACAAACTGCTACATAATGGAGAAACCAATGCCCAATAAACCTCAAGCTCCAAGGGATAGCCATGCTGGTCCGACACGGAAAAATTAAAAACAAAACAATGCCACCCTAAACAAAGAAACTGCAACCCTTCCATCATTATCAGATAATTTTCAAGGCCCACGAAAGAAGGGAATTAATTAGAAAAAATTCTAATGCATCGAATTAACAGAACCATGAATTTTTTTCCATAGAAAAAAATCGTAAATTATTTACATTCTTCAGATGGATCAAAATCTTGTTCGTGCTCACATAGTAAAACCAAAAATTCACATAGTAAACTTCTTACAAAATATCATAGTATTGTAAATACAAAATTGATCATAGACTCCCAAAATCTTAAAAAAAGAAAGCAAGAATCTGCTCTCATAACAGCAGCCAAAAACAGACTAATATGCACATCACTAGAGGATAGTTAATATGTTCAAAAATATCATAACGATCTCAAAAAACAGCACTAATATCCAACATCATCAACAGCTCCAATCGAAATAGAAACTAAAATAGCTAATAAGTCTCAGAATTTTCAGATGCACGATGCTCTTTAATATACCAATAACCTTCCAAAACAGTCGCTCCAGCTTTTGCTAATTCATCTACAAGGGAATTTCTTTCTTGGAAGATGTACTTGAGATCCACAAACTCAAAAACATCTGATAATCTATTAACTTCATGAAGTACCCGAGATAGCTCTAAATTTTGTATTCTGAACTTACCAATGGCCCAAATAATAACCAACTGTGAGTCACCAAATATCTGGATTTTAGTAATATGATTAGCTTGAGCCAAAGTAAGTAGAATCTTTAAAGCAAGGAGCTTAGCAAAGTTATTAGTTCCAGCTCCTAAGCCAGCATTAAAAGAAAAATAATGATCATCAGAAATGAAAAGCATACCACCCGCTACACAGATTTTTGGATCACCAGTTGTCGAGCCATCAACATACCCCCAAGGAAAAGATTTATCAATAATCTCTTCAACCACAGTTCTGATATTCACAACAATTTTGTCCTGAGGGTAGGATCTCAACATGCCCAAACTAAAAGAGGAAACTTGAGAAGGCACAAGAGTGATGTCTTCAAAGCAACTCTTATTTCTAGCCTTCCAAATAAACCATAAAACTATGACAGGTAAATATCCGATGTGCTTAACCTCCGCATTAAGACACCATGTCTTCATGCGGGATATCATTGATTCCCCAATCCATAAATTCTTGAGCTTTAACTTAGCTTCAAGATCAAACCAAACACTTCTAGTGAAAGGACAATCCACACCTAGATGAAAGTTAGACTCAGCGTCCATCTTGCATAAATAACATCTACCGGGGCCTTCCCTACCCTTACTACATAGGACATCCCAAGTAAGTGCCTTATCAGAAGATAAAAACCAGCAGAAAATTTTGGACTTAGGTGGACATTTAAACTTCCACAGCACTTTCCACCACCAGGAGTATTCCATCTCATTCCTGTCCAAAATTAATTGCAGATATCCATCTTTTGGGGAGTACTTACCAGATTTAGATTGATTCCAAACTAGCACATCAACATCATTATTTACCTAACATGACTAGCTTTGAGAATAGCTATATAATCATTCCAGCCAGAAACATCCTGATAGTCCTCTAAACCAAGATTATCAACAGAAAGCCATCACTGTTCCATCAAAAAAGTCACACTAGGACCTCCAATATCTTTAAGAAAAAAGATTCCAACAGAATGTAATTTATCAATCAATAAGGAGGGTAGAAAATGTCTCCATTTGCATCCAACCCATGGATCCAAACCAAGTCAAACATCAACACCATTCCCAACCTTCCAGACAAGATAATTACCGATAAGATCAAAAGACCATAAAACAGCTTTCCAACAAATGGAAATATTTCTTTTCTGTTTGACAGAGGCTTTGAGCCAATCTAGTAATGATAAGGGATGAACATATTTTTGCAATGCAGTCTAAACCCATAGACGTGATCCATGAATAAGATTCCACACACTCTTGGCAGCAAGAACTTTGGCAAAAACAACAAGAATTTTCAGCCCCCACCCCCCAAAAAACTTTGGGCATGCCAGTGCCTTCCAAGATGTCCAAGATAAACTAGAAGAGTCCTTATGTCTAGACCATAAGAATTTGAAACACAACTTCCTAATCTTCTCAATGATGCCCACCGAGATCCAGAAATGCATCCAATAGACAAGTATTGACTCAAGTACGGATTTAACCAAACTAAGCTTACCTTCCTTGGACAACCATCGATAGCTCCAATTCCTAATTATGTTTTCCACTTTGGCAACCAACTAGTCCCAATCCTTCATAAGGTATCGACAAGGTTTGAGATGAAAGCCAAGATACTTCATACCGATCTCAAGTTTTTCAACAGAAAAAGAAAAACTATTTTGTAAAGTAATTAACTTAGACTCTTCCAGACCAGAATAATAAAAAGCAGATTTATTTGCATTTATCTGCATCCCAGATGCCTTACAAAAAACTAGTAAAACCTCATACCGAGTTGATAAATATTGCTCAGTGCCATCATATACCATGACAATAGCATCCACAAATAGAACATGATATAAGGATATATCATTTCCAAAAGAAATACCATGAATATCCCCACATTCTTTAGCTTTAAGAAGAGCCCTGCCCAAACCTTCAACAACAATAAGAAAAGGCAAAGGGGCAAGAGGACAGCCTTACCGAAGCCCACGACCATATCTAAAGAAATATGATGTAGCACCATTAATAAGTAAGGCAAATGAAACAGATGTAAGACTGCTCATAACCCAAGTGATAAAGGGCACCGCAAACCCCATTTTAGAAAGTATGATCCGCAAATAAGTTCAATTAACATGATCATAGGCTTTTGACAAGTCTATTTTTAAGACCGCCGACTTTAAACATTTGCTATGGATAGTGTGCAGACCTTCCTGAATAACCCCCACGGCATCATGAATCTATCTCCTAGGCAAAAAACCAAACTGTTCACCAGAAATATAACTTCCCAGAACTTTCCTGATACAAGTAGAGATGATCTTACCAATAATCTTACAAATGAAATTACTCAAAGAGATTTTCGTAAAGTCTTCAAAAGATTTAGGAAGATCAGACTTAGGAATCTGGGCAATAAAAGTAGTATTAAAAACAGCAGGGATTTTACCACTTTTTCTAGAATCATCAACTACCCTTAATAAGTCCAATCCCAGAACATCAAAAAGAGCCCTATATACCTCAACAGGTATCCCATCTGGCCCCATACTCTTATCATTATTACTCAAGGATAGAATATACTGAATCTCTTCCAGGGTAACAAGAGTCATAAGATCTTCATTTTCCGCTATTGAAATGGATGTGCGAAAATTCCCAACAATAGTCATAATTTCAGGAAGATGGAGATTCTTATCTTCCTGAAACAACGACTCAAAATGGTGTACCCCTGCCCCAGCAATTGAGTCAAAACATTCAACAAGATTACCACCATCATCTGCAATCTTCTATATGGAGTTAATATTTTTCCTATGATTAGCAACCTTATGAAAAAAAAAGGAGTATTGTCATCCCCACATAAAAACCATATGGCCTTGCTTTTCTGTCTAGCCTCATGTTCACGGTCTAATAAGATTTTTCTCTTACGTGTCTCCAACTCAACCATAGAGGACTTATTCTCCACAGAATAAAAACCAAAACCCAACTTATTAAAGGACTCAACCAATAACAGTTCAATATCCACTAAATCCTTAAGCTCCTCAGCTTTTTTCTTAACGGGCCATAAAATAGACACATATTTGATATCATGCTTAAGGTTGGCAGCAAAATGCTCAGCAGGTGACACCACAGGATTATCAACATAAACAGTCCATGATGCTTTTAATAATGTAACAAATTCATCATTCATCAACCAATTGGCATTAAACTTGAAGGGACTACGTGGTTTAACATCATTATTTGAAATTTGTAAAAAAACTGGCTGATGATCAGAATCCCCACCGCAACCAACCCATTGACGGAAATGAAGGTCAAAATCCAGAAGATCAGCCGATGTAAGCATCCTATCCAATCTCTTGCAGATATTCTCAATCCCAGCTCTTCTGTTAGACCAAGTAGGAAGTAATACAGACAGAGTTATATCCACAAGTCCAAACCCATCCATCTGTCTAGAGAAAAAATCAGATAGAGCATCCACTCTAGCTTTAACACCCCATATTTCTGAGAAACCCACATATAAATTCAAATCCCCACCAAGGATCAACTTAGAATTCTTAAGGCATTCACCTACAGAAAGGTTATTCCAAAACCTTTCTCTTTCCACATAGGGACCATACAAATTGACAAAACACAAGGCCATTTTAAGTTCAATGGAATAAAGCGAAGCACACAAACCAGAACCCACAACCCATGCATTTAAAAGCTGGAAATGGTGAGTCCTCCAACCCAAAAGAAGACCACCAGATTTACCTTTAGCATCCACATAAACAAACCTCCAACCTTTAAGTAGATATTCCATCTCACCCGCAAAAATAACCCCATCACCCATAGTCTCTTGAAGAAATAATACATCGATAAACTATTCATCAACCAACCTACGAACCGTTAGTTTTTTAGGAATACTAGCTAACCCCTTACAGTTTAGGGTCATCACAATCATAAGGGAACCCCAGACAGGGCATACACTGCTCTAAGTGCCCCATAATCAACAGAAACGACAGGTACCACATCAGAAAGAAAACCACCATGTCCCAAACAAGTGGGAGAAATCCCAGAAAGGCATTGGTCTCAATCAGGCAATCGGTATTTATCCTCAATAACCTTTGTGCAGGACCGTAGATAATAACCATCACCAGATACATAATTGTCTCTTATAGGAGATACAAACCCTAAATCCCCCAAAAATGATTCAAATGGTATAAACTAGCTAGGAGAAACATCATCGGTCTAAGAATCCTTCAAATTCCTAAGCAATATATTAGGACCCTTCGCAAAATCTGCTAGCGAGGTTAAACAGAGAGGTTTAAGTGAGGCCACATCTAATGTCTTTGATCCTAAATCCACCCCTAGATCATCTGATAAAAGAGGAACAACGGGAGAAATAACCTCTGTCCCATAAACCGAAGTTGAGAAGGGTTTAACCACAGAATGCACTCCATCATTTTTTAACACGCCAAAAAGACTTATTCTTAGAAACAGATACATTTTATGCTTTCTACTAAAAGATAGGGTGCACTTAGATATCATATGACCATAAACATGACATCTATTACAACGAAAGGTTACTCCCATATAATCCAAAGGCTGCCTAAACATAGAATCCCCCCGTTTAATCATAATATCAGCAGTTAAACCATTACGAAGGTGAAGCAGAACCAAAAGCATCCCCAAGCAACACACACCCGACTCAAGAAAAGATAAATCCGCCTCCAAGAATGTCCCCAAAGTATTACCAACCAGCTTCAAAAATCTACAGACCAGGATTCAAACGGTAGATTCGGTAACTTCACCCAAATAGGCAATGAGTCATACCTTTCAATGTGTGGGTCGAAAAGAGGCGTCCACCTTTTCAATAACATACCAGAACTGTCCCATCTCCAAACACCCGCAAGGACTGAAGTCACATCCGCTTCAGAATGAAATTTGAAAGCTATCCACCCCCATGGGAGCACAAATACATCATGGCAAATACAGACAAAGTCCTTCCAAGAACCAGAAACCCAATTCTTAACACCTTCAGGGTTGTATTTGTGGCCACCAAATCAGCCCACCAGAGTCAAGGCGTTCGTCAAAACAATGTCATTTAACCCTACATCCTCACCAACTACCACAACAAAGGTTTTTCAGATTAACATATGATTTGCTTCCGAGCGCATAACTTCAGCAGGTAACGCCTCAACCCGCGGACGATGAAGGTCAAATGTTAAACCCCCAACAAGATCAGACCCAATATCCAAACCCAAGTTTAAATCAGCTGAGATAGGCAAAGAAACCTGATCTCCTCCTACTAAAGAAAATCCATCAGTTGGAACGGCAGGCACATCAGCCCGACAACCAAACAAAGATATAACCTAAGGAGCCCCAGACCCAACAGTGGGAAGACCAGGTACTAAAGAAACAGCCATAGTTCGCCCATCCGTAAAAAATCCTCCATCAAAAAAACCCGAGAGTTCAATACCATTACCAGAGCACCCCACTGCACAATCTGGTAAAGCTCGTCCTGAGACAATAGTAGGAAAAGCCATCCTATCACCTGAGACAGAGAGCACCATATCATGTTGGCGCATAACCACATTGGACATAGAACCCTCACAACGAAAAGGTGCTTCCAATACAAAAGAAACCCTATAGGTATGCCCCCGAGGTGACTTAACTGCACAGCAACCCTTCGGCGGAGTACGAGCCAAATGCTTAAAGTCTCGAAGAGACATTCCGAATCGTGGCAAACGAAGGATAAATCCAGGTGAATCGTGGCAAAGGATGGATAACCCAGGTGTAAAAAGAAAGATAACGACGATCCCAAAAGTGTACGATCTGAGCTAATCCCAAGTAGAGAGTACGTGTTGAACTAAAAGCCCTCATCCACAAACCTATGAAAGAGTACGTTATGTACTAGTTACTATCCTAAGTCTTTTTCAACTATGTCATATCAGGGCACCATGAATTGCATGAGAAATGAACCTAACACAAGCCCCAAGGGTTAGCTCAATTGGTAAGATGTGCGCACACTCTCTCGGTTCGGGGGGAGGTCACGGGTTCGAGCCTTGAGTCCTCTGGGGTTAGGCCTTCTGCTAGGATGGCCAGCGGTTTACCACCTCTACCATCCACGAATGTGGGGAAGTATTGTTGGGTTTCCGGTGGATCTTTCCATCTGAAAAAGAGAAATGAACCTAACACGAGCACTTCCATGTCCATTGTATACTCCAAAGAAATGTATCGGAGATATTTTATTGGATTGTGTGAATCGTTGGTTATAACCCTAACAACTCTATAAAAATGTAGGCGTAGATCTTTTCTTTATAGAAATAAGTTTAAATATGCGTTTATGTTTTATAAATTTATTTATATTCATTTGATTTATTATAAAATATTTTACAAATTAAAAATACGAATAATTTAATGTAAACTAAATAATATTTATATACATAAAAGGAACGCACAAAAGGAATTAAATCCTATCAATTATTAAAAACACATAAATTAAAAATAATTATGTTTGACATCGTAATTTATTGTTTTTTCCAACTATATATGTATATATCAATGATACTTAATGATTCATAATTAAAATAAATTTATAATTAGAATTATTAATACAAATTTTTTATTAACATTATCAATATATATTTAGGTCAATAGGTATTTAGATATTATTTTAAATTTTGGACTTGCTTGAGCGGATCAACAAGATTAAACCAACTGTAACAAGTGTACAACATGGACTCAATTCATGGTCGTAGTATCTTGTTATGCTTAAATGCATCTTGATTAAAATTTAAGTAAGCTTCAGTTAAAGGGTGGTCAAAGAAACGGGTAACAATTTATTTTTGTTTTTTCATATCAGTGTTTGTTTTTGTTTTGTTTATTAAATAGTATTTGTATGCATCTTCATTAAAATTTAAGCAAGCTTCTCAAAGAAACGGGTAACAATTTGTTTTTGTTTTTTCATATCAGTGTTTTTTTTGTTTTGTTTATTAAATAGTATTTGTTTTGTGCTTATATTAACTCTAACAACATGGAATGAATAATGGATATAAAAATATATATTTTAGGAGCGAGTTATCTTCACAAAACTAAGTAGTTGGTTATTCCAATCGATATTCACTAACCGTTTTACTTGTGATTATGCTAATATATATTAATCTTATAACTTCAATAATATTTATAGTTGTCAGCCCGGATGCGGGTGCCACACGTCCTGAGGAAGGTGTTAATGGCCTCGAGTTGTGGGATGACAGGGTGGTGAGGATGTCACCTCGCATTAAGGGCCCTCGACGTCCCAATGAGATGCAGTTAAGGTGCACTGAAGGCGAGGACGTGGGTATTATAGCTGGCGTGGAAGGGAGGCCTTGGCATTCACACACATCGTTCGGAGATGGGAAATCGGTCACGACGAGGATTGGCAGATCCAATTTTACGTCTCATCGGGCGTTGGAAGGGGCATCGTCGCCTTAACTCTCCTTTAATTGCTTATGTGTTCATTTGCACTATCGACTGGCTTATGGCTCTTGCGAGGGAAGTCTTTGGGCTTCATTTTATGTTATTTTGTTTGGCTCTAGCTCACAACATCTCCTCCCGGTTCGGCTCTGATATACCCCGTTGGTATTTTCCATAGCCTAGCTCTTGCAAGCACTACCATCCTCGGCTTGTTTAGCAAGACAATTGTAGTGTATCTCCCTATGTTGCTATTGGTCCGTCCACACGGTTTGCTTGGCACACCAGTTCTCGTCTGCTACATCAGCTGATACAGAGGTCGAGAGCTAGTTCAAGCTCCAACGTCAAGCTGAAACATAGTGCAACCATGTCCCGTCAATGCGGCACGCCTCGCCGAGGTAGCAATGGCAGAGGTCGAGCTCAACGGGGTTCGAGTATGAGGCAGGAAGATGGTTATGACATTGGTGTTTCCATGTCGGTGCGCACACTGATAGATGTGTGGGTAGCCAGGTTGGTCACAAAACACTTGGCCTGAGGTATCGGAGGCGGACACCTCAACCATTATTGGATTGTCAAGTATATGATGGGTTCCCTTATGGAAGAAATGGTTGGTACCTGGAATTACACTTGCAGTTCGGTTCTCTAGGCAAAAACCAGGTTGATAGAACTTGATACTCAACTCAACAAGCGGGATGTGACTTCAGCGTGGAAACGCCTTGCACTGGGTCTCTGCACGCCAGGTAATAATGAAGAGGGTGGTGGCAGCGTCACGGGGGCACCTACGACTTCCTTGGATAGAAACTCTGTCCTGGCAACGCCTATCACGTTGACTATTTTGTTTCCAATACCTTCCACCATCACTCAGCGAAGCAACAAGCGTGTCTGTGATATTGAGGTACCAGTTCGCAAATCCTCTCCTCTTCCTATTAAGCAGTCGAAAATTACGACCGCTGAAGATTTCCAGGGTGGTTTTCCTATCATTGAGGAAAACCTAGACCCTTAAGTTTGGTGTTGTTGAAGAACCTGCAGCATGTTTGGCTTACCTTTGTTCAATTTGCTTAGTTCTATTACTTTCGGGTTTTTTTTCAGTACAATTCTAGAATACTGTATAAACGGCTATGAAACTTATTAATGGTTTGAAGTCTCATAATCGACCCCATCTTTTGTCTAGGTTTTTGTGCCATAATCTTTAAAGAGAATGACTTGCTTAAGGTTTTGATTGATTGGGATAGTAAGTTTAGACCACCCCAATACTCCCAATACTGTATCCAAGATGTCTTTTAAATGTAACTTTTTGTTTTTAAGTTATTATTACAAATACAAACTTATAAAAAAATATTTATAACTTTTTGTTTTTTAATGATTATTACAAATACAAACTTATAAATATTTTGTCAATTTAGTAAAGACTTATCAATCTCCGATCACTTCAAAACATCATTCAATGAACACTAGTTTGAACATATGTTAATTAAATAAATTAATAAGATTTATCAATCTCCGATCACTTCGAAACTTCGAAACATTATTCAATGAACACTAATTTGAAAATATGTTAATTCAATAAATTAATATGTTAAACACGTAAATGACGACCGAGGCTTCACATTTTATTTTTTATTATTTTAATATATAAAATAATATTAATATTTTTAGTAAAATTTATATTTACTAAATTATATTATTAATTATCATTAATACTTAGTTAATCCTATAAGCATTTTATTTAATTAAAATCATTTGTTTTCTTTTTCTAATCGGCTTATCATTTTTGGTTTCTATCCTTTGCTTTCTCTCAATTTTCTTAATCTGGATAAATGCTCAATTCTTCATAACACAAATTCCTATTTTCATAAAAAGGTAATTAATTTATAATTCATTTTAATTAAATATAATAAAATTTTAATAAAATAAAAAGTGAATAATAATAAATTAATTCATTTATTTTTAACAATTTTTAATTTTTAATTTTTAATTTTTAGCGTTTCTCCTACGTTCTCCTAAGTTTTTGCATACGTTTTGGAGCAGTGGTTTTGGTTTGCCTCTGTGACTTGCTCGTTCTACAGCGTCTTCTTGTCCTCTGGTGGCCGCCGCCCTGCTACGATGGCCCCAGATCCGATTGCTGAGATGGGAAATGATCCTTTGGAAGCCTTCAAGGCATTAGTCCGTTCGGCGGGACCTAAAGCCAAGCCTTCTCTCTCGTCTAAGTTTGTTAAGAAGATGGAGGAGATCCCTTCTCTGGAGCTATCTCCAGAGGAGCCTAGCAGTCTTTCCCTCCTTCTTGCAGAAAAGGCCCTCAACGGAAAGGCCTAGCCCCAAAACGATGGAGGCATGGATGGAAGACCGTTGGAAGCCGCTGATGCATGGAATCGTTTCTCTGTGTGCAGTAGGCAGGGGTTTTTTTGTCTTCAGCTTCTCGAGGAAAGAGGACCGTGATCTAGTTTTCAGATCTAGAACCTATTTCATGGGGTCGAGGGGGCTGTTCTTAACCCCCTGGACTCTTGAGTTCAATCCCGGAGCTGAGATCAACGCAGCCCCTGTTTGGGTTAGGCTGCCTCATCTTCCCTTGCATCTCTGGGGGAAAGGATCTCTGAAGGACATTGGAAATAAGCTTGGGCGTTTCCTGGACAGTGCGGAGCCGAAAGGGGATCAATTTACCTACGCTCGTATTTGTGTTGAGGTTAACCTCGAGAAAGGACTTCCGGAAGCCATTCAGCTCTCCCTGGGGGAATGGTGCCATATCCAAGAACTGGACTATGAGCAGATACCTTTTAAGTGCCTCCGGTGCCATGCTTACGGTCATTTCGCAAAATGCTGCCCCAAAGCCTCTGAGGATGTGGGACCAATCAAAGAAGATGACTTTCAGCCAGTAACTAACCGGCGAAGGCAGCCAAGGCGAAAGGAGCCAATAGCCCAGGCTCCGAAGGCCACTTATTCAACAGAGGCAACTCTAGAAAATAAAAACAGCTTTGATGCGCTGAAGGAAGATGAATCCCTAGATCCAGAAGCAACAGCAGTTAAGGAAGATCCTCCGGCAGACGAAAGCCTCTCGGATCCCGTCCGCCTAGAATTAGTAGCAGCGAGAGAATCTCGAGCTTCAGATCCTGAACCCTCTGTCCCTGCAGGTCTAGTTGTTTCAGTCCCCTCTAGCGGCTCTGTGGAAACTTCTGAAACTGAAGACATTTCAGCCCTGTCTCCACCCCTTACCCGAGGGCGAAAGACCAACAAAGCGCGAAGAGATAAGGAGGCGGCTTCCAACATTTCTTCAGGTTTTCAGAAAAAGCTGGATCCTTTCTTTAAGGGGCAAAATTCATCCCCCTCGGTTTAATGCTTTGCTTCTGTCTTCTACTTTGCTCACAGTTTGTGAGAATTTACTCATGTAAGCATTTTTTGTCATTCTCTCGAATTAGCTCAAGAAGCGGATGGGATTTGTCTCCCAAGACATTCACAAGAAGGTTGGCAGCACTGTTAGAGGTCACCAACCTTCTTCAGATTTGTAATTTTTTGATTCTAGCTTGCCAGAATGCCGCTTAATGCACCATAACCGTTCTTGTTAAAAAAAAAAGTAGACTTAGATTTTGGTGTGAATGAGGAGGTGACATGGAAGAAGGTGAGCTATATCAATTACTAATTTTAGGTTTCCGATTTGGTTTTTTATCTTAACTATAAGATCATTTTAACCATGAATTGGGGTCTACTTGTGGGTTTTAGGTAATCACTTAGAGAAGAGCCAATAAAAATTATTGACGATAATTGTCACTTATTGCATCGAAGAGGTGCATTCTACACTCGAGTAGGGGGGATGTGTAACTCCTTCCGTGCTCATACTAGAGTTAATAAGTGTCATTTTCAAAAAAAAAAAATAATACCATGTCGGCTCAAATTAAAGTTAAAACATTCACAACGGCATATATAAAAAACACAAATTAGATAAATTAAAACGCTTCCTCAACATTTACAATTTAAAAACAGGTTTTCATATCAATAGATTTGATCCCTCCATACGCTTGCTAGATCCATTTTAAAATGGATCTATGCTAGTTAATCTAATTCAATTCTTCCACACTTGAATTGTATAAAAAAACCAATCTTAGAACCATCCAAAAACAACATGTAATTACTATTTATTTATTGATTAAAAAGAGAAAAATTAGAAGACACCTTCAGAAAATGTTTAGGTAAAAAAAAAATTTAATATATGGTTATATGGTTAGTATTGGTAGTTCTAGTTTTGTGTCACTTATTTGTAATACTTGCATTTGTTAGGTTTTTTAAGAGATAAGTTGGGATATGGGTTTTTATATTGATTAGGTCGGTTTATGTTAATAGGTAATCATGAGTTATTCATAATTTTATTGTCTTATAAGGATAGAAACTTATACATAAAATTGATGTTTTAGTTAAAAATAAATGTGTATTTGCTTTGGGAACTTTATTTTATTTTAGAGGCGTCCCAAAACTATCATTATATTTTTTTAGTGAACCTACCCTCATACAACAAAATTTATTTGATGAGTCATCCACATTAAGCAAATATATAAATTACTTATGCCCCTACAATGATAGGGTCTAACTTCCTCTTTAAGTTTATTGTCATTATGAAGAATGACAAGATCAAACCATGTGTGTTTATTTATTATCAATATGATTTTGCTTGTAATTTTTTGAAGTCAACCTTCATGCCCATGCATAGCACCTGTAAAGGCTTAATGTGCATTTATATCGAATATCATTCGCTTCCTTTACACCTTATCATCTTTTCGTGCCTTCATACCCATGCCTCAATTCCCAATAGATGGTTGATTGCATGTCTAAAGAGTTCTATGACAATCTTATGGAGATTATGTGTGTTCCTTCATGTAACTTCTCAACTAAAGTATAGATTTATCTTAATTTTTTATTAATAAGATTTAGTTATTCTTTTGAATTTCTAATCTTTTTTGGAGTTTAATTAATTCAATGTTAGAGATGATGGATCTATATTAATTTGTACAAATCTTCTAGAATTAAGTATAATATGTCAGTTATGTTGGTTGACGAGCTATTATCGACATTTGTATTCTTTACACAAAAATAGAAAAGTTGAATTGGATTCTATACATTTCATCTATGGGCATAGCAAAGCCGATTATGTTGGTAGAAAATACCTACATTGAAAGGAGAAGTATATTTTTTATGATCGTAGAAAAAAAAATTACAGAGATACATTGAAGGATTTTTTTAGACACCACAAGAGATTTTCCAACTCGGCTAGCCCAAAAAATTGCAATAGAGTTTTCTTAGAAGTAAAAATAGTAGTAGATATGTCTTTGTATAAACTAGTGGAGATAATTTTGGAAAGTTGCCATAGATAAACCATGGTGTTAATATAGAATGTAATTGTGTTAGTAATTCATGTTATTAACATTAAAGAGATTAAGCAATGGCCTACAGAGTCTGTGTGGGATTTCGACCAGATATTTAGGACATTAATGGCTAAAGTAAGCTTTCAGATGTTGGACGTACAACACAATGAATGGTTCATTGCAACGTTGTTTCCGCACATCCGAATTTCGTTGATGCAACATAATATTATGTCGCAGACTAAAGCTCTGTAGATAGAAATCAAGTTGGAATCCTCACCAATTGGAGAGACTGGTGCAGGAATGATGCGGATTCAGTCGCAGATAGCTAACCTTACGCTGCAACTCCAGGACATCAAGAAGAAGTGCAACCAAACAGAAGAATAAACCATGTGGGAAAAATATTAAAGACCGGTCGTGAGTTAAGAATGACTACCCAGATAAGAGATTACGATATGGATTACATTATCTTAGATTTGGGATCTGAAATCAACATTCTAACAAGACAAACATGGGAAAGTATGAGAAAATCGTGACTGGATTGGTCTCCCATTCATCTCATATTATCAAATCAATCGAAATTCCTACATATTGGTCGGCTGACTCAAGTTCATGTCGAGGTTGAAGGCCTGAGAACATATGTTGATTTTGAAGTAATCGACATTGTTAATGACAAAAACCCGTATCCTGCACTTTTGGGGATCAACTAGGCGATCGATAATCAAACCATCATCAATTTTAAGAAAATAATCTTATCATTTGAATATTTAGAGCTAAGGGCGGTCACACCAATTGATCCTCTAGAAGGTCAGAGATATGTTGAGCTAGTAAATAGTGAAGGAAAAGGTGACTATCTTAACCATATTTATAACATCATGTTTGCAAGGGACAACTATGTAAATCCAACAGTTGACGGAAATATTAGCTGGCGAAGTATTATCTCATGTACATCAGATTCTATCGAAGCATTGGAAAACTTGCAGAATCAGATGTACGAAGTATCCATGAGAAAGTGCGCAAGAATTACACGGTTTGTCCGATGGGTAGGAACTGAGGCAAGTGAGCTACCTACTTATGAAGGCTTACCTAACCTTGCATATTTTCTAACAGATTTTGAAGAAAAAGTTACAGAACATCAGCACTTGTCTGCCCTGGACTTTGTGTTGAAAGCTACAATCGCCAAATGGTGGGCCACACATAAAGAATCTATCTTGAAATGGCCACAATGTCGAAGATTGTTGGAGATAAGGTTCAGATAATAGATCAGTTATACTGGTCAAAAGTATACAGCCTTAACTAATCTTGTCGACCATATTGAGTATTGTCAACGACATGGGAGGCACGTCCACGATAAGATTGGGTTCATTAGTTCATACACACATTAGACATGATACCAAGGAGCTAGTATACATCAGTTGAACTGAGATGAGGAACCATTGAATGGGATGAATTAGATACTAGCTTCATACACACATTTGAATTTAATGATGGTCATTCGTCAATTGATGTCGCATTGCAAGTAATCAAGATAAAGATATTTGAAGATATCCCTGTCGCAATGACAAACTTCAATCAGCGCGGTGCAACAACCTAGCACTAGATGGAGTGCTACAATATGACGAGAGCACATCATGATGATGACCCACTCAAGGTAAACATACCTGATTCTGAAGGTGCATGAGTTGTCGAAGAATTTGGTATTTCCAATGACCAATTTATGAATCCATTAAAATTCAAAAAAGTAAATATTAACACCCTGGAGAATCCAAATTTTCCAATATTGGAGATTACTAGAATGATGAGACTGTCGAGAAAATCACAAATCTATTGCATGAGTTTCACAATATGTTCCCTACGAAATTCTCAGAGATAAGGTATTTTCGGAGACCTTGGAGAAATGAAGATACCTTTTAATACCAACACAAAACCTATCAAGCAACGACCATACCGATTGAATTTGTGGTATAAAGAAAAATTCAAGGCGGAGCTGGATCGAATGTTGGATGCAAGTATCATAGAAACTGGAGAAGAATCGGAATGGATTCGCCTGATAGTAGTGCAAGATAAAAAGACTACTGGTGAAGTGTGAATTTGCGTTGACTTAAGAAAATTGAATGATGCTTGTTTGCATGACCCATTTACGACTCCATTTACAAATGAGGTACTCGACACTGTCGGGGGTCAATAAATTTTTAAACATATTATGGTAATCCTTGGTTTTGGAAGTAGTTTTTTAATTTCAATTTTTTGAAAGAAGACGATTTTCTTATGGGGTGTGATATGAATTTCACCATGTCCCATACGGAATTTTGGGGGACTAATTCAAGGGAAGATCATTCGGCTTAGTTCTTCACTAATCACTTTGATTTGAGTATCCTTGTAGATGTGGATCCGCTCAAACTTAGACCTACATCGAGTAATATCAAGTCGAGGGTCAATGTGTCCCATAAAATATTGGACAAATTTGCGACATGTCATTCTCTTTTGAAGCAAGTGGCTAGATATGGATTGTGGGTTGGGTTGATTAGATGATCTGATCACTACCCGTTGTTTTTAGAATTAGAGAAAAATGATCAAGGACTCGGAACTCCTTTCAAATTTAATCCTAGATCATGAGTTGAGGAGTTCAAGCAATTAGTAATGGATAATTCGATTAAAATTGATGATTCTTGAAAAGGTGTTTCCTGTGAATAGTTTTTATTGGCCTTAATTAAAAGTGGTAAAATCGAAGGTGATGGTTTGGGTCAAAGGGCTCTTTGGAAATTGAGAAACCCAAATTCGTGTTTTGAAACAAGATTAGAATCAATGGATGATTCTTTCATTGATGGTACTTTTGAGAAAGATTCTTTGGAAAGGTTAAAACGGTTGGAAACCAAGTCGTCAAAATTCCTCTTAGACAAAGAAAAGCATAAGAGAATCAAAACCATGGTAGTATGGCTTGAGAGTGTAGAACAAAATCTAAATTCGTTCACTCTTTAGCAAAATTTTGAAGGAACATCAATACGATTTGGGAGCAAAAGGATCACGATGGATAAGTATTTCATGGATTCATCGATTTGGAAGCGTTGGGGATCAAACATTCTGGCAAGGTATATGCATTACCCAATCATAGTTTTGTGGCATAGGTTTTGAAAGTTATTTCATTTTTTTCAAGAATGGTGGAGAAGAAACCATTGAAGAACTGTATCAGACAATGTTTATAGGAGTTGCTCTCAGTTTTATCTACTTTTAGGAAAGACAAAATTACAGGTCTAGACAGTTGGATTATGGAATTCATCTTGGATTTCATGGATTTGTTGGGAACAAATCTCTTGAGGGTGTTGGAAGAGGTTCGTTTCTTAGGGAATTTTCTAGGAAGCTTAGATGTTATGCTTATTTCTTTAATTATGAAAGTGGATTGTCCATCCTCGTTTAGGGGTTTTCGTCATATTTCCTTTGTAATAGCATTTACAAAATAATATCTAATATTATTGCAGTAAGATTATATCATATTCCATCTTCATGTATTTAACTAACCAATTCAGGTTTCCAGAGGGTCATCAAATTCACAAATATGTCGGTTCAAGGAAAGAAAGGATCCATACCATTAAGCTTTCAAACATCTCGGTTGTCAGGGTAAATTTCGACCTATCAAAGGCGTATGATCATGTTTATTGGATGTATTTGTGGTTAGTATTGTTACATATTGCTTTATCTCTACTTATGGATATAAGTTATGAAGTGTGTTACCCAGGACTCTTTTTTTGTTTTATTAAATGGTGTCACTTCTTAGTTCTTCAAACCTTCTAGGGAGCTTCAATAGGGCATTCCACTTCCCACTTACTTGTTTCAGTTGATTGCTTAGGGTCTCAATAGGTCAATTAAATAGGCTAGACATTTGAGGTTTATTCAAGTGGTATATATTGGTCATGATAAAGCTCTATCACACCTTTTTTATGATGTGTTTTGTTGCTTTGATGCTAATGGTCAGGAAACAACGATGGAATTCATTGAATCTAAACCCTCCCTCTATACTTCTAGCTCTGCTTTTAAAAGGTTTTTTTTCCATTTTAGTATCTAAATCTCGGTGAAGGTGTAATACTTGGGATTTAAACTTGAACCAAATTGCTACGAAAATGTAGATTAGTGGTGGTTGGTCTCAAAAAAATGAAAAGAGAATTAACCATTGGTACAATAGATCGATTTCATGAGGGAGATTAGTCCTTGTAAAATCAATGTTGGAGGCAATTCTAGTCTATTGGCACATGTTGGCACACATTCCTAAAGATATCTTAGATATAATTATGACTTGTTATAATTTCCTTTGCATGGGCAGGAGTGACTTTAAAGCGACTCATTGGGTTGGGTGGAGATAATCGGAAACCCTAAAGGTTTTGGGGGAGCGAGGATTAATAAATATTCACTTCTTTGGGAATTCTTTGGCAACCAAATCACTGTAGAATGTCCTAAAAATTGCAATGTCTAGAGTAGGATATTAATTTGGAAATATGTTTCTTGTGGCTCCTTGGTTGATTAGATAAGGAGAGAACATAATAGAATTCATAATTTATCCAACCAATGGAAATCATCGTCTCTTTCCTTCTCGATGATTGGTTTACATTTGGCTTGGAATATTAAGAATGGTTCTAAATTTCCCATTGGGTTCAATGTTATTGTTGGTTGTAACAGAGTGATTTCTTTCCTAGGGAACTTGTACAACACTTACATGTGATTGGAAAAAACACTCTTAATTTAATTAATAAACCTATTGAGACAAGTGTGTGGAATAAAGGTTAGTTAAGGGTAGCTAACCTGGGATTAGAAGGTGGCTATGCCACCTTGTAGGAGGATTTCATTTGATTGGAAAAAACACTCTTAATTTAATTAATAAACCTATTGAGAGAAGTGTGTGGAATCAAGGTTAGTTAAGGGTAGCTAATCTGGGATTAAAAGGTGACTATGCCACCTTGTGCGAGGATTTCATTATGAACTTCTTTAATCTCATTCTCGAATTCGTGAGGATTCAGATGAACTAGTTTGGGAGATTAATTAGGCTAGTGATTCTTATTAAACAACACTTGGTTATAAATCTTTGTTTCGCTCAAAAGTGGGAGATATACTTTGGTGGCGGAAGGTTCTTTAGAAGGTTTGGTTTCCCTCTAAATCAAAATCATTAATGTGTATTGCTTTATTCGAAGGGTGTTGACTTAGGACTTACTGCAACATCGTGGGAAGATCAGAGCTAGTTGTTGTGTATTGTGCAAGGCTAGGGAAGAAACAAACTCCCATCTCTTTTTACATTGTTCCTATTTAGTTTAGGTATGGCAAGAGGTCAACTTTCAATTGGGTTTCTTTGGCTTATGGAATGGAAAAAGGATTAAATAAAGCATTCAATCTTGGTTTACTAGGAAAAGATAGGGGTCTCTAAGAGTTGTTCTTTATTTATTTATTTGAAGTATCTAGATCATAACTCCTATATGTTCGAAAAAAATCATGGCCTTCATTAGTGGAAAATTGGCGTCTAAAATGGACCTTATAAAAAAAATGATCCAATGATGCGTTGGAATTCAAGAACCAATAGAATTTGAAGAAAATCAGTCAATCATAATGGTTGAATTGGCATATTTGTCATTAAAAAAAACTACTTTTTGTTTTTATTTTTTCAACTTATCTCACAGTTAATTTACTCAAATTTCGAGCAGGAGCACTCGTTGAATGAGGAATTTAATTATGCATCCAACAAGTGTTCCCAATTGAAATTTGAGTAAAACCTCAGCGAGATAAGTTGAAAATACAAAAACAAAAATTAGTTTTTGTGTTTTTCCCCTCAAAATTTATAATAATATTTTATTATTTTAACTATTATTTTATAATTTTCCTTAGGAGTCCCATTTTAGACCTCAAATGTCCTCTAATGCATCGTTCAAATATTTCACTCATGTATTGGGACTTCTTCCTTCTTAAAAAGAGCACCCCAATATAAAAATCCCATGGTGATTGATGAGTGGCAAGTGGACAAGTCTTACCAGTAGGGGTTCTTCAATGGGGCTTGTCAAGGCCAAGATCAAACTTGTTCAGCTTGTATTTATCCTTTATATAATTGATCCCATCTATTTCAATTTAAAGCAAACATGGTTCAAGGCACTAACAACAAAGGTGAATTCATGGATTTGTATTTTCTATTGAATTGGCTTGGGATAAGGGACATTTCAATCTACAAGTTTGCATGGTTTCTCTTCATGCTATCAATTGTATGAACTCTTACATTCAAGTTCAAAACATTTCCTTGTTCGCAATGGCTAGTCGGTTGAGGCAGATTATCGGTACTTCTCAAAACATCATTTTTTCTTATATATTTCGAGAACTTAATAGGGATGTTGATTATCTCTCTAAAGAGGGTATTCTACAGCAGGAGAATAATTTTATTTTATATAAATTTCAGCATGTTCAATTAGTTGGCTATAGGAAGTCTACTTTAGCTTATTTTTAAATTCCTTTTGATATTTGTTCCCAATTAGATCTATAATTTTTTATGGTCATTATGCGCAGGTTTTTTTAGATTTATGGCAGGATATCTTTGTGGTAATTTAATCAATTTTTTTTGCAATGGGGAGGTTATAGGAGGCTAGGTATTGGAAAGCGTAAAGATTTTTTCAAGACAATTGTGGGTTGGTCACTTCATGACAACACTCTCTTAAATGTACATCTAGCACCTGATGATTGTAGTTTTTATTCTTCTTGAATAGAAAATACATTTTTTCCTGGGAATATATATATATTAAAGCTGCTATAGAGTTCCATAAATAAATGAACGACATTGTGGTATTCACAAGTTACCTTCGAACTCAAAAATGTTGAAATTCTTGGTAAATGCTTTGTAATAGCCACTTTCCACCACATATCGTCTATGTCCATTGCAACATTAATATTCCATTTAAATGTAGACTTACAAAGTAATAGTTATGAAGTCTTTATTACTACAATAATAATTCCAAAATCACAATAGCAAGTATGAGAGACTAGAATTAAGGACTTTAATGCCAATGTAAAGTGGAAGTGTAACAAATATGTAACATGAATGAACCAATTTCTTTGAATGTTTTTCAAAAATATATACATTACAAGTGATATAAAGTTCTGCCATCAAATTGACCTCACAAATCACAATGCACACATGAATAAAAGCTTCAAATTCATTAAATGTTCCTATGTACTGTTACTATACTCTTATTAGATGAAAACAACATAATAACTCAATGGTTTTTAATGGAACTAACCTATAATTTTTGTAGTGTTAAGGACATTTAATATAAACTACCAAGACCTCTAGGATGAGCAGGGTGAGGATAAGGAATGGGAGTTGAGAGCCTTTTGCAGCTCAGTGTTAGCAAATCCCCTCAAATATAGAGAGGATGTCATACAAAGAATCGTTAGAAACATCCCTAGACCAGTCACAGATGACCAAAATGACTACTAATGAGGCATATATCCCTGGAGGAGGTAGAGCTTGCAGTAATGGAAGTGGCAACAAGGAAACCCCCTGGACCTAATGGCTTTACGATAGATTTCTTTCATGGATGGTAGTCAGTGATTAAAATGGAGGTCTAGGAGGTTATTGAAGAACCACGATGTTGTAAGGATGTGCTCAAAACCTTAACTTCCACATTCCTTGCTTTGATTCCAAAAGAAGAGCAAGCTAATCATCCAAGCAAATTTAGGCCCATTTCACTATGTAATGTTATCTATAAAATTTGTTACTATAGTTATAGCCACTAGGTTTAAGACTTTGTTACCTTCACTCATTTCACTAGAGCAATCGAGATATGTGGAAGGGCGCCAAATTTTGGATGGCATTATTCTTACCTATGAAATTGTCCACTCCTTTCAAAGCCTCAAAAAACAAGGAATGCTTATTAAGCTATACATGTCAAAAGATTTCGACAAACTTAGTTGGTGTTGTATACAACAAGTTCTATTAGCCTTTGGATTTTCTTCTAAATAGACAAGATCAATCCTAACAATTACTTTTTCGACTTTTTTATCTATCCTCCTACACGGTTCTCCCTCCTCGGACTTATCTCCTTCAAGAGAAGGAGAGGTCCTCTTCTCCTTTCGTATTCATCCTTATGGCAGAAGATCTTGATAGGTCAATCAAATTTTCTCTCTTAGAAGGCACAATTAAAGGAATCAATCTTTATGAAGATGTGAAAACCTCCTCCCATCTCTATTTTGTTGATGACACTATGCTTATGAGGGCTCCCTCTTTCGAGGAGGTCAAGAATATTAGGAGTATTCTTTGCACCTTCATGGAGGCCTTTGGAACTGCAATCAACCAGGAAAATTCCTGAATGTTTTTTTAATGTACCTTTGACTTTTCATACTCACATTTCCATAAATTTGTGCTTCTGATGAAGCTCCTTTTTGTCCAAATATCTAGGTGCACCCTTGATAGACAATGCTTAGTAAAAGGATTCTTCGAAAAACTTGTTGGACGAGCTTAAAAAAACTAGGCAATTGGATAGTACGATCTCTCAATATTGAAATTCAACTGATTTTCATTGAATTTATCTTGCAATCTATGCAAATTCACTGGTTTTCCATCTTAGCAGCTCCCATAAACATCTTGAAAACAATATGAACTACAACGAACCTTTCTTTGGGATTGAAATAAAAATAAAAGGAAGAAGGCCATAGTGGCATGGCATATAACATGTGTCGCCCCAAGATTAAGGGAGGACTACGCCTCAAGGATCCATGGCTAGAAAATTTCATATTAGGGACGAAAATATGGTGGAAATGGTTTTAAAATTCCACAACCCCTTGGAGTCGACTATGGATAAGGAAATATGGGTGGATACCCAAGGACTCATCAAATTTAGAGGACAAGGAATAAGTTCTTTGATTTAGAATGTGTCATGGCAAAGTAAGGCATTGTTGCAGGAACATAGCTTCTGGGAGATTTGAGATGGTCGCACAACTCTCTTTTGGGAAGATGAATGGAAAAAAAACACAAAACTAAGCATGCAACCATACTAGAGGGACCTCTGTGACCAAATGCAAGCTCAAAATAGAATCAAAGTCTAACAATATTGACAACTAAACCATAACAGCCAAAGACAACAAATATGTATTCCAATAGATGAGCGTGGAACTCAAGGGAATAATCAAGACTAGGAGGCACTTTGGACTAAGATCAATCAAAGGCATAGACAAATCATAGAAGTCCTAGATAAGCTTTGATGGGGACATAAAAGTGGGGTAATTTCAATGTGAAAGAAACTTACACCCTTCCCATGGACAATAGAAATAAAGGGGAAAAATAAATCTATATCTCTAGCCAAAAATTTCTAAGAGGCTTCATTGGTCGTCGCGATGTCTATTATGTGAGCAAGCAAAGGAATCTCTAGATCCTCTTCTCGACCTTTTCCCCTTTACTTCATCTTTACGAGACAAGAGGGAGGCCATCTTTCGTCGAAGTTACAGACAGCAAGACAACATATGAGAAACCATTAAGAATTGGAGAGAAAAAGTCTTTAATAACAATATCATTCTATTACAAAGAACCATTAATGTTGGAGACTTGATAGCTTTCCCATGTTGGTTAATCATGGAGATCAGACGAGGCTTGCTATACTACTAACTTGTTTCCAAAGTTGTTGCACATACCTTCATTCTATGGGATCAACTGATAGTTCAATGCTTCGATTAGGCGAGTGATACGATTGTTTCCTATAGCTCATGATGCATGTTAAAGAGGTTTCTCATGCACGTAGAGAGCGTGGTTTCTTCTTGCATCTGAGGTATGAATTTCTAGGTTTGACGAAAAGCGATGCAACAACTTAACAGAGCTATGGTGAGTACAAGACAACGGACAAGAGGAAACAAAGGGAGAGGGTGTTCCCATATGACTAGGGTTCAATGAGTGGTATCAAAGTGCAATTTATTTTTCACAAGGTGATCTTGACTGCTACTCAGCAAAAAATTGTTGATATTGAGACGTAGGTCAAGGAGGAGCAAACAACTCTAGATGCAAAGGAGGTTCAAGAAGATATATCTTAGTGGGTGATGAACATGAGTGATATTAGGCAAGAATGTGACATTATATTGGTAGTCGAAAATATTTCTTGGTAAGATGCTCATGGAAAGTAAGGACAAAGGAGATTATAATGTGACTTAATGAAATATAGTAGCAGATCCATCAGGTGAATACAAATCTTCATCTTATAGACAAATTTGTGAATGGTTTTGGGCGCCAAAATCAACTTTTCGACAAAGGCCACCATTTGTATGGTCTTTAAAGTGAAGACCCCCACGACCAACCAAACCCCTCCATGCACTTAGGTGCCCATTGTGTCAATCCTTGATGATAACTAAATTTGTTCTTAGGATTTCTATTAGTTGACTTATGTTTAGTAATAGTTATGATAGCCTAACTAGATTATTTGTCTTCCTTAAAGGATTTTCTGATAGTGTTAGAAATCTAAACAATGGAGCCTCATGATTCTTAGTCTATTTTTGGGACACGAATGATAAACTATTTTTATGTGTTTATGTGACCAATATGGTCTCCCCATAGGAGGACCAACCATCTAAAACTCTGTAAATTTGTTTCATCAATAATATAAATTTAGATAGCTTACTAAAAAAAATCTAAACTACCAAGACTATTGCATCAAGTCATGCTAATTTATGTCCTTTGTGCTACTACCCTTTAGTATCTAATTTGTATATGTCCTTTGTGTTATTACCTAGAGTATCTAATTTTTATGTCATTCGTGGTACTTCATTAGAGTATTGTTATTTAACATTAAATGTCCTCAATAGTGCTACATTAGAGTCATGCTAGTTTATATTGAATGTCCTTAACGCTCCAAAATTTATAGGTCATTGCCAATAAAAAAACATCAAGCTATGATTGTTGTGCTTAAAATTGTATAATAATAGGATTCAATTCGGAGATTGGATTTTTTTTCGCTCCAAGAAGATTTAAAAAATTTCTTCAGGTTTGGTGAAGCTTCCTTGGCTCTGATACAATCTTTCATGCCCATAATTTGCAGGAACCAATGGCTTGGTGATTGCGACTCTGGAGCAAAGTTCATATCTTTGTTTTTGCAGGTAGCTAAAACGGGAGTCATTGCAGAGACTTGATATTTTCACTGGTTGCACCGATTGGTTGCATGATCTTGGAGTTTTGCTTCTTCCTTGGCTCTGGTTTGTCTCCCATGCTGAATTGGCAGGAATCGGTGGCTTGGAGATTGCGATCCCTAGCTTGGGAGAATTTTTATTTTTTCTTTACAGGTTGCTTTGGATTCGGGAGTTGTCATAGAGTCTTGATTTTGCACTTCTTAGCTGCGTCATTGCTGCAGCTCTCACCGAGAAACAAGATCTTGGAGCGTTTGCTCGCATTCCATACCTAGTTCGTCGTCATGTCCCCAGGAGGGGGCACTGATCCCTTCCCTTCCTTTTCCCTCGAGCTCTCTACATTCAAGAAACTGATAGATGCTTGTTGTAAGCACCTTGTCACAGCTTCACAGCAGAAATTTGTCAAGAAATTGGAGCCCATTCCTACTATTGCTCTCCCAACAGAAGAATGGTGTCATGTTTCTCTGAATCTTGCTAAACGGGGCCTTATAGGTCAGTTTACTAGCTTATGGCCATCTCCAAGAGCCATTGAATCGTGGGTGCAGAGGAATCGGCATTCGCTAGTCTCGAAAGGAATTAAAAGTCATTTTGTAGGGAAGGGTTACTTTGTCTTCATCTTTGAAAGCATTGAAGATATGAACCTCATCTTTAGGAATGGGCCTTACTTCATGGGCCCCCAGGTTCTATATCTGAATAAGAGGATGCTGGACTTTGATCCATCCCAAGACATTCCTTCAGTTGTCCCATTTTGGGTACACCTACCTCATCTGCCCTTACACTGCTAGAGCCCCAAATATTTAGAAGCAATTGGGAATACTCTTGGAAAATACATTGATAGAGCAGATAGGAAGGATCAGTTCTCCTGTGCAAGAATTTGTGTAGAGTTTGATTTGAAAATAGGGCTTTCAGGAGCCATTAAATTAACAGTAGCAGATTGGTCTCATGTGCAAGAATTGGACTATGAACAGTTGTCGTTTAAGTGCAGGAACTATCATGAATATGGCCACTTTGTGAGGCATTGCAAAAAGAAGGTTGAGGTTGAATCGGAGAAGGAAAAAGGATATCAATGGACAAAGTTTTAGAAACAGAATTTGACGAAGCAAACCAGCAAATATAGATTTAAAGGGGAATGAATAGGATCCAGTTGGCGCATTTCATACCAGCTTTAGGCGTAAGGGATTGCAACCTCTTCTCCAGAAGAAGTACCTTCGAATCCTTTTGAAATAATTGGCGCTTTAGAAGATCCTCCTGTCCCTGTAAAAGATAGGGATCATCAGCCCCTTTCTATAGTCATTGAGGAATTTAATGCAGGAATTCTTCTAGCACACCTGGGTTCCCCATCTAGAGGTTCTTCAC
The DNA here is from genome assembly GCA_001517045.1 of Pseudotsuga menziesii. NCBI lineage: Eukaryota > Viridiplantae > Streptophyta > Pinopsida > Pinales > Pinaceae > Pseudotsuga > Pseudotsuga menziesii. Next base: position 48,223 of record LPNX010713085.1, read on the forward strand.
CCTCTTACGTTGATATGATAAGGAAAAAACCTTCAGAATCATTCGGCTCATCAAATATGAGACATTCGAAAGACCTTCGAAAAAGGCAGGGAGGAAATCCCTCAGGGAAGCAAGAGAAGAAGAAACAGAGAGACAAAAAATACAAGGAAACCAAACCACTCTATAAATTTCAATTTGTAAGTTTCTGCGGTGAGGTGGGTTAATGTAGGGTTTTTCTGGAAAATCCACAAACTTCTTGTCCTTGTGATGGTTCCTGATTCGGAATCAAAACATCGATTTACAAAATGACTACTACGGATTTTCCCGAAAAACCCTACATTAACCCAGTCTAGAAATGTCAATTGGATGGAATACCAAAGCAAGGCCACCCAAGGGAGGTCTTTCGCCTTCCATTCCTAATAGATAATGTGGATAGTTTCTTGGAACTGCAGAGGTTTGGGTAATTCTTTGAAACTTGAAGTTGTTAAAGATATTTTGAAAATAGAAACTCCAGATATCCTCATGCTTCAAGAAACAAAAATTGAAAGGGAAACTCTTCTTGATTTAAGTCATATTAAATGGAAATCAAATTCAGGAAAGGTTGTAAGTGCAAGGGGCTCCTCAGGAGGGCTTGCCACGATCTGGTCAAAGGAAATGTTTTAGCTGGTAAGTTCTTTTGAAACACAGCATTGGATGTATACTAATATTTGCTCTAAAATAGATAAGACTTCTATTGCCTTGTTTAACCTTTACGTTCATGTCCATCATCTTGAGAAGAAAGAGTGTTGGCATCCACTATATGATTTTATGGAATCCATTTCTCCTTCAAACATCATTGTAGCCGGAGATCGAAACCTTGTGTTTGATTCAAAGGAAAAAAGAGGAGGTAACATTAGTCAATATCAACTGCTTCCTTTTGTTGAGGATTTGATCAAGTTGTGGGATCTTAGTGATTTTAAACCCAAGAAGGGCTTATATAGGTAACATCAGTCGATATCAATTGCTTCCTTTTGTTGAGGATTTGATCAAGTTGTGGGATCTTAGTGATTTTAAACCCAAGAAGGGCTTATATACATGGACTAATAATAGAACAGGCACTGCTCACATTTCAGCCCGTCTTGACAGGTTTTTAGTTCACAGTTCCTTTTTATTGGAAAATAAAATAGTTTCTTCAAAAATCCTCCCTAAACTTACCTCGAATCACAAACCCATACTCTTGCAGCTGGATGAGGAAGAAAACTTGGGCCCGATTCTGTTTCGCTTCAGCCATCAGTAGATTGAGCAAGATGGGTTTTTGGTAGTTGTAGCTAAGGCTTGGTCCACTTCAGTCATTGGGTCACCTAGCTATGTTTGGGAGCATAAATTAAAAGCTACCAAATTAGCCTTGAAAGAGTGGGTTAAATCTCCATCCAATTCTCCCACTGATTTGATAAAAGTGGTTGTGCAATAGTTAGCAGATCTACATCTGAAGTTGGAGAGCAGTGACATAACTATACAAGCTTTATAAAAGGAGCAAGCAACTCAATTTTTTTCCTTTCAATCCTTCAGACACAAAGAAGAATAATGGAGGCTTAAGTCTCGAAGTTTGTGGTTAAATTATGGATATCGTAACACAGCTTTCTTTCACCACCAGTACAGAGCTTGTCTCTCCCGAAATCATATTTCAGAAATCAACATAGCATATGGGACGGTTTCTAAAGGTTTTGTTCAAGTCAAAGAAGTTGTTGATATCTACTTCCAGCATCTTTACACAGATAATGGGATTGGAATGAGGAGTTCACTTCTAATTTTCTTTCTCATATGCCTTCTCTGGTTAGTGAGGAGAATAATGTAAATCTAATGAAGCCCTTTATTGAGGAGGAAATCAGCAATGTTGTGTGGGCTATGGAATGCGATAAAGCTCCAGGCCCGGATGGTTTTTAATTCCATTTCTACAAATTCTATTGGATCATCATTAAGACTAATTTATTTAGAATGGTTAAATCCTTTCAGCAAAAGTCCAAAGTGGGAGGAAGTAACCAATTCCACCTTCCTTGTTTTAATCCCTAAAGAAGTGAATTTGGATTCCTTTAATAGATTCAGGCCTATTTCATTATGCAATGGTTCCTACAAAATTCTTTCGAAACTCCTTGCCAACAGAAAAAAACCTCTGTTAGATAAGCTTATGTCTCCCATTCAAGGCAGTTTCATCAAAGGGAGACATATTTTGGACAACATGGTACTTGTTCAGGAAGCCATGCACTCTAGCTTCCAGAGGAAGGAGCAAGGGATGCTAATTAAACTAGACATGTCCAATGCATTTGATCGAGTGAAACTTTTCTATCTCTATAAAGTTTTTCTCCCTTTTGGGTTCAGCCCAGCTTTTGTTAATTTGATCAAATCCTATACTGATAAACCATGGATAGCCCCACTGGTAAATGGGAGACCTGCCTCATATTTTCAAGCAACTAGGGGAATAAGGCAAGGCTTCCCGCTATCTCTTTTTTTGTACATTATGCTGACAGATTCATTTAGTAGGAAATTGACTGTTGAAAGAAATGTTGGGACAATCCTGGGCATCCGATTGACGAAAGGAATAGAACCAATCAACCATGCATTGTTTGTTGATGATTCTCTTCTCCTATGAGGAGCTTCCTTGAGAATTGCAAGGGTAGTCCAAGAGATTCTCCAAATATTTTGCACCATCTCAGGAGCATTGGTAAACAAAAGAAAAAGTGTTGTTTACGGATGGAATACTGATGAACAAACCATTCTTCGAATTGCTCGATTTTTGGGCTTTTCTAGGTTTGCTTCCTGGGATAAAATCATTTACCTTGGTTTACCTTTAACATTGGGTTTCAGTAGATCTTCACTTTCGATGGATGTTATTAACAAGATTAAATCCAAGATGGTAGTATGGGGAGGGCATTAGCTTAATCATGTTGGTAAGTTAATCCTCATAAAATATGTTCTTTCTTCACTTCCTATCTATCAGGCTTCTTTTCTTCTTGACCCAAAGGCAATCATGGAGCAGGTTTTGAAACTGTTCAGAGACTTCATGTGGCAGGGTGGAAAAGAACATCAGAGGAAATTCCATTTAGTAAGATGGGATAGTGTGAAAACACCATCTCTAGAAGGTGGACTTAATATTCGAGACCTGGGCATGGTCAATTTTTCTCTGGGTGGTAAAATTCTTTGGATTCTCTATTTCAACAGCTCTCATCTTGTAAGTCAGCTTCTTCGGAAAAAATATCTTAACAGTGCTTCACTGAGAAACCTCTAGGTCGACATCATTCCTAAAGGTACTCTTCTATGGAATCTTTGTAGACAATGTTTTGAGTTCTTCCAAAGACAGTTAAGCCACGTCCCTAGGAATGGAAAATAGATTATGATCCGGTGTGATAAAATATTGGGCAATCCACCTTTCGAAAACATTCTCAATTTAATTCATATCCATGAGTGGCTTACATAGTATGGAATGGTTAACCTTGCTGACATATCCTCTTGGGCTAATAAAGGGAACTGGACGGAGTGGGTTTTCCCAATGCTCCCTGTCCATTTGCTTCATCAAAAACAACTACTCCTGGATTCACTGAAGGGAATGGCCCCTATCAATATCCACGTCGTCGATCGTCGGAGCTGGGGGAAGACAGTATTTTACACCTCGGCTCTTGGTTTTGCAGCTCTACAGCCGGATCATCCCCAAATCCTGAACCATTCGATTTGGAAGCACGTTTGGGTAACTCACAAGTTGCCTAAGGTCATTTTTTTCACGTGGGCGCTCCTGTAGAGAAGAGTTTTGACAAGTGAAAATTTAGTTAAGCATGGAATTTTAGGCCCCCATAGGTGTACTATGTGTCATGAAGCCTGTGAAAACTTGGATCACTTGTTTGTGGACTGCATTTTTGCACAATCGGTTTGGGCGTTAGTGCTTCAAGGACTAAATGCAATCGTTCCTGCACATATTTATGTCATCACTCTTTTCTCCACTTGGAAAACACAGTATCCGTGGGTGCCGAATAGTAAGAGTCTGTGGAATCATGTATGGTTCTCCATCCCCAAATTTATTTGCTAGAAGTTGTGGCTGGCGAGAAATGATCTGATTTTTAACAATTCTAAGCACTCTCTTTTGTCTGTTGTTGCCAAATCCAAGGCTCTTTTAATTGAAGCATTGGGAAATTACTCCTTTGAGCCTGACACCTCTCTTACAATTGAAGAAAGAAGTTGGTTGGGATCTCTGCTGATACGGGATAGAAACAGGAAGAAGAATTTAGCTCGTCCAATTTATACCACTGCTTGGAAAATACAAATGTTTGAATTAGAATTCCAAGTATGGTGGATAAAACAAGGAAAAGTAACAGTCTTCTTTGATGGTGCCTCCAAAGGAAACCCAGGAACATCAAGTGCAAGTGGGGTGATTTACTCCCATGATGGATTAGCTAAATACAGTTTCACTTGGGGATTAGGACATAATACAAATAACCAGGCAGAACTTCTTGGGTTATTCAAAGGATGTCAAATGGTGCAGAATCATGGAAATACGACTCTTCAAGTCTTTGGTGATTCAGAAATTTTAATAAAGATCCTAAATCCTGAGGATTTTTTAAACAATCCGGCTCTCAAAAATACTCTTTACCGACTACGGGGGTTATTGCATACCTTATCTTCTACTGTTTGTTTCCACATTCTTTGCAGTTTAAATATGGAAGTAGATGCAAAAGCTAATGAGGGATGCAGTTCGGCACAAGGAGTATTCAGAAAGAACCCTGAAGCACCTTTGACTAGATGTATTTCGTAGCTGGTTTGCTTCGGATTTCCGGAAATTTCAAGAGAGATTATAACAGGGATAGGTTAGTTAAGACTCCATGTAATTATGATTGTTTAGGCTGAGGCCTAATCGATATTCTTAAAATAAAAAAAATAAAAAAATAAAAAATTTAAACGTTTCACTTAAAAAAAATTGTATAATATGAGCACACACGTGCATTGAATGGATCTCTAAATACTATTAATGTGTCCATTATCATTTGTAAGATCAATTTGATGAAACAAATTTGAAGTGTCATTGAGCTACAAGTGTTTGTAATGCATATTCTTTCATAGAAAAAGAAAGAAATTGTTTTATTAGTGTTTTGTTTCTTTTTTACAAATCTTCTACATAGGTATTATGATCTAGGATTGAAACCTTTAGTTATAGTGTCTCGTACTGAAACTGCTAATAACAATATTTCCAATGTGGAGAATTTGAAAAATAGGTCTGATTTTCCATTTTGAATAGCAAGGTGCCAAACGATAGATAAAATATTGATAAGAGTACACATGCACTGAATGGATTTCTAAATATGATTAATGTGTCCATTATCATTTGTGAGATCAATTTGATGAAATAAATTTGAGATGCCATTGAACTGCGAGTGTTTGTAATGTATATTCTTTCAAAGAAATACAGAGAAACTATTAGGAGGAAACAATATATAAACTCATTTTTTTTTTCAATCAAGAGAACCAAAAGACTTTAGAGGCCTTCACCAAGGAGACCAGGGTTCAAGTCACAAGATAATGCCACCACCCACAAGCACACTAAACATGCTAATCAAGTTTTGAACCTAGGCAAGGCCCCAATATTGGTTCATTGAGCACTCTCTAGTGCGAGACATCCACCAATCAATCCTAGTCTTGTGAGCTAATAGCCCATTATTTTTTAATAGCCTACCTATAAATTTCATAGGACTATGGGAATTTAACCTTAAGACTGTTGAATTAGAGACATGCTAATTTATATTGAACATCTTTTGTGCTATGACATTAGTCTCGTTAGTTGATATTGCTTGAGCTTGGCACTACTACATTAGGGTCATGCCAGTTTATATTGATTTTGTGCTCCTAAATTTATAGGTAAGTACCATTAAAAAAAACTGAGCTATGATAATGTACACACTAATGAAATTAATAATCTTATTAATGTGTGCATCATCATTTGTGAGGTCAATTACATGGCACAAATTTGGATTTCCATTGACATACAAGTGTTTGTAATGTACATTATTTTATTGAAAAACATTCAAAGGAATAGTTGGATTGGTGTTTCTAATTTTTTCACATATTCTCCATGGGACTTTGCTCTAGGATTAAAAGTCTTTAATCTTAGTGTCTCACATCACAAGGTTGTACATGCTAACTAAGGAAACCACCAATAACAATCTTTTCAATGTGGAAAACAATCACATGTATCAACTTTCATCCTCAACAACGAGGTGCCAAGTGATCAATAAAATATGGCTACTAATAGCTTGATAGATAGAGCATACTCAATATTTTTGGGGTAACAATAGTGGTTGTGTTTTTCATATAATAGCCCTAACAACAATTCATTCAAAAATATCCTATAATGTTATATTAAGAATAAATTACATTGTCATATTCAAAGGTTGCCTTCAAACTCACAATGTTGGAATTCTTTAATGTTCATTGCAACCTTAAGATTTCATTTGGTGTAAACTTGCGAATCAACGATCTTTTCGTCATTATTAGTACATAAGTAATTCCAACCACCCCCAATCCAATGCTTTATCCAATAGATATCTCTCCTCAATGCTTTGTTAAAGGCATCCATCTCTTCAAGAATGGAATGGGGCAACATTATCCCTATTAGAATAGACTAACCAAAAAATGAATAGTTTTGGTACGTAATTCAAAGGCCAATTAAAATTTATGCAAGTGGGAAAAAATGGAAGCCTCGAGACCAATTGTCCTCAAACAACTGTTGAACGCATCATTCAATCACTAACCTACTCTAATATTGATGTAAACAAGGCTAACCGTATTTTTAGCATGTAATTACAGTGTTAAGAAACATGATTATCAAGGTTAGAGAGGTCAACAACGCCTATAGGACTCACTTATGCCAAGCACAAACACTTTCATAAAGTGTTCTTGCAATATTATTGGACCATATTCAAATGTCCTAGGACCATTGATAAAAAAAAATAGGTTCCAAAACTTTATGACCAAACTTAGAATCCTTAAAAACATTTTACAATTTGGACTTTTTAAATTTTTCAATTTTCCATGGTAATAATCAAATCAAACAATTTTTTTTATTTTTTAAATTTTCTTATATTGATGTTTTAATTGGAAAAAACTAATCAACCTCTTCAAATATATCTTAAATCATATATATCCTAGATCATACAATACTAACCTTTGATATCTATAATTCCGTCAATCCACAATTATTATCATCAAATTTAGAGAAAAGCCTTACTGATTAATTTACCAAATTACATTAAAAGTTTATTCTACAACTAAGATATTTTAAATATATTTAAGTAAATTGGGCTCATTAGTGTCCCCAGCACTATTTGAATTTTTAGCTGTGGCGAAAAAAAATTAATTACTAATTTACCTTGTTTATTCTACAACTAAGATATTTTAAATATATTTAAGTAAATTGGGATCATTAGTGTCCCCAGCACTATTTGAACTTTTAGCTTTGTGGAAAAAAAAATTAATTACCGTCTTGTTGCAGCCGCAACTTTTCCCAAATTTTTGAAAATTTTGGACCCTCCTTGTTAATTTTGTTTGCCCCACTCTGCTACATGTTTGGGTTGTTTGAAGCCAATTTTTTTTGCTATTTGGGATTTTGTTTGGGTCTGTGCATGCTTTGGACTGTCAGGCTTAGCAGGTTTTACGATGTTTTATCGTTGAGGTTTAACGTGGGATTGTCATTTGTCATTTTTCGGAGGTCAACCCGCGTTTTCTTATTGGAAAATAGACCTCGCTTTTCGATTTTTAAGGAAAAAGTTATGACTTTGATCGGAGGCCGCAGGCTGGTTGAGTTCCGTCATTGCGACCCCAGAATAGACTAATTGCCCGTCGGACTAATTTTCCTTTCGCTGATATCCTGTTCTTTGTTTCTCCGATGTTGACTAGTCTGCGATTTTTTATTGACTTTTTGACTTCCGCCGTTGCGGCTGTGTAGCTCACTAATTATGCCTGCAGAGGATCCGACCCTCGACGTTGTATCGCGCAAATTTTAGTTTGTGTGCCGGAACCCCTAGATTGTAGGTTACCCGTTGTTGTGGCTGCGTAGCCCGCTAGTGAGCCGATGTCAAGTGTTCTGATCCACCAATGGGTGTTTTTATGTGCCCATTTCTTAATCGTTTTCCCACCGATTGTTCTGAGATCGTAACTGTTTTCGTAAGAGACCGGTGTGCCTTGTTTTTAGGTTGAAATTTCCACATAAGAACCCAACTCCAGTTTTCTCTTCTTTAGTACTCATTTTATTGACAATATAATTTATCTTTCTTAAAGACAGTCGGAACAAATGATAAATTCTCGTTTGATCGCAGATAGACATGGCAGTTTTTCTCAGATCCCTTTGAAAATTATTGCGACAAAGAAGATGCATTTGGAGGACAAAGCATGTTAAAGCATAAGGTGGCAGAGTCGTTACTCGAGGAAGAAAATTATAAGGGTCTGAAGAGGGACCAAGGAATGGTAGGGCGTAATCATTAGAGAGAAAAGGCCCAGGTTTGAGCGTTTCGTCAGTTACCTAGCTATGCCCATTTTATAAAGGTCTTTATTCGAACGTAACATGGAATTATGAGCATTCGCAAAACGACAATACTGGAGATTGAAACGTTTGTGAGGCAACCGAAAGGTTGGGCTGGTTCTTGTATAAATGGGAAAAGAGAGAAAGGGAAGGGGTTTTTTCCCAGAGAGACTTGTGAACTACTTGTTGTAAGAGGAACTATTTCGTTTTGCAATAATAAAATTACAATTTTCCATGTTGGAGAAAGTGTTGTGTGGAATGTTCAAATGTGATGAAATGAACAATGTTGAAGGGGAACTATTTCGTTTTCAGTTGTGTTTCATTAACTGTGACATCGTTCTAACTTTCTGAACCTATGTTCTTATTTGAATGTCCTCTGGTTTATTCTGTGATAATTTCCATTGTGAGTAATGAATGTTTTAACAAATGACGAGCTATCTTGTTTTGCATATCTTTATTCATGTTTATGTGTTTTGATTCTAAGAACAGTTATCTGTGATTTATCTTAACATATGAACAGTATTACATTACTCATGAATTCATAATCTTGCTCCCTAGGGACAGCTTAGTTAATATTTTTCTTTTCAGTTGTTTGTGATTTAGATGCGAGAGAGTCTAAGACGAGAGGTAAGAACCTGTGCATCACATTGTGACCACTCCTCGTATTCTTTATCAATCTGCATTTTAGATAGGCACTTGCATATCATACTTAAATTCAAAATACAAAAATATACACGGTGGACCGGGCTGCAACCGGTAAAACCCTTTGTTTTTGTTACTTGACCTACGGTAGCCGAACCGCAAACCGAACGGATTCCCCATACCAAACAGTCACGGGCTAGTTGGGAACGTTGACTGGGGAGAATCCCTTGTTGTTGTTTCCTGCGAATTTCCAGGCCTCAACAGTTTCTGCCACTAGAAGAAGGGCCACCAGTGCATGGCTGGCCAGGGAAATCTATTTCCTCGAAATTACTCTGCCAGTGTTAGTTTTGAAAGCAGTTTATTTCCTGATCCAAATACTGGTGAGAATAGAGAACATTTGTTTTTTGTGGACAACCAAGAAGTCAATTATCTGAGAAGACACACACGGGACTATGTAAAGAGTATTGGAGGATTACCCACTATCCCTGATTTACCCCGAAGAGAATATAGGAAGAAATATTGTCCCATCTTGGAAGATTCAGTGTTGGTTGGAGATTTGGAAGAGTTAGTAGAAGTAGCTTTACAGGAAGTTGTTCAGCCTTTGAATCAAGTAGGCCCTAACACACCTTACTGTTCTCCTGTGCATACTCATGTTCCTTCACCTCCTCACTCTCCACCCAGACTCATGGCAGTCATTAATGCCAATCAGCCACTTAACCCACCAAATCCACCACCGGCTTGGAAAGCCAGATTACCCTTGAGCTTAACACCTTCGTTGCATGACTTACCTCAAGCTTTTAAAAAGATGCTGCCCAAGTTTGATCCGAATGAGAAGATGTTAGTAGATGACCATTTACAAAGTTTCTATTTGGAAATAGAAGGATTGAGGGCTGGGGAACGTGAGGATGTAGTTTGCATACTTTTTCCGCATACCCTTAAAGGAGCAACAACATCATGGTATTTTGGTTTGCCTGCAAACTCTATCCCAGACTAGGATACCTTTGAAAGGATTTTCAGAAGTAAATATGCAACCCAAAAAACTCATGCGACTCTCATGAAAGGACTGTGCGCCTTAAAGAAAGAAAGAAAAGAGAAGGTGCATAGTTTTACCCAAAGATTTGCAACTTATCTTAAGAATTTTTCTGAAACTGACAAACCCTCGGATAAAGTTTTGATCGAGTATTATACTTCAGCTCTAGGGCCCGATTTGGCCATGTTTGCCAAAATGAAAGCCAAACCTACGCTAGCAGATACTTATGAAGAAGCGGAGAGAGTAGAGGCTGAAAAGGAAAGCATCAAAGATTATCCTGAGCAGTCAGGGGAAAAAAATGTTGGGAGAAAAGCTTTGTTATTCACTAATCCTAAAGAGGAGCAATCACCAGATTTCGAAGGAATGGCGAAGATGATGTAGAAGCTCTCTAACATAATAATAGATCTGAAAAAAGAAAAGGAGGCCCAGAAGTTTTACAAGCCTTATAACAAGAAAAGGGAGGATAACAATCAATCCCAACCCCCTCCGCACAGTCCTGCATCGATGAACTTAATAGAGGTGGGGATGGATAACTTTCGCACTTTTCACCAACAACCCCATTCTAAGAAGAATTGTCCTGAGTGGATAAATTCAATGGCGTTGGTAATGAATCAGCTGTTGGATTCCAAATTAACTGAGGATAATGACGAAGAAAGAAAAGACAACAATAAATCAACAGAAAAACAAGAGGATGAGGCCATGGTTTTATGGGACTGTGTATCGTTGTTTGATACCGAGGAAGAAAAGGATCTGAGACATGAAGATATCTTGGAAACAAATGTAACGACGAGAAGCCGGGGGTTGATTAAGGAAAGCAGTCTTATGCTCCCAAAGATTAAGAGACTTCAAAAGAATGTTAAGAAATTTCTGAAAAACACCGCAGCTAATAAAATTCCGGAATTTACCACCACCAGTCAAAATCCAAGACTGATCAACATGCCTACCAAGCCCATTGAAGAAAAGATAAATAATGTTAAAATGAATCTCACAGAACATAAGATGGATTATGACATTGTGGAGGATATCAAAAAGGTAAGGGCAAATATCTCGTTATTTGAGATGTGCAATGTGCCGCAGCAGAAAGAAGAAAAAAAAAAAAGTTATTGAAAGCACTTGAAATATCAAAGGAGAAGCTTCCCACTGACAATCATCCTCAAGAAGAAGAAATTGGTGAAGTCATTGTGGGAGGTAAGCCTAAATGCAAAACTCCACCTTTTCTCCTTACTTTTGAAATTTTCAACCACAACGTGCGCAATTTTCTAGTAGACTCGGGGGCATCAGTCAACGTTGTGCCGCTATCAGTCTGCAAAAAGATAAATGGACAACCTAAACCATCCACCTGGAGGGTCATTCAGTTGGATAGAACGAATGTGAAGGTAATTGGGGAAATGGAGGATGTTCTCATTCGCTTATCTTGAAATGATAAGGTATGTCAATTCATTGACATTGTGGTAGCTGACATACCTGAAGCTTATGGACTTGTTTTGAGCAGAGATTGGTCGGCAAAGCTGAGTGGATATTTTGCCTCGGACTGGTCACATCTGTGGCAACCTTATAAAGGAAGCCCAAATCAAATTAAAGTTTTGAGAGAACCCCACATGAAACACAATGTTACTCAGTTCGAAGGTAAAAATGAACCAGTAAATTCTGTTTTGGGAAATTACTTTATTGAGCTAGAACCGAGAAACTATCAAGCGAAAGAATCCAGCGATACATCAGATGCTCAGCCTGATCTCCTTCGGTTTTCACAGGCTGATGAAATTGATTGTAAAATAGTAGATTTAGCTGTAAATGTAGATGTTTATTCACGCACAGTAGTGATAGGCGATTTTTGGACGCTTTTCTTTGATGGGTCTAAAACTTTGGAAGGGCCAGGAGCCGGCTGTTTCCTGATTGATCCTAAGAAAAATAAACATTTTCTTTCATGTAGGTTAGAGTTTGAATGCACCAATAAGACAGCTGAATATGAAGGACTAGTTTAAGGACTAAGAAAAGCAATTGAGTTAAAGGTAGAAAATCTGAAAGTGTATGGGGATTCTGAGATAGTTGTAAAACAGATTCGAAATCAAATACATTGCATTTCCCCTCATTTAAAAATTTATCAAAATGAAGTATGGGATTTGCTTAAATGTTTTCATGCATTCAATATCGTATCGATTCCTAGACTTAAGAATGCAGCAGTTGACTTATTGGCCACCTCAGCTGCGAGGCTTGTGCCCTCTAATAACCGGTGTTCTATTGAATTGCTTTTTAGGCCTACGATTCCAGATATGATTGCCAATTTACGGGTTTTTTATGATGATCAGCAGATTCTAGAATGCTTGACAAATGACAAGACCTTCAAAGGGGAAATTATTGACGATGAAGAACATCAAGCCGAGCTAAAATTCGACAATTTTATTCCTAAAGGAGTCAGGACTTTAGAGCGAATGTTTGATCTAAACAAGAAATTCAAAAGGCCAGTGAATGTGAAGACTCGTAGCTCGTCTCTACAGTTTTAGCAGGTTAATTTGGGGACTGAAATTGAGCCTAAATATGTGAATTTGGGAAAGTGTTGCTCTCCAGGTGAAAGGAATAAGTTCATCAGTCTGTTCAAACAATACAAAGAAGTTTTTGCTTGGACGTATGAAGATCTGAAGACATATGACACCAATATTATTCAGCATGTTATCCCCATCAGACCTGGGAGTCAACCCTGAACAACAGCCTTTAATGAAAATGCATCCAAAATTGGAGCCTTTGATTCAGAATGAAGTAAAGAAGTCGTTGGATGCTAAAATTATTTTCAAAGTTAGACACTCGAAATGGGTTTCAAATCTGGTCCCAGTAAGAAAGAAATATGGAGAAATTAGACTATGTGTGGATTTCAGAATCCTAAATCGCGCTTCGGATAAAGACAATTATCCTGTCCCACCCATGGAATAGATATTGCAAATAGTTTCAGGTTCTGAATTATTTTCTTTATTAGATGGATTCTCTGGCTACAA